>JAKSZT010054441.1:18872-46470 GCA_026826555.1 Tolypeutes matacus | reverse complement strand
GGTGCTGATGCAAAATACCAGAAGTTTCTTGGACTTTATAAAGCATATTTATTTGGGGTAGAAGCTTCCAGTTACCAGGCCATAAAGCATAAATTTCTTCCCTAACCAAAGTTTGTTACACTGTCTTGCAGCAAGACAGCTGCTGACATTTGCCAGGGTTCAGGTTTATTGGGTTCCCCTCTTCCTAAGGCTGTGTTTATCCCCAGGCTCAGCTCCTCTGAGACCTCCTCAAGGTCAGCTGTAGACTATGAGGTTCTCTAAGCACTGTAGTCTCCACGAGGCCAGCTGTGAACTGTCAGGTGAATGGCTTGTCTCTTATCCATGAAGCCTCCTGTCATTGCTAATCAGAACTCCAATATGAAAAACTACTCCAATTCTGTCCATTGCCATGTCTCTCTATGTTTGAGACCCCACCCACCAATGGGCAGGGCTGAAATGCCCTACTGACTGTGGCCCAGTCAATGTCCTAATCATAATTAATCATGCCCAGATTAACATATATCATCCTATAAATATTTTTGGAACTCATAATGATATCAAGCTGCTACATATCCAGTTACACATCTTATGGTATATATTATTTTATGGTGTATTTGAATATTTTATTGATGTCCTAGGCCACAGATATCATTATTACTTTATCAATAGTCATTTCAGTATATGAATTTAATTAACAGAGATTGTTCTTCAATCCATCCTGAATCTTGAACCTTCTGAGAATATTTTTTTCTGTCCAAAGAATATTCTTTAACATTTCTTTTAAAGTGACTTGCTGCTAGAAAACTTTATTAGTTTTTAATCATCTCTAAAAGTATTTGTTTCACTTCTTCCTGAAGGATTGAGATGAATGAAATCTCAGGTCCTCTATGATCTCCACTGCTTTTGAGAGCATACTTAGGGTTGAGTTTCTCCATTCCGTTGTAAATGTCATCAGTTATTTAGAGAAGAAATTAGAGGTGTTCAGTTTTACAGCCTGCTTCTGCCCACCCCCCCCCCCCAAATCTCTGGGCTCTGGCTCTGCTGATGAGAATGGTGGCACACCTCTCTGAGTTACACACCTGATTTTGGAGGTAAGATTTGGTGGAGAAAGCACAGTATATTGAGTTCTTCTTGGGACCTTTCTGGGACCAGTGCAATGGTGGTTAGCACCCCATTTTGCTCAGTGATTGCCACACCCAAAGTACAGCCACTGCTTCTTGAGTTCCAATTTCTCCAAGACTAAGGAGACCCATCCTGATCCCTGTGCCCTGGGATAATGTCATCATTTGTGTCTTGTGTGGATGCCAGAGAAGTATGTTCTTACTAACCTATTGCTGTGTGTGTAAGCCTTTCTTATGTAGGATATTTTGGTTAGATTCAGATAAGGGAACTTTCAATTTGGTCACCTTTTCTTGGATTGCTTTAGTTTAATTAAGGGCCTCTGATTATATTTCAGGCACCAGGATGGGTCACAATCATTGTGCTGAAGTCCTACATACATGGAACTCACAGAGAAAGAGTGAAGCCATGTTTATGCTGCCATGTGGGAGAGAGATCCAGGAACTCTTAGAGCTGTGGAGAGATACAGAAACCCTGAAAGGCTGAGGGGGAGGCCAGGGTCTGGAGTCATTGAGCAGCCTGAAGCTAAAAACATAAAGGCCAGAGGAGAAGGGTTAGGTGTGAGCAATTATGTCTGATGGCCCACTGCTGAGCACAGGGAGAAGGTGAGTTTGGAGGAGAAGGCAGAGAGAGACAGGCAGGCCCAATATATTCCTTGGTGCGATTCCAGCAGCAGCTGACCATTATTAATTTTTGATGATGCCTTGATTTAGAGATTTTCACAGCCTAAGAACTGTAAGCAATAACACCCAAGCTATTTATGGTATTTTGCATTGGCAGTGCTTGAAAAACTAAAATAGCTAGGGACACAGTGTTGGAGAGCTCTTCTGTTCCCAAATGGCAGTGCGATGTTGCCCAGTGAATTCACCTGCAAACTGTGGGTGTCTCCAGACTAGGTGGGAATGAGTACTGGTAAGATGGAGGGGGAAGGGCACTTGGCCAGCAAGTACCGCAAGACAGGGAGTCAAGTAGGGGACTCACATGGTTTGGGGACTAGTATAAAGTCACAGATGCCCCAGTATGATGTACCTGCCTCAGGTAGTGGTTGGCCAGGTGGGCAGGAGCAAATAAAAGCATGGGACCATTGGTCTGCTGCAGCAGAGGCGTCAGGGCACAGAGAAGACACTTCCTACTCCTGCTCCTTTTGCTCTTCCCTGCTTCCCTTGGCCCCCAGGTTGGACCCTCTGAGGAAGCTTCTCTTACTGTACCCCTCCTGGATCTCAGTCAGAGACTCAGCTCTCCAGCTTCCATTTCTACATTCACGTTCTCCAATCTTGGGGTAGCTAAAGAAAAAGCAATGCCAGGATGAAACCTGTTGGTGTCAGGAAGGAAATGTTAAAATTCACATTACAGCATTGACTATAGCAATTACATCAGCAGAATGAGCAACATTAGACCAGTGACCCTAATAAATTGTACAGGAATCCCAGAAAGTCCTGGGACCTAGGGCTGACAAGAATAGATGTTAGGTTGTGAGATAGTGCAATGTTTGCAGCAAACCTCAGAGGGTACAGATGCCAGATATTTCTCAGGCTAATTAAATATTAAATGTTAAACACACTTTTAACAGTGTTGATAATGATGCAAACGTCTTCAAACCCTGAAGAGGATGGATGGTTTGTATGGGAAAAAGCTGATGATCAACTGAAGGATCTGGAATGTAGCATGTGTTCATTGCAGTTCCCCCAAGCCAGAGACAGAATGTCCTGTTTGGGAACCAAACTTTCAGAGCACCAATTAAGATCATCATCATAGTTTCAGGTTGCACAAAGGAGGATAGGGGTAAGCCCTGCTCAGCACTCAGAGCCTCAGTTAGGGATGTGAGTCACACTAGGGGGTCTTCACTGGAGAGTAAGCAGAAGGAAGTCTTTCTTCTCCTGTGGTGCTAACAGCCCTCTAACTGGACACATGTAGAGAGCAGTGTGGCCTCCACATGGTTACGTCCATGCTCCTTGGGTGCCATGTTCATTCTTGCTGTGGGAGGCCTCCAACCTCCAGGCAGCTGGGGAGGGAACCAAGGGGAGTGAGCAGTTTTCCTTATGGGTGACTGTATTTGAAAAGTGTAAGGGGAAGTTCCCCCAAGTAATGTTGCAGATAGAAATCAATATCTTCAAATCAACCACGTTGAATGATTTCATTTTGTACAGTTTTCATAATTTCTTTTTAATTATAATGAAATTATCAATGCAAAGAGTATAAAAATAATTTAGGTCTGTTATGGCAAACAGCCAATTCCTTATCTAGCCTCAACCCTCATTCCTCCTTATTCAGAGTTAAGTGCATTGGCAGACTCTTTTTTTTTTTTTTAATTTTTAATTTATTTTTATTGTGGGTAAAAATCAAATTTCCCACAATACATACAAACATTTGTAAAATGATATATAAATATACATGCATAATGTGTATTTGCTTACAAAAATGTTATATATATATATATATATATATATATATATACAAATATTTTAAGAGGTGCTTAGATTACACAAAATATTACACGGAACCCACTGGGATTCCCATGTTGCCCACCTCCCACACCTCCTACCACCTCCCACACAAACATCTCCCACAAGTGTGGCCCACCACCCTCAATGAACTTTCACATCCTGGAGCCTTGCCACCAACCATAGACCACAGTTCACACCCTAGACCACACTCTATCGCACTCAGTTCTGAGTGGTGTGTGCTGATAGAAAATGGCCTACATCCATTGCCACAATGGTACTCAGGACATCCACTAACTCCCAAAGAAGCTCCTGTATTTCAGCTGCTCGTCCCCTCCCTACTCCAAAAGTGTCAAGTGGCCACTGGCTCCACCTCATTGTTATAATTTCTTCCATTGCTAGAATCACCATATGTGAACAAGAGAATACCATCAAGTCCACTCTAGTCCATAGTTCTTCCCCCAATCTTGAGGGGACTGGGATGGTGATGTCCTCTCCAACTCCAAGTGAGAGAGGGCTTCTATCCCATGGATATGGTGGGTGGGATGACCCTGCCTGCAGATGCAGGCCCTCTTCATTCCCTGGGATGGCCATTACCCATCGTTGTCTCCTCACCAGGTGACTTGAATGAGTCCATTGAGCTGTAGGGTAGGAGTTGCACCTCCACCGAGATTTCATGCAATCCTGGCAAACAGGTAGGCCAGAGGCTCCAGTCTCTGGAAGTATACCTAAAAACTCCAGCATCACATATAGCTTTGAATAGAAGGGACTGGTGAACCATGTGCAGGGAGGACTTATTTGAGTCTAATTCTGTCACTCTCAGGAGCACAGATTCCAAAATTGAGCCCACTGATAAGGCATCAGTCTCTGGGGCTATTCCCCCTTATATAGGACCTAGGTGTCTCCAGAGCTCTCAGAAACCCCTCTATGTGGGGTGATAGGCATTTAGATGTTCTATGAGCTCCTACTGAGGTTTGCGTAAGAGTTACCTCTGGGATGACCTCCCGAATCTCTTTGAAGTCTCTTAGCCACTTGAACTCATTTGTCTTTATCATTTCCCCCTTTTATTCAAGGTCTTTTTCCAGTTGTGTTGCCAGTTGGCACTTGGTATTAATCCCTCGTTGCCAGGGAGGCTCATCCCCGGGAGTCATGTCCAACATTGGATGGAATGTAATGCAATTATATGCTGAGTTTGGCTTAGAGAGAGGCCACATTTGAACAACAAGGAGGCTCTAAGGTGGCAACCCTTAGGCACCCCACAACTGCAGGCTAAGTCTCATTTACAAGAGCAAAGACTCACAAGGGTAGTCATCAATTAAAAAAAACACATTAGTGGGTCATCCTATTTTGACAGGCACTGTCCCTACACTCAGAGGACTATTGCTGCTCACTTGGAGACTGTGGCAGAGCTCTCCAGGCTAGGAATTCAGATTCCCTCATTTATTGTATGATTATCCACCCATCATGACCATGCCCCATCCCCCGATCCTTTGAATGATTTTGTATATCTTTCATGTATATTCAGATGAATCAACCCCCACGAACCCCCCCAGGCACCACCCCCAATAATCCCCTTCAGTACCCATTGTAAACCTTCTGTGATCTAAATCCTCCATGAACATTTAGTCTATAAAATAATCAAATACACTTACTAGGAAAAAGAAACAAGTGTGATAATCTTACATGCAAGAGACAAACATAAGGAAACTCAGGGGGGAAAAAAGAGAAGGAAAAAATACCAAATAATCAATCAAAAACAAAACAAAATAAAATATATTTAGTGCATTGGGACTTTCAAAAAATGGGCAAAAAAACAAAGGAAATGCCTTTGAAATATATATATATATATGTATATTCATTTTTTTTCCTTTCTCCTTTCTTTTTTTTTCTGCCTTTTATCACTGTGTTAGGGGATGTCTGGTGTGCCATGACAACTTCCTCCTCTCAATCCCCATTGTCTCCCAATTATTCATTTAATTTTAAAAGAAGTTTTAGGTCACAACAAAGTCACACACGGAGTTCCGTAGTCTCTCAGATACCAAACCACCACCCCTTCCCCACCCCATATTAACCACAATGTTTTTTTTTTGGTTGTTAGCATTGTTATAACTGTTATACAGATAGAAAAATATAGCAACTAAACATTGTCAGTGATATACATTATACTTTACAATTTAAATGATACAGTTTAATAATTTTGATGATATTTACCATGTCTTGTGTCCATTACTGTAAGGTAATGAAAAACCTTCCCCATGAACACCAAAAATCCCATTAGATCTTGACTGTTCCCTTCCCCCCAGCCCACCAGGGCCAGTGATAACCCCTTCTCCCAGCCCATGGAATGTCAAGATTCACAGTTACATGCTCTGGGGATTATAACCTGCCCTTCCTAATCCACCCACCCCCTAGTACCGCACTACCAAACCCAGGAACACCACCACTCATCTGCCCCATCCCCCAACATGCAACCACACTCTATCACTTTACCATAGATTCTGTCCATACGGGTGATGGCTCAAAGCCTGCTCTTCTCTTACTCTCCTTTGTTAACCTATCTTTCAGACAATGGTTCTCAGAGACTGCTTACTTTCCTCAGTATAGATCAGTGAGGTAATATACTGTTCATCCTTCATTGCCTGACTTGCTTCACTCAACATAAGGTCTTCAAGATTCATCCACGTTATTCCATGTGTTAGCACTTTGTTCCTTCTTACAGCTGAGTAATATTCCATTGTATGTATGTACCACATTTTGCTTATCAGTTCATCTGTTGATGGGCACCGGGGCTGATTCCACCTTTTGGCCATGGTGAACAATACCGCTATGAACATTGGTGTGCATATGTCTGTTTGTATTTTTGTTTTCAGTTCTTCTGGGTATATACCCAGCAGTGGAATTGCTGGACCATACGGAAGATCTATTGCTAGTTTTCTGAGGAACCGCCAAACTGTCCTCCACAGTGGCTGGACCATACTGCAGTCCCACCAGCAGTTGATGAGGGTTCCTATTACTCCACATCCTCTCCAACATTTATTGTCTCCTGTTTTTTTAATAGCTGCCATTCTGATGGGTGTAAGATGGTATCTCATTGTAGTTTTGATTTGCATTTCCCTGATAGCAAGTGATGTTGAGCATTTTTTCATGTGATTTTTAGCCATTTGTATTTCTTCCTTGGAGAAGTGTCTTTTCAGGTCACTTGCCATTTGGTTTGTCCTTTTATTTTCGAGGTGTAGGATTTCTTTATATATGCAGGATATTAGGCTCCTATCAGATATATGGTTGCCGAATATTTTTTCCCATTGGGTAGGCTGCCTTTTTATTTTCTTAATAACATCCTTTGAGGTGCAGAAGTTTTTAATTTTGAGGAGATCCCATTTATCAATTTTTTCTCTTGCTGTTCGTGATTTGGCTGTGAAGTTCATAAAATCATTTCCTATTACAAGTTCCTGTAGATGCTTCCCTACATTATTTTCCTAGGTTTTTATGGTTTTGGCTCTGATATTTCGATCTTTGATCCATTTTGAGTTGATTTTTCTATAAGGTGTGAGATGGTATTCTTCTCTCATTCTTTTGATATGGATATCAAGTTCTCCAAGCACCACTTGTTAAAGAGGCCACTCTCTCCCAACTGATTGGGCTTCATGGCCTTGTCAAATATCAGATGACTGTATATGCGAGGATCTATATCTGAACTCTCAATTCGGTTCCATTGGTCAGTAGTTCTATCCTGGTGCCAATATCACGCAGTTTTGATCACTGTAGCTTTGTAGTATGTTTCAAAGTCAGGTAACGTGATACCTCCAACTTCATTTTTCTTTTTCAATATATCTTTGGCAATTCGGGGCCTCTTGCCTCTCCAAATATATTTTGTGGTTAGTTTTTCCAGTTCCTTAAAAAATACAGTGTTGACTTTTATTGGGATTGCATTAAATCTGTAGATTAGTTTGTGTTGGATAGACATCTTGATTATGTTTAGTCTTCCCATCCATGAACAGGGAATATTTTTCCATTTATTTAAATCTTCTTTGAGTTCCTTTAACAGTGTTGTGTAGTTTTCTGTATATAAGTCATATACATATTTAGTTAAATATATTCCTAGGTATTTAATTCTTTTATTTACTATTGTAAATGGTATTTTTTTCCTGATTTCCTCCTCAGTTTGCTGATTATTGGGGTACAGAAATGCTACTGATTTTTGAGCGTTGATCTTAAGGCCTGCAACATTACTGAAATCCTTTATAAGTTCTAGAAACCTTGTTGTAGATTTCTCAGGGCTTTCTATATATAGGATCATTTCATCTGCAAATAATGAAATTTTTACTTCTTCTTTTCCAATCTGGAGGCCTTGTATGTCCTTTTCTTGTCTCAGTGCTCATGCAAGTACTTCTAAGACAATGTTAAATAGGAGTTTTGATAGTGGGCATCCTTGTCTTTTTCCCGATCTCACAGGGAAGGCTTTTAGGATTTCACTGTTGAAAATGATGTTAGCTTTGGGTTTTTCATATATACCCTTTATCATTTTCAGAAAGTTTCCATCTATTCCTACGATTTGTAGTGTTTTTATGAGGAAAGAGTGCTGTATTTTGTCGAATGCTTTTTCTGCATCTATAGAGATGATCATGTGATTTTTTACTTTCAGTCTGTTTATGTGGTGTATTCCATTGATTGATTTTCTTATATTGAACCATCCTTGCATACCTGGGATGAAACCCACTTGGTCATGGTGTATAATCCTTTCATATGTTGTTGAATGCGATTAGCAAGTATTTTGTTAAGGATTTTAGCATCTAGGTTCATTAGAGAAATTGGTCTGTAATTTTCCTTTCTTGTGGTATCTTTATTTGGTTTTGGTATTAGGGTAATTTTGGCATCATAGAATGAGTTAGGTAATATTCCTTCTACTTCTATTTTTTGGAAGAGCTGAAGTAGAATTTGTGTTAGCTCTTTCCGGAATGTTTGGTAGAATTCAGCTGTGAAGTCATCTGGTCCTGGACTCTTCTTAGTTGGGAGGTTTTTAATGACTGAGTCTATCTCTTTACTTGTAATTAGATTGTTGAGTTCATCTATTTCTTCTTTCATCAATGTCGGCTGTTTGTGGGATTCTAGAAACTTGTCCATTTCCTCTAAATTGTCATTCTTGTTGGCATATAATTTTTCAATATATCCTCTTATGATACTCTTTATTTCTGTGGGGTCAGTAGTGATATCACCTTGTTCATTCCTCATTTCATGTATTTGCATCCGTTCTTTCTTTTTCTTTGTTAGTCTGGCTAAGGGTTTGTCAATTTTGTTGATATTCTCGAAGAACCAGCTTTTGGTTTTGTTTATTGTTTCCAGTGCTTTCTTCTTCTCTATTTCATTTTGTTCTGCTCTAATCTTTGTTATTTCCTGCTTTCTAATTCCATTAGGTTTAGTTTGTTGTTGTTTTTGCAATTCCTCCAAGTGTGCACTTAGGTCTTCAATTATAGCTCTTTCTTCTTTTTTTTTTATATGAATTTATGGCTATGAACTTCCCTCTCAGGACTGCTTTCGCTGCATCCCATATGTTTTGATATGTTGTGTTGTCGTTTTCATTAGTTTCAAGTTACTTACTGATTTCTTTAGAAATTTCCTCTTTGACCCACTGTTTGTCTAAGAGTGTGTTGTTTAACTTCCATATCCTTGTGCCTAACCTGTTTCTCTGGCCTTTAGTGATTTCCAACTTCATTCCATTATGGTCAGAGAAATTACTTTGTATAATCTCAATCTTTCTGAAATCATTGAATGTTGTCTGTGGCCTAGCACGTGGTCTCTTTTGGAGTATGTTTCATGTGCACTCGAGAAAAATGTAAATCCCACTGTATTTGGGTGTAGTGTTCTGTATATGTCTGTTAAGTCCAAATCTTCTAATGTATTGTTGAGTGCCTTAGTTTCTTTATTGATTCTCTGCCCAGATGTTCTGTCTAATGATGATAGTGGTGTGTTGATGTCCCCTGCTATAATTGTATAGGAATTTATTTCTCCTCTTAGTTTTTCCAGAGTTTGCCACACGTATTTAGAGGCACCTCGATTAGGTGCGTAAATGTTGATGATTGTTCTCTCTTCTTGAAAGATTACTCCTTTTACTAATATGTAGTGTCCATTTTTGTCTCTTACAATAGTTTTGCATTTAAAGTCTATTTTGTCTGATATTAGAATAGCTACTCCTACCCTTTTTTGGCCAGTGTTAGCTTGTAAAATGGTTTTCCATCCATTCACTTTAAGCCTCCTTGAATCGCTGGGCTGAAGGAGGGTTTCTTGTAGACAGCATATAGATGGATCATATTTTCTTATCCATTCTGCCAATTTGTGTCTTTTGATTGGTGAATTTAATCCATTAATTCAGGGTTATTACACGTAACGAATTTCTTACTTCAGACATTTTTTCTTTGGGTTAATGTATGTCATATGTAGTTTTGTTTCTCTATTTGACTTTTCAGTTGTTTTTAAACTCTCCTCCAACTCTCTCTCCTTTGTTTTTTCCTTCCAACTTGTAGAGATTCCTTTAGTATTTCTTGAAGTGCTGGTTTCTTCTTGACATACTCTCTTAATTGCTGTTTATCTGTGAATATTTTTAACTCTCCACCATTTTTGAATGCCAATTTTGCTGGATAGAGTATTCGTAGCTGGAAGTTATTTTCTTTTAGTGTTTTGACTATGTCCTACCACTGTCTTCTTGCCTCCATGGTTTCAGCTGAGAATTCAGCACTTAATCTTATTGTATTTCCATTGTATGTGATGGTTCTCTTTTCTCTTGCTGACTTGAGTATTTTCTCTTTGTCATGAGCATTGGACAATTTGACAAGTATATGTCTTGGAGTTGGCCTGTTGGGATTTATAGTATTTGGAATGCGCTGTGCTGCCTGGATCTGCACATCCATCTCTCTCAATAGAGTTGGGAAGTTTTCAGAAATAACTTCCTTCAACACTCCTTCTGTTCCCTTTCCCTTCTCTTCTCCTTCTGGGGTTCCCATAATGCATATGTTTGTGCATTTTGTATTATCAGTTAATGCCCTGAAACCATGCTGGATTTTTTCTATCTTTTTGTCTCTCTTTTCTACAATCTCTTTGATTTCAACTGTATTGTCTTCCATATCACTAATTCTTTCCTCTGCCTGTTCAAATCTGCTGCCATGTGAGTCCAGCGTCTTTTTCATTTCTTGACTTGTGCCTTTGTTCACCATCATATCCATTACCTTTTTAGGCGTGTTAGCTATTTCTTCAGTATGTTCTCTCAGTGTCTTCTTTATATCCTTAATCTCTTCCTTCAGTTCTTTAAGTTGGTCCATGATATTTGTTTGGATAGCTTTGATTACTTGTTCGATGTTCTGCATTGCTTCTTGGTTTTTATTTTGTGCATTGGACTGGTCCATGATTTCCAGTTTCTCAGAATCATTTGTATTTTTCTGTTGCCCTCTGGTCATCATATTATCTTGATGGGTTTGTTCAGTTGATTAGCTATTCTCTATGCTCTAGAATTTTATTTAGCTGTTGGTTCTGCGTGTGAGTTAAGTTATCTCTTTGGCAGTTTTTCTTCTTATTTTATTTCCTTGCTTCTTTCTATATTCCCTTGAAGACAAAAGGTTAGGGCCAGAGGAATCAAAAGATGTAAGGAAGGCAGAAGGATAATAGAAATATTGAAAAAAGTTAGAAGAGGGGTAAAATGAGACTTAAGGAGATGGGTATTTAACTTGTGTAGGCAGTGTAGAGTACTGGGATAAAATATGGAGTTCCTACAATGGCCTGGGAAAACAAATGGAGGAATATATATATATAGTCATTTATAAGGCTAGAATTATGAGGAGGGAGAGAAATAGTAAAGAAAGGTCTGAAAGGAAAAAGTTAATACTAATAAAAAAATAAAAAATAAAAAAAAAAGAAGAAGAAAACAAAATAGATGGAATAGGAATTGACACCCTTAAGTTGTGGACCTATGAAAAAATGTTGTTTCTAAGAGCCACAATAGAAAACAGAAGGCCGAAAGATGCAGGAAGGATAAGCGATAGATTGCAATACAGAATCAATATATACAGCGAGTGGGAAATTACTGAATAAGAAGCCCAGCAAAGAAGCGACAAGCTGGCAGCACCTATTTAAAAAAAAAAAAAAAAAAAAACTAGAAGGAAAAAGGAAGGGTGGAGGAAAGAGGAAATAAAAACAATAGACCAGAAAGTAACAGAGAGAAACCAAAGATCCACACAGGCAAGCAGTCAAACAGAGCTAAGCGGGGTCAATGGTTCCCCTAGTGTCCACGTGGATCCTTCCTGTCCACTTGTGTTTATCAATCAATTTCCCCACAGGGTTCTACATGCAGGTCCTGAAGCAGCTTTTTGCTATTAAACTAAATTAAAAAGGATTTATTTTTCATTTGTTGAGGTGACCTCAACTTTTTTTTTTTAATTTTTATTTTTTTAGCCAAATGCAGGACCCAAAATAATTCCTCCTCTAGACCAACCCCCTTACAGAAGGGACACTAGCTGGGCCCATGGAAATTAATCAAGCACGTCCCACTTTCCGGACTCCCCAGGTTAGCTGTAGCTCTGTTGTTAGTGAGGAGTGCTAAAGATGGCTGATTCTGCCCCTTCTGGAGATGAGCACGAGCCTCACCGGGCTGCTCAGTAAATCAGTTTGAGTGCAGATTCGCGTCTGCTCTCAGCCTAATGCTGCTTCAGGTAGGCTTCCCTGCTCCCCAAAGCTATGGGGCAGTGCAGACAGCCAGATCATGTCTAAAAATATAAAATACCCTTCCCTGTCTTCCAACAGAACCCTCCCTTTTTTGGGAAGTGTCCCTTTTTCCTGGCTCCGCAGCGGCCATGGTCTTATCACAGGGTGGCTAGGGAAATCAGCTCCGTTCCCCGAACAAAATCCCCGCTCCGGTTCACCGGGTGCTGATTAGCTCGTTTGTTCTGTTCACACAAGGTCCAAGGGGCTCCAGGCAGCCAGATCCCCAGAAAATAAAACTTTTTTTGCCCCACCCGCCTCTCCAAATGGTCGTTTTATTTAATTTTTTTTCCCTAACCGCGGGGGGCTCAGCAGCCCATGCCAACCTCCACCGGCAGCCTCAAAACTCACGAATCTCCACCGTTCCGTCCACACCGCCGATCCGCGCAGATAGATGTCCCAAGCTTCTCACCTCACACGTGCACAGCACAGACCCCCAGGCAGGACCCCGTCCACAATCTGCCTTGCTCTGGGAGCTTGCATTGTGTGCCCTCCTACACTAACACTATCTTGGCCGCTCCATGGCAGACTCTTTTGTGTACACATTTCTGTTTGTAAATACATGCATTCTCTAGTTTCATCCATCCCACACCCTATCATATATGAGAAAAATATTGGAGTACAGCTTAAGAATATGAATAAATTTTCTAATTTCTTAAAATACTTGAGATTATAAGTATATCATCTAATTATGAAAGGATAATTTCTGATTTAAAATAATAAGGAAAATTTGAGTGAAGTAGCAAGCAGGACACTGTAGTTCAGTGGCTGTTAAACCTGAATCCACGTCAGACTCAGGTGAAGAAACTGAAAAAATATAAATGGTTCGGGTGCCTTATAAGAAAATGCTGCCAAAATGGGCAGCATTAATTTTAAAATGATAATTTTTAAAATGCTTACGCAGAATGTAATGGATTGAAGAAACAATGAAAACAATCAGGATAATTTGAAATAAGTGAAAAGCCCATCTTTACATAAACTAAGAGAAATCTCAAATTCTGATGCCTAAATTAGTGGTAAATAATTGAACACAGATGAGTGTGGAAGAAGATGTTGGAGGAACAGATCTCTGAACAAATTGCAAGTGCACTTTTCCAAAAGAAGAAACACATCCTGAATTGCACATTCACAGCTGCTTCCTTAAAAGATTGGCAACCAGTTGCACAGACTGCAAGTGGAGATTCTTTGGAGATTCACTTTCATTATATTCACAGGGTTTCTCTCCGGTATGAATGTTGTAATGTTTAAGGAGATACTGCCTCTGGCTGAAGGATATTCCACATTCCTTATATATATAGCACTTCCCTCCACTATGAATTTTCTCACAGTCACTGAGATTTGATTTGCTAATGAAGGCTTTCCTATATTCCTTACTTATATAGGTTTTCTCTCCAGTTTGTCTTCTCTGGTGTGTAATAAGTCTTGATTTCTGAATGAAAGCTTTCCCACGTCCATCACACTCATAGGGTTTCTCTTCAGCACTATTCTCAGATGGTTAACGAGGTTTTCCTTCTGGTTGAAGGCTTTTCCACATTCATTGTATATATAGGGTTTTTCTACAGGATGAATACTCTGATGTTTAAAGAAAAATTGCTTTTGACTGAAGGCTTTTCTGCATTCTTTACATTCATTTTGTTTCTGTCCACTATGAATTTTTTCATGTTCAGTGAGATATGATTTGTACCTAAAAGCTTTTTCACATGACTTTCGTGCATAGGGTCTCTTTGCAGTAGGAAATCTCTTGTATCTGAGATTTGACATTTGAATTAAAGCTTTCCCACATATATATGATTTCTCTTCAGTAAGAATTTTCTGATAAATAAAGAGATTTTTTTGTCAGGTTGAAAACTTTCTCACATGTATTACATTTCTATGCTTGTTCCCCTGTATGGCTTTTAAAATGAGGAGTAAAACATGACTGTAAAGAGCAGACTACATTTAGGACACTCATATGGTTTCTCTCTAGTTTGAATTTTCTCATATTCCATGAGGTTTTGTTTCAGGTGGAAGCACTCCCATGTTCATTACAATACTAACTAATGTGTGAATATTTCATGCTCAATGAGATTTAATGCCTAGGTGAAGGATTTCCAGTATTCCTTAAATACACAGGGTTTTACTCCTGCATGTTTCTTTCATGTGACTGTCTTTCCCAAATTCATGAAAACCAAATGGTTTCTCTGAAGGATTAATTCTCATGTGTCTCATGAGGTTGAATTTCAAAGAAAACTTGTACCCCTTATACTTAAATTGGAGGACTACGATGTGGGGTACACTGGCAAAACTCATTGTCTTCATTCGTTTTTCCATACATAGATTCCCTCATGCTTAGTTAAGCATGATACAAATTCGTTCAAAGTGAAGTTATATTCATAGAAATGTTATATTGAGGAAACAATGGTGCGGCCAGGGAACATACTTTCCCAACTTTCTTACATTCTCTGCCTTCATCTTAAGTCTCTACTGATGTGGAAGTAGATATAGCTTCACTCACAAGCCTTTTGTTATGTGGTTCTTTCTGCTTCTTAAAGTCCTATGCTTCTTCATAGTTTGTGGGGTGCAGTAAAAGCAGTGCTTAGAGGGAAATTTATAGCACTGAATGCATTCATTAGAAAAGAGGACGATCCAATATCAATCATCTAATCTTCCAATTTGGGAAGTGCAACAATATCTCCTTTTTATTTTTTCTGTCATTCATGGCTCTTCTTTCTTCAAATGAGCATAACATCCAGTTTGGTGACTTCATAACTAGGAAATGGGAAAGTTATACAGCACTTGCTTTATGATGGGGACAAAACAATACCCCATTAATCAACCCTGGAAACTTCAGGCTTCTGAAGGATAAGAAAGGTGCAACTTCCAAAGATTCACGAGTGAGTTGGCTCCAGAACAAAGGCCAAAATTGCAACCCAAGAAATTCTGAACACTTTATTTTCAATGGATTATTTTTGTTCAATTTCTTTTCTTCTATTTATTTGGATGAGATGCAATATTTAATATTCTTTAGAGTTTACTGGGGAAATTATAACACTTTTGTTGCCATTCCAAATCTGCACTTATTATTTTTATTGACTTGCCAAATAATATATTTTAAAACATTTTATATCCTGTATTAGTCAGCCAAAGGGATGCTGATGCAAATACCATAAATCAGTCAGACTTTATAAAAGGTATTCATTTGGGGTATAAGCTTACATTTACCAGGCCAGAAAGCATAAGTTTCTTCCTTCACCAAAGTCTGTTATGTCATCTTGGAGCAATACAGCTGCCGACATTAGCCAGGGTTCAGGCTTCTTGCATTCCTCTCTTCCCAGGGCTGAATTTCTCTCTGGGATCAGCCCTTCTGTTTCCTCCACTAAGTCAGCTGTAGACTATGAGGCTCTCTAAGCTTTGCCTCACTCCACAAGGCCCACTGTGAACTGTCAGGTGAATGGCTTCAATCTTTACCCCGTGGCCTTCTGTCCTTGCTCATCAAAACTCCAACATCAAAAACTACTCCAGCTGTGTCCTTTGCCATGTCTTTTTTTGTTTGAGACCCCACACACCAAGGGGCAGGGCTCAACACCCTACTGACCGTGGCCTTTCAACAGCCTTATCATAATTTAATCATGCCCAGATTAACAGACCACTTTACAAGCATAATCCAATATCTATTTTTGGAATTCTTTAATGATATGCAACTGCTACATAACCATTTTTACCCATCGTATGCTATATATTATTTTATAGTATATTTTAACACTTTATTGATATCCTAGGACACAGATATCGTTATTATTGATTCATTAAATAGTCATTTAGATATATGAATTTAATTAACCGATATTGTTCTTCAATCCATCCTGAATCTTGAACCTTCTGAGATTATTTTCTTTCTGCCTGAAGAATATTCTTTTACATTTCTTTTAAAGTGAGTTGGTGCTAGCAAACTTTATGAGTTTTTACACATCTTTAAAAGTATTTATTTCACTTCTTCCTGAGGGATTGAGATGAATTTAATATCAGGCCCTCTAAGATCCCCAGTGCTTTTGGAGAGCACCTTTAGGGTTGAATTTCTCCATTCTGTCATAAGTGCAATCAATTCTTTGGAGAAGAAATTAGGTGCTTTCATTTGTACACCCTGCTTCCTGCCCCCATCCAGCAGGTAAAATCTGTGCCCTCTTGCTCTGGGAAAGAGAATAATGGCACACCTCTCTGAGTTACACACGTTATTTTGGAGATAAGATTTGGTGGAGAAAGCACAGTATATTGAGTTCTTCTTGGGACCATTCTAGGGACCAGTGCATTGGTGGTCAGCACACCATTTTGCTCAAAGATGGCCACACCCAAAGTACAGCCACTGTTTCATGAGTTTCCATTTCTCCCAGACTTAGGAGACCCCTCCTTATCCCTGTGCCTTGGTTTAATGCCCTTGTTTGAGGCTTGAGTTAACACAAGAAATGTGTTCTTACTAACCCATTGCTGTGTGTGAAAGCCTTTTGTATGTAGAACATTTTGGTTAAATTCAGATAAGGGGCCTTTTGATTAGGTCACTTTTTGTTAAATTGCTTTAGTTTAGTTAAGGGCCTCTGATTAGATTTCAGGCACAAGGATGGACCCCAATCATTGTGCTGAAATCCTACATACATGGAACACACAGAGAACAAGTGCTGCCATGTTTACCCTGCCATGTGGGAGAGGTGTCCAGGATCTCCTATATCTGTGGAGAGACACAGAAATCCTGGGTGGCTGAGGGAGAGGCCAGAGGTTGGAGTCATGGAGCAGCTTGAATCTGAAGACATCCAGGCCAGAGGAGAAGGGAGAGCTGTGAGCAATTGTGTCTGATGGCCCTCTGCTGACCTCTGGGATAAAGTGATTTTGGAGGAGAAGGCAGAGAGAGACAGGTTGGCTCAACATTTTGCCTTGACAAAAGTGCAGCAGCAGCAGAACCTTCTTTAGACAGCATTTTTTATGATGTCTTGATTTGGACATTTTTCTCAGCTTCAGAACTGTAAGTTTAACCCTAATAATTTCCAATAAAAAAACCAAACTATTTCCTGTATTTTTCATTGACAGCCCTTGACAAACTCAAACAGCTAGGGACACAGGTTTGGAGAACGGCAGTGTTCCCAAATCGCAGTGTGATGCTGCTGCCCAGTGAATTCACCTGTAAACTGTGGTTTTCTGCAGACAAGGCAGGAATGAGGTCTGGTAAGATGGAGGGGGAAGTGCTCTTGGTCAGCAAGGTCTGCAAGATAAGGAGTCAGGCAGGGGAGTCACATGTTTAGGGACTAGTATAAAGTCACAGATGCCCCAGTATGATGTACCTGGCTCAGGCAGGTGTTGGCTAGGTGGCAGGGTGGGATAAAAGCCTAGGACTTGGGGTCTGGTGAACAGAGGAGTCAGGGCACTGAGAGGAGACTACCTGCTCCTGTTCCTTTTGTCATTCCCTCCTTCCCTTGGCCTCCAGCATTGACCCTCTGAGGAGGCTGCTCTTACTGTACCCCTCCTGGTTCTCAGGTACAGATTCTTCTCTCCTGCTTCCAGTTCTACATTCACGTTCTCCAATCTTGGGGCACCTAAAGAAAGAAAAATGCCAAGATGAAACCTGTTGGTGACAGGAAGGAAATGTCAAAATTCACATTACAGCATTGGCTACAGCAATAACATCACCAGAATGAGCATCATTAGTACAGTGACCCTAATGAATAGCACAGAAATCCCAGAAAGTTCTGGGACATAGTGCGTACAAGAATAAAAGTGAGGTCATGAGAGAGTGCAATGTTTGCAGAAAACATCCGATGGTGCTAATGCCAGATATTTCTCAGACTATTTAAATATTAAATTTTCAACATATTTTTAACAGTGTTGAAATGATGCAGACTTCTTCAATCCCAGAGGAGAATGGAGGGGTTGGATGGGAAGAAGCTGATGAACAACTGAAGAGGCTGGAATGTAACACGTGTTCACTGCAGTTCCCTCAATCCAGAGAGGGAATGTCGTTTTTTGGAACCAAACTCTCAGAACCCCAAATGAAAACCATCATCAGAGGTTCTGGAACTGCAAAGGAGGACAGGGAGAAAGCCCTTCTCAGCACTCACCGCCTCAGTAGTGATGTGAGTCATTCTGGCCATCTTCACTGGGGAGTAAGCAGCAGGAAGTCTGTCTTCTCCTTTGGTGCTAACAGCCCTCTAACCAGACACTTGTAGAGAGCAGTGGGGCCTTCACACGGTAACATCCATGCTCCTTGTGTTCCATGCTCACTCTTTCTGACGGTGGCCTCCACCTGTCCATGCAGCATTGGAGGGTGCCCAGGGGAGAGAGCAGGTTTCCTTTATGGGCGACTGTATTTGCAAAGTGTGAGGGGAAGTGCGCCCCCCAGTAATGTTGCAGATACAAATAAATATCTTCAATTCAACCAATTTGTATGAATTCATTGTGTACTACATTCATAATTTCTTTTAAATTATAACCAAATTATCCATGCAAAGAGCATAAAATAATTTATTTGTGTTATGGCAAACAGTAAAATTCCTTCCCTAGCCTCAACACCCATTCCTCCTTTCTCAAAATTGTCTGCATTGGCAGATTCTTTTGGGTACACATTTCTGTTTGTAAATACATGCATTCTCTAGTTTCATCCATCCCACACCCTATCACATATGAGAAAAATATTGGAACACAACTTAAAAATATAAATAAATTTTTCTAACTTCTTAAAATATTTGAGATTATAAGTATATCATCTTATTATGAAAGGTCATTTCTGATTTAAAATAATAAGGAAAATTGGAGTTAAATAGAAAATAGGTGGCTGTAGTTCAGTTGCTGTTAGACTTGAATCCACAACAGAATCAGGTTAAGAAACTGAAAAATTATAAATGGTTGGGTTGCCTTATAAGAAAATGCTTCAGGAGAGAGGCAAGTTGGCAATATTTTAAGAGGATACTCACTGACTAGCCCTCTGGGGATGGCCGAATGTGGGTGGTGTGCTGCCCAAGGGTCTGTGCTGTGGGTACACGGAGTGAGAAGCTTGGGTTACTTAGGAGCGGGCAGATCGATGGTGTGGAGTGATCTGTCGAGATTCTTGTGTTTTGACCCTGCCTGTGGTGGTTAACACAGAAGGCTGAGCCCCACCCACAGGGACAATGGCTGGTTTGAACCATGAATCCTGCAACCACGACTCATACTCCCAGTGTGAGGCAGCATAATCTGAGGGAGGGAGAGCTCTTACAGGAGGTGTAGAGGTGTTTAACTTCTGTGGATTTGGCTGCCTGGACCCCCTCATAGCTTTGGGGATCAGATAAGCTGACTTGAAAGTTTTCCAAGTTGAGGGTATAGGGGAATCTGCTGAGGAAACCTGATTTTCCCAACAGCCGACTGACACCATAGCCCGGCCCCAGAGGGGGCAGAGTCAAAAAATTTTATCACTCTGCCCTGACAAGCATCATACCTTCAATCCCCTGGGGAGGAAAGGAAGTGGGAAGGCTTGATTAGTTTCCACAAGCCAATTTAGGGTCCCCTCAGTGAAGGGGGTGATCTAGCAGAGGACGTGTTTTGGGTCCCTTATATCACCAAGAAAAGAGAGAATAAGACCGTCACTTTAAAAAATGAATTCCTGTTCTTAATTCAGTTTAATACCAAAAATCTGCCTCAAAACCTGGAGAGAGAACCTGGAAGTGAAATTAATAAACACAAGCAGACTGAGAGGATCAAAAAGGACCCTAGAAGGAACACTTACTCCTTAGCTTTGTTTGACTGCTTGCTGGTGTGGTTGTTTGGTTTTTCTCTGTTTATTTGTTGTCCTTTGCTTTTCTTTCCTCTTTCCGCCCCCTTTCTGTTTTCTTTCATTCTTAAAACTTAGGTGTTGCTAGTTTACCTCTTTTTGCTGTTCTTCTTCTTCAGTGATTTCCCATTCTCTGTTTATACTGATATTGTATCCCAAGCTATCTCTTATCCTTCCTTCATCTCTCTGCCTTCTGCTTTCTGTTGTGGTTCTTAGACACCACACTTTTTCATCAGCCCACAACTTAAAGATGCTAACTTCTAGTCTATCTATTTTGTTTACTTCTTATTTTATTGATATTAGCTTTTTCCTTTTAGCCCTTTCTTTACTGTTTCTCTCCCTCCTCATTATTCTAGCCTTCTAAATCTTTATATATATATACTCCTCTATTTGGTTTCCCAGGCTATTGTAGGTACTTCACTTTTTTCCCTAATACTCTACACCTCATACACAACTTAAATATTCATTTCACTAAGTTCTATTTGGCCCCTCTTCTAACTTTTATCAATATTACTAATATCCTTCTTCCTTTCTCATATCTTTCAATCCCTCTGGCCCAAATTTTTTGCCTTCAAGGTAACATAGAAAGAAGCAAGGAAACAAAATAAGAAGAAAAAGTGCCAAAGAGAAAACTTAACACACACACAGAACCACCACAAAATAAAACACGAGAGGAGTGAGAGAAGCTAATCAACTGAATAAACCCAGCAAGATAAAATGATGACTAGAGGGCAACAAAAAATTACAAACCACACTGAGAAACAGGAAGACATGGACCACTCCAATGAACAAACTAAAAACCAGGAATATATCCAGAGCATTGAACAACTAATCAAAGATTCCCAAACAAATATCATGAAGTAATTCATTGAAGTGAAGGAAGAGATTAAGGATATAAAGAAGACATTTGGAGAACATACCGAAGAAATTGTAAATATACACAAAAAGATAACAGATATGACGGTGATCAATGGCACAATCCAAGAAACCGCAAGGATGCTGGATTCACATATCAGCAGATGTGAACAGGCAGAAAAGAGAATTAGTGATGTGGAAGATAATACAGCTGAAATCAAACATAGTAGGACAGAAAGACAAAAAAATATAAAAAATCTAGGAGGGATTCAGGAATTTAACTGACAACATAAAATATACAAACATTCACATTATGACATTCCAGAAGGAGAAAAGAAGGGTAAGGGAACACAAGGAGTGTTGAAGGAAATAATGGCTGAAAATTCCCCAACCCTATTTAGAGAGATGGATGTGTGGATCCAGGAAGCAAAGTGTCCCCATAACAGTATAAATACCAACAGGCCAACTCCAAGACATATACTTTTCAAAATGTCCAATGCTCAAGACAAAGAGAAAATATTCAAGACAGAAAGAGAAAGGAGAACCATCACATACAGGGGATGCACAATAAGATTAAGTGCTGATTGCTTACTTGAAATCATGGAGGAAAGAACACAGTGGTATGACATAGTCAAAGTATTAAAAGAAAAAAAACTTTCATCCACGAATTCTGTATCCAGCAAAACTGACATTCAAAAATGTTGGAGAGTTCAAAATATTCACAGATAAACAGAAATTAAGAGAGTATGTCGATAAGAAACTGTCACTTCAAGAAATACTAAAGGAAGTTCGACAAGTTGAAAGGAAAAATCAAGAGTTATGAGAGTTTAAAAACAATTAAAAATACAAAAACAGAAACAAAACGTCATATGACATATATTAATCCAAATAAAATATAGCTGAAATAAGAAATTCATTGCGAGTAATAACACTGAATGTTAATGGATTAAATTCTCAATTCAAGAGACACAGATTGGCCCAATGGATAAAACAATATGATCCATCTATATTCTGTCTACAAGAAGCCCACCTTCGACCCAGGGATTCAAGGAGAGTGAAAGTAAATGGTTGGAAAATAATTATAAAAGCTAAAAGTAGCCATAAAAGTGCAGAAGTCGCTATTCTAATATCAGACAAAATAGACTTTCAATTCAAAACTATTGTAAGAGACATAGATGGACATTATATATTAGGAAACGGAGTAGACTCTCAAGAAGAGAAAACAATCACAAACATTTAAACACCTAATTAGGGTGCATCAAAATTCATGAGGTAAACTCTGGAAAAGCTAAGTGGAGAAATAAATGCCTCACAATTATAGCAGTGGACTTTAATACACCATTATCCTCATTAGACAGAACATCAAGAAAGAGAATCAAATAAGAAATAAAGACACTCAACAATACATTAGAGGACCTGGACTTAACAGACATATACAGTACAATATACCCAAATACATCAGGATTTACATTCTTCTCGAGTGCACCTGGTTCATACTCCAAGAGAGACCACATGTTAGGCCACAGAAAAATTCTCAATGAATTCAGAAATATTGAGATTATCCAAAGTATTTCTCTGATGACAATGGAATTAATTTGGAAATAACTTATGATGCAGTGACTTTATTTTGCCTGTGGCCATTATTGAGCAAAATGGGGTGCTGACCATCATTGCACTGGCCCCTAGAATCTGCCCAGAAGAATTCAATTACTGTGCTTTCTCCACTAAATCTTAGCTCCAAAATCAGGTGTGTATCTCAGATAGGTGTCCTATAATTCCTATCCCCAGAGCCAGAGTGCACAAATTTTGCCTGGGGGTGGGGTGGCAGGAAGCAGGCTGTAAAACTGAAAGTCCCTAATTTCTTCTCCAAATAACCGATTAAATTTACAATAGAATGCAGAAATTCAACCCTAAGTGTGCTCTCAAAAGCAGTGGAAATCATAGAGGACCTGAGATTTAATTCTTCTCAAACCTTCAGAAAGAAGCAAAATAAATACTTTTACAGTTGAGTAAACACTATTGAAGTTTGCTAGAAACAACTCACTTTAAAAGAAATGTAAAAGAATATTCTTCAGGGAGAAAGAAAATAATCTCCGAAGGTTCAAGGTTCAGGATGGATGGAAGAACAATATCTGTTAATTAAATTCATATATCTAAATGACTATTGAATGGATAAAGTAATAATGATATTCATGGCCTAGGACATCAATAAAGTGTTAAAATACACCATAAAATATTGTATAGCATAAGATGGGTAAATGGATATGTAGCAGTTGGATATTGCTATGAATTCAAAAAATAGATATTGGATTATGCTTGTAAACTGGCCTGTTAATCTGGGCATGATTTAGTTATGATAAGGGCATTGTCTGGGCCACAGTCGGTAGGGCATTGTGTCCCACCCCTTGGTGGCTGGGGTATCAAACATAAAAAGACATGGCAAAAGACAGAGCTAGAGTAATTTTTGATGTTGGAGTTCTGAGGAGCAATGACAGAAGGTACCGGGGAAAAGAGACAAGCCTTTCACCTGACAGTTCACAGCTGGAATTGTGGAGAGTGACAAAGATTACAGAGCCTAATAATCTACACATGACCTTGTGGAGAAAACAGAATAGCTGAGCCCAGAGAGTAATGCAGACCTGCTAAGACAGGTACCCAAGAAACCTGTACCCTTGCAAAGGTAGGCAGCTGTCTTGCTCCAAGATGGGGTAATAGCCTTTGGGAAAGGAAGAAATTTATGCTTTAGGGCATGGTAAGTATAAGCTCCTTCACCAAATAAAGACACTTTATACTCCATATTTTTTCCTAGTAAACTACACTGCCTACACAAGTTAAATATTCATCTCATTAAGTCTCATTTTGCCCCTCTTCTAACTTTTATCAATATTTCTATTGTCCTTTTGCCTTCCATACATCTTTTGATTCCTCTGGCCCTAACCTTTTGCCTTCAAGGGAACATAGAAAGAAGCAAGGAAATAAAATAAGAAGAAAAACTGCCAAAGAGAAAACTTAACTCACATGCAGAACCAACAGCTAAATAAAATTCTAGCACATAGAGAAAAAGCTAATCAAGTGAACAAACCCATCAAGATAATATGATGACCAGAGGGCAACAGAAAAATACAAATGATTCTGAGAAACTGGAAAACATGGACCAGTCCAATGCACAAAATAAAAACCAGGAAGCCATGCAGAACATCAAACAACTAATCAAAGCTATCCAAACAAATATCATGGACCAACTTAAAGAACTGAAGGAAGAGATTAAGGATATAAAGAAGACACTGGTAGAACATACTGAAGAAATAGCTAACACACCTAAAAAGTTAATGGATATGATGGTGAACAAAGGCACAAGCCAAGAAATGAAAAAGACACTGGACTCACATGGCAGCAGATTTGAACAGGTAGAGGAAAGAATTAGTGATATGGAAGACAATACAGTTGAAATCAAAGAGATTGTAGAACAGATAGACAAAAAGATAGAATAAATCCAGCATGGTCTCAGGGAATTAACTGATAATACAAAATGTACAAACATACTCATTATGGGCATCCCAGAAGGAGAAGAGAAGGAAAGGGGAACAGAAGGAGTGTTGAAGGAAATTATGGCTGAAAACTTCACAACTCTATTGAGAGAGATGGATGTGCAGATCCAGGAAGCACAGCGCACCCCAAATACTATAAATCCCAACAGGCCAAATCCAAGACATATACTTGTCAAAATGTCCAATGCTCAAGACAAAGAGAAAATACTCAAGGCAGCAAGAGAAAAGAGAACCATCACATACAAGGGAAGCACAATAAGATTAAGTGCTGATTTCTCAGCTGAAACCATGGAGGCAAGAAGACAGTGGTATGACATAGTCAAAACACTAAAAAAAAAAAACTTCCAGCCAAGAATTCTCTAGCCAGCAAAATTGGCATTCAAAAATGATGGGGAGTTCAAAATATTCACAGATAAACAGCAATTAAGAGAGAATGTCAAGAAGAAACCAGCACTTCAAGAAATATTAAAGGAATCTCTACAAGTTGAAAGGAAAAAACAAGGGAGAGAGAGTTGGAGGAGAGTTTAAAAACAACTGAAAAGTCAAAAAGAGAAAGAAAACCACATATGGCATACATTAACCCCAAGAAAAAATGGCTGAAGTAAGAAATTCATTACGAGTAATAACACTGAATGTTAATGGATTAAATTCACCAATCAAAAGACACAGATTGGCAGAATGGATAAGAAAATATTATCCCTATATATGCTGTCTACAAGAAACCCACCTTCGACCCAGGGATTCAAGGAGGCTGAAAGTGAATGGATGGAAAACTATTTTACAAGCTAACAATAGTCAAAAAAGGGCAGGAGTAGCTAATCTAATATCAGACAAAATAGACTTTAAATGCAAAACTATTGTAAGAGACAAAGATGGACACTACATATTAGAAAAAGGAGTAATCTCTCAAGAAGAGAGAACAATCATCAACATTTACGCACCTAATCGAGGTGCCTCAAAATACGTGCGGCAATCTCTGGAAAAACTAAGAGGAGAAATAAATTCCTCTACAATTATAGCAGGGGACTTCAACACACCATTATCATCATTAGAGAGAACATCTGGGCAGAGAATCAATAAAGAAACTAAGGCACTCAACAATACATTAGAATATTTGGACTTAATAGACATATCCAGAACACTACACCCAAATACAGCGGGATTTACATTCTTCTCGAGTGCACATGGAACATACTCCAAAATAGACCACATGCTAGGCCACAGAACAACACTCAATGAATTCAGAAAAATTGAGATTATACAAAGTAATTTTCTGACCACAACGGAATGAAGTTGGAAATCACTAAAGGGCAGAGAATCAGGTTAGGGACAAGGATATGGAAGTTAAACAACACACTCTTAGACAAACAGTGGGTCAAAGAGAAAATTTCAAAAGAAATCAGTAACTACCTTGAAACTGATGAAAACAGCAACACAACATATCAAAACCTATGGGATGCAGCGAAAGCAGTGCTGAGAGGGAAGTTCATAGCCATAAATTTTTATATAAAAAAAGAAGAAAGAGCTAAAATTGAACACCTAACTGCACACTTGGAAGAATTGAAAAAACAACAACAAACTAAACCTAAAGGAAGTAGAAAGCAGGAAATAACAAAGATTAGAGCAGAACTAAATGAAATAGAAAATAAGAAAACACTGGAAACAATAAACAAAACCAAAAGCTGGTTCTTCGAGGATATCAACAAAATTGGCAAACCCTTAGCCAGACTAACAAAGAAAAAGAGAGAACAGATGGAAATACATAAAATAGGGAATGAGCAAGGTGATATCACTACTGACCCCACAGAAATAAAGAGTATCATAAGAGGATACTTTGAAAAATTATATGCCAACAAGAATGACAATTTAGAGGAAATGGACAAGTTTCTAGAAACCCACAAACAGCCGACATTGATGAAAGAAGAAATAGATGAACTCAACAGTCCAAATACAAGTGAAGAGATAAACTCAGTCTTTAAAAACTTCCCAACTAAGAAGAGTCCAGGACCAGATGGCTTCACAGCTGAATTCTACCGAATATTCCGGAAAGAGCTAACACAAATTCTACTTGAGTTCTTCCAAGAAATAGTAGTAGAAGGAATATTACCTAACTCATTCTATGATGCCAACATTACCCTAATACCAAAACCAAATAAAGATACCACAAGAAAGGAAAATTACAGACCAATTTCTCTAATGAACCTAGATGGTAAAATCCTTAACAAAATACTTGCTAATCCCATTCAACAACATATCAAGAGAATTATACACCATGACCAAGTGGGTTTCATCCTAGATATGCAAGGATAATTCAATATAAGAAAATCAATGTAATACACGACATAAACGGACTGAAAGAAAAAAATCACATGATCATCTCTATAGATGCCGAAAAAGCATTCGACAAAATACAGCACTCTTTCCTCATAAAAACACTACAAATCGTAGGAATAGATGGAAACTTTCTGAAAATGATAAAGGGTATTTATGAAAAACCCAAAGCTAACATCATTTTCAATGGTGAAAGCCTAAAAGCCTTCCCTCTGAGATCGGGAACAAGACAAGGATGCCCACTATCACCTCTCCTATTTAACATTGTCTTAGAAGTACTTGCATGAGCACTGAGACAAGAAAAGGACATAAAAGGCATCCAAATTGGAAAAGAAGAAGTAAAAATTTCATTATTTGCCGATGACATGATCCTATACATAGAAAACCCTGAGAAAACTACAACAAGGCTTCTAGAACTTATAAAGGAGTTCAGTAATATTGCAGGCTGTAAGATCAATGCTCAAAAATCAGTAACAATTCTGTACACCAATAACCAGCAAACTGAGGAGGAAATCAGGAAAAAAATACCATTTACAATAGTAAATAAAAGAATCAAATACCTAGGAATAAATTTAATTAAAGATGTAAAGGACTTATATACAGAAAACTACACCACACTGTTAAAGTAAATCAAAGATGATTTAAATAAATGGAAAAATATTCCCTGTTCATGGATGGGAGGATTAAACATCATCAAGATGTCTATCCTACCAAAACTAATCTACAGATTTAATGCAATCCCAATAAAACTCAACACTATATTTTTTAAGGAACTGGAAAAACTAACCACAAAATATATTTGGAGAGGCAAGAGGCCC
>JAKSZT010054441.1:0-18772 GCA_026826555.1 Tolypeutes matacus | reverse complement strand
ATGTTCATGGAGGATTTGGATCAAAGAAGGGTTACAATGGGTACTGCAGGGGATTATTGGTGGGCGGTGTCTGGGGGGGGTTTCCTGGCGGTTGGTTCATCCAAATATACATGAAACATATACAAAATCATTCAAAGGATTGGGGGATGGGGCATGGTCACGATGGTTGGATAATCACACAATAAATGAGGGAATCTGAATTCCTAGCCTGGAGAGCTCTGCCACAGTCTCCAAGGGAGCAGCAATAGTCCTCTGAGTGTAGGTAAAGTGCCTGTCAAAATAGGATGACCCACTGATGTGTATTTTTATTGATGACTACCCTTGTGAGTCTTTGCTCTTGTAAATGAGCCTTAGCCTGCAGTTGTGGGGTGCCTAAGGGATGCCACCTGAGAGCCTCCTTGTTTCTCTAATGTGGCCTCTCTCTACGCCAAACTCAGCATATGATTGCATTACCTTTCCTCCAACGTGGGACATGACTTCTGGGGATGAGCCTCCCTGACAATGAGGGATTAATACCAAGTGCCAACTGGCAACACAACTGGAAAATGACCTTGAATAAAAGGGGGAAATGGTAAAGACAAATGAGTTCAAGTGGCTAAGAGACTTCAAAGAGATTCGGGAGGTCATCCCAGAGGTAAGTCTTATGCCCACCTCAGTAGGAGCTCATAGAACATCTAAGTGCCTATCACCCCACACAGAGGGGTTCCTGAGAGCTCTGGAGACACCCAGGTCCTATATAAGGGGGTATAGCCCCAGAGACTGATGCCTTATCAGTGTCTCTATTTTGCAATCTGTGCTCCTGAGAGTGACAGAATTGGACTCAAATAAGTCCTCCCTGCACATGGTTCACTAGTCCCTTCTATTCAAACTTATATGTTATGCTGGAGTTTTTAGGTATACTTCCAGAGACTGGAGCCTCCGGCCTACCTATGTGCCAGGTGGGCATGAAATCTCAGTGGAGCTGCAACTTCTACCCTACAGTTCAATGGACTCATCCAAGTCCCTTGGCAAGGAGACGATGATGGGCAATAGCGATCCCAGGAAATGGAGAGGGCCTGCAGCTGTAGGCAGGATAATCCCATCCACTGTATCAATGGTATATAAGCCCTCTCACACTTGGAGGTGGAGTGGACATCACCATCCTTGTCCCCTCAGGATTGGGGGAAGAGCTTTGGACTAGAGTGGACTTAAAGTTATTCTGTTGTAGACATATTGTGATTCAAGCAATGGAAGAAATTATCACAGTGAGGTGGAGTTGGTGGCCACTGGGCACTTTTGGGGCACGGAGCCAAAGGGCAGTTGAAATACAGGGTTTTTTTTTTTGGGACTTGAGGGTTGTCCTGAGTGACATTGCTGTGACGGATGTAGGCCACTTTACATCAGCATATAGCATGCAGAACTGTGTGGTAGAGAGTGTGGTCTACGATGTGAACTGTGGTCTATGCTTGGAGGCAAGGCCCCAGGATGTGTATATGATTGTGGGTGATGTGCCAAATGATGAAGGATCTTTGTGTGGGATGTTGTTGGAGGTGTGAGAGGTGGGAAACATGGGAATCCCTGTGATTTCTGTGTAATATTTAGGTAATCTAAGCATCTTTAAAAATATATATATATGTAAAGAAATAACATTTATGTAAACTAATGCACATATATGCATATATATTTATATATAATTTTATAAATATTAGTATGTTTGTGAAATATTTGCTTTTTACACAGAATAAAAAAACGAAAAAAAAAAAAGAAAATGCTGCAATAATGGGCAGCATTATTTTTAAAATGGTAATTTTTAAAAAGCTTACCCAGAATGTAATGGATTGAATTACCAGTGAAAACAACCAGGATAATTTGAAATTATTGGAAAGCCCATCTTTACATAAAATAAGAGAAATCTCATATTCTTATGCATGAATCAGTGGTAACAAATTGAACACACATGGGTGTGGAAGAAGGTGGGGGAGGAGCAGAACTCAGAACAAACTGCAAGTGCACTTTTCCTAGAGGAGAAAGCATTCTCAATTGCACAGTCACAGCCGCTTCCTTAAAAGATTGGCAACAGGTTTCACAGCCTGGAGGTGGAGATTCTTTGGAGATTCATATTCATTACATTCACAGGGTTTCTCTCCCATGAATGTTGTAAAGTTTAGTGAGATACTGCCTCTGGCTGAAGGCTATTCCACATTCCTTACATATATAGGTTTTCCATCCACTATGAATTTTCTCATGGTCAGTGAGATTTGATTTGCTACTGAAGGCTTTCCTACATTCCTTATATATATACAGGGTTTCTCTCCAGTTTTTCTTCTATGGTTTGTAATGATGCTTGATTTCTGAATGAAAGCTTTCCCACGTCCATCATATTCCTAGGCTTTCTCTCCTGTATGTGTTCTCAGATGTTTAATGAGGTTTTCCTCCTGGTTGAAGGTTTTTCCACATTTATTACATATATCGGGATTTCCCCCAGAATGAATGCTCTGATGTTTAAGGAAACCTTTCTATTGGCTGAAGACTTTTCTGCATTCTTTACATTCATTTTGTTTCTGACCACTATGAGTTTTTACATGTTCTGTGGGATATAATTTGTACCTAAAGGCTTTTTCACATGCCTTACATAAATAGGGTTTCTTTGCAGTAGTAAATCTCTTTTATCTGAGATTTGACATTTGAATTAAGCTTTCCTACATAAATATGATTTCTCTTCTGTAAGAAGTTTCTGAAGAATAAAGAGCGTTTCTGTCAGGTTGAAAATTTTACCAGATGTATAACATTTTAATGCTTGTTCCCCTGTATGACTTTTAAAATAAAAAATAACTGTAAAGGAATAAAAAATAACTGTAAAGAGCAGACTACATTCAGGACACTCATATGGTTTCTCTCCAGTTTGAATTTTCTATATTCCATGGGGTTTTATTTCAGATGGAATCATTCCCATAATCATTACAACACTAACTGAGGTATATTTCATGCTCAATGAGATTTAATGCCTGGCTGAAGAATTTCCAATATTCCTCTCATACACAGGGTTTTACTTCTGCATTTTTCTTGGATGTTACTCTAGCTTTCCCAAATTCATGACACCCCAAATGGTTTCTCTGAAGGATTAATTCTCAGGTATCTCTTGGGGTTGAATTTCCAAGAAAACTTCACACTCATTACACTTAAAGGGGAGGACTACCATGTGGTGCAAATTGGTAAAATTCATTGCCTTTATTCTTTTCTCCTTACATAGAGTTTCTCATGCTTAGGTAAGCATGATGCAAATTCCATTAAAGTGAAGTTACATTCATAGAAGTGTTATATTGAGGAAACCATGCTTGCAGTCAAGGAAATATTTTCCCAACTTTCTTACATTCTCTGCCTTCATCTTAAGTCTGTATTGTTGTGGAAGTGGATATAGCTTCACTCACAAGCCTTTTATTAAGTGGTTTTTATGCTTTTTAATGTCCTATGCTTCTTCATAGTTGGTGGGGTGCAGTAAAAGCAGTGCTTAGAGGAAATTTTAAGCATTTAATGTGTTCATTAGAAAAGAGGAAAGATCCAATATCAATCATCTAAGCATCAAATTTGGGAAGAGCAACAATATCTCCTTTTTATTTGTTCTATCTTTCATGGTTCTTGCTACAAATAAGCATCACATCCACTTTGGTGATTTCATAACTAGGAAATGGGGAAGTGATAGAGCACTTGATTTATCATGGGGACAAAACAATAGCACATAAATCAATCCTGGAAACTTCAGGCTTCTGAAGGATAAGAAAGGAGCAGCTTCCAAAGATGCATGAGTAAGATGGCCTCATAACATAGGCCAACATGGCAACTCAGGAAATCCTGAAAACTTTGTTTCGGACTGATTATTTTTGTTCAATTTTTTTCTTCTATTTATTTGGATGAGATGCACTATTTAATATTCTTTAAAATTTACCAGGGAAATTATATCACTTTTGCTTGCCTTTCCAAATCGGCACTTTTTATTTATTATTGACTGAACAAATAACATATTTTAAAACATTTTATATACTGTATTAGTCAGCCAATGGTCTGCTTATGTAAAATACCAGAAATCTCTGGGTCTTTTTAAAGGTATTTATTTGGGGTAGAAGCTTAGACTTACCAGGCCATAAAGCATATGTTTCTTCCTTCCCCAAAGTCTGTTACACCATTTTGGAGCAACACAGCTGCCGAAATTTGCCAGGGTTGAGGCTTCTTGGGTTCCTCTCTTCCCAGGGCTGCATTTCTCTCTGGGTTCAGCTCCTCTGTTTCCTCCACAAGATCAGCTGTAGACTATGAGACTCTCTAAGCTTTGCCTCTCACCACGAGGCCATCTGTGAACTAACAGGTGAAAGGCTTTTCTCTTTTCCCAGGCCTTCTGTACTTGCTCATCAGAACTCCAACATCAAAACTACTCCAGTTCTGTCCTTTGCCATGTCTTTTTATGTTTGAGACACCACCCACCAAGGGCAGGGCTCAACACCCTACTGGCTGTGGCACAGTTTACAACCTTATCATAACTTAATCATGCCCAGATTAACAGACCAGGTTACCAGCATAATCTAATATCTATTTTTGGATCTCATAATGATATCAAACTGCTATATATCCATTTACCCATCTTATGCTACATATTATTTTATGGTGTATTTTAACACCTTATTGATGTCCTAGACCACAGATATCATTATTACTTTATCCCTTCAATAGTCATTTAGATATATGTATTTAATTAACAGATATTGTTCTTCAATCCACCCTGAACCTGAACATTCTAAGATTATTTTCTTTCTTCTAGAAGAATATTCTTTTACATTTCTTTTAAAGTGCGTTGCTGTTAGCAAACTCATTAGTTTTTTTGTTGTTGTTGATCTGTTTATTTTTTATTTTTATTTTTTGAAACATTATTTGTACATTTAATAATTGAAAATATAAACAAGTAAAAATTAAAAAGTAAACACAGATGAATAAATATATACATTACTGAATTAAATGTAAATGATAAGTACAAATTTTTTTTGGATTAAACAACATGTTACACAATATATTTGGATTATAGTAATGCATTCATACATTATTTGTCCTTTTGTGTCTGGCTTGCTTCACTCAACATAATGTCCTCCAGGGTTTTCCATGTTGCCATATGCTTTATGCCTTCATTTCTTCTTACAGCTGCATATTTCATCCTGTGAAAAGACCACAGTTTGTTTATCCATTCATCTGTTGATGGACACCTGGGTTGTTTCCAGCTTTTGGCAATGGTGAATTATGTTGCTATGAACATTGGTGTGCAGATGTCTGTTAGTGTCATTGCTCTCAGTTCTTCTGGGTATATACCCAGTAGTGGTATTGCAGGGTCACCTGTCAAGTCTATATTCAACTTCTTTGGGAAATGCTAAACCGTCATCCATAGTTGGTGTATCATTCTGCATTCCCACCAACAGTGAAGAAGTGTTCCTATCTCTCCACATCCTCTCAACACTTGTAGTTCTCTATCTTTTTAATAGTGGCCATTCTGATAGGTGAAAAATGCTATCTCATTGTAATTTTGATTTCATTTCCCTAATCATGAGTGATGTTGAGTATTTCTTCATGTGTTTTTTTGCCATTTGTATTTCATCTTTGCTGAAATGTCTATTCACGTCTTTTGCCCATTTTTAAATTGGGTCATTTGTGTTTTTATTGTTGAGCTGTAACATCTCTTCATATACCCTGGATATTAAACCCTATCAGATATGTGATTTCTAAATATTTTCCCATTGTGTTTGCTCCCTTTTCACCTTTCTGACAAAGTCCTGGGCGGTGCAAAAGTGTTTAATTTGGGGGAGGTCCCATTTATCTATTTTTTCTTTTGTTGCACGTGCTTTGTGTGTAAGGTCCAAGAAACCACTACCTACTACAAAGTCTTGAAGATGTTTCCCTACATTTTCTTCTAGTAGTTTTAAGCTCCTGGCTTTTCTATTTAGATCTTTGATTCATTTTGAGTTGATTATTGTATAGGGGGTGAGAGAGGGGTGCTCATCCATTTTTTGGTTATAGATATCCAGTTCTCCCAACTCCATTTGTTGAAGAGACTGTTTTTTCCCATTAGTGTGGGCTTGGTAGGTTTGTCAAAAACCAGTTGACTGTATAGGTGAGATTATATTTCTGGGTTCTCAATTCTATTCCACTAATTGATGTGTCTATCTTTATGCCAGTATCATGCTGTTTTGACCACTATATCTGTGTAATGTTTCAAGGTCAAGCAGTGAAATTCCTCCCACATTGCTCTTCATTTTTAGAATGCTTTTGGCAATTCGGGTGCAGTTACCCTTCCAGATGAATTTGGTAATTACCTTCTCTAATTCTCTAAAGTAAGCTGCTGGGATTTTGATTGGTATTGCATGGAATCTGTAAATCAGTTTGGACAAGATTGACATCTTCATGATATTTATTCTTCCAATACATGAACACGGAATGTCTTTCATTTGATTAGGTCTTTTTAAATTTCTTTTGGCATTGTTTTGTAGTTTTATGCATACAGGTCCTGTACTTCTTTGGTTAAATTAACTCCTAGGTATTTGAGTCTTTTGTTGCTATTGAAAATGGAATTTTCCTCCTGATTTCCTCCGCAGGTTTTTGAGTACTAGTGTACAAAACATTACCAATATTTGCGTGTTGATCTTGTATCCTGCCACTTTGCTGAACTCATTTATTAGTTCAAGTATTTTTGTCATGGATACTTCATGATTTTCTAAGTACAGGATCTGTCATACACAAACAGTGAGAGTTTTACTTCCTCTTTTCCCATTTGGATGCCTTTGATTTTTTTGTCTTGTCTAATTGCCCTAGCTAGAATTTCTAGTACAATGTTGAATAACAGTGGTGACATTGGGCATCCTTCTTTTGTTCCTGAACTTAGAGGGAAAGCTTTCAACATTTCCCCATTGAGTATGATGTTGGCTGTGGATTTATCATATATGCCTTTTATCATGTTGAGGAATTTTCCTTCTATTCCTATCTTTTGAAGTATTTTTATCCAAAAAGGATGTTGGATTTTGTCAAATGATTTTTCAGCTTCTATTGAGATAATCATGTGTTTTTTTTCCTTCAATTTCTTAATGTGGTGTATTACATTGATTGATTGTCTTATGTTGAACCAGCTTTGCATACGAGGAATAAATCCCACTTGGTCATGATGTATAAGTCTTTTGATATGCTGATGGGTTCGAGTTGCATGTATTTTGTTGATGATTTTTGCATCTATGTTCATTAGAAAGATTGGTCTGTAATTTTATTTTCTTGTGGAATCTTTATTTGGCTTTGGTATTATGGTGATGTTGGCTTCCTAAAATGTGTTGGATAATTTCCCTCCTCTTCAATTTTTTGGAAGAGTTTAAACAGGATTGGTGTTAATTCTTTTTGAAATGCTTGGTTGAATTCACCTGTGAAAGCATCTGGTCCTGGATTTTCCTTGCTGGGAGATTTTTGATGATGGATTCAATCTCCTTAAATGTGATTGGTTTGTTAATTTCTTTTATTTCTTGTAGTGTCAGTGTCGTGTTATGTGTTTCTAGAAATTTGTCCATTTCATCTAGGTTGTCTAGTTTGTTGGCATATAGTTTCTCATAATATCCTCTTATGAGTCTTTTTATTTCTGTGAGGTCATTGGTAATTTCCCCCGTTTCATTTCTGATTGTGTTTATTTACATCTTCTCTCTTTTATTCTTTGTTAGTCTAGCGAAGGGTTTGTCAATTTTATTGATCTTCTCAAAGAACCAGCTTTTGGTTTTGTTGATTGTCTCTATTTTTTTCTGTTCTCAATTTCATTTATTTGTGTTCTAATCTTTATTATTTCTTTCCTTCTGCTTGCTTTGGGGTTGGTCTGCTGTGCTTTTTCTAGTTTCTCTAGTTGTTCAGTTATATCTTTGAGTTTAGCTCCTTCTAGTTTTTTAATATAGGCTTTTAGGGCTATAAATTTCCCTCTCAAGAATGCCTTCACTATATCCCATCAGTTTTGATACGTTTTATTCTCATTTTCATTTGTCTCAATATATTTATTGATTTCACTTGCAATTTCTTCTTTGACCCACTGAATATTTAGGAGTGCGTTGTTCCGTCTCCACACATTTGCAAATTTACTTTATTCCTGTCTGTTATTGATTTCTAGTCTCATTCCTGTATGATCTGAGAAGGTGCTTTTTATAATTTCAATGTTTTTATATTTATTGAGAGCTGAATTGTGACCTAACATGTGTCTATCCTGGAGAAAAATCCATGGGGACTTGAGAAGAATGTATAACCTGCTGAGTTTGGATGTAGTGTTCTGTATATGTCTGTTAGGTCTAACTTGTTTATCATATTGTTCAAGTTTTCTGTTTCCTTGTTGATCTTCTGTCAGGTTGTTCTATCTAATGATGTGAGAGGGGTGTTGAAGTCTGTGATGATTATTTTAAAAATCTCCATTTTTCCCTTCATTTTTGCCAGAGTTTGGCTCATATATTTTGGGGCACCCTGGTTAGGTGCGCAGATATTTATGACTGTTCTATCTTCCTGGAAGATCAACCCTTTTATTAATATATAATGGATTTTCATATCTCATCGCTTTTTTGCATTTAAAGTCTGTTTTGTCTGATATTACTATTCATGTGGACTATCTTTTTCCAACCTTGTACTTTCAGCCAGTTTTTATCCCTGGGTCTGAGGTGAGTTTCTTGTAAGCAGCATGTGGATGGCTCATGTTTTTTTATCCATTCTGTCAGCCTGTATCTTTTGATTGGGGAATTTAATCCATTCACATTCAGTTATATTACTGAAAATGCACTATTTATTTCCTCCATTGTATTCTTTGGTTTTCATATGCCATCTTGTTTTTGTCTATCTTTTTAATCTTTGGTTATCCTTTCTGCTTTTCTTTCTTCTATACTCTCCTCCAAGCCTCTCTCTCCTGTCTTTTTCTTTCAGGTTCTAAGGCTTCCTTTAATATTTCCTGCAAAAGTGGATTCTTTTTTGCAAACTCTCTTAGCTTCTGTTTCTTTGTGAATATTTTATACTCACCTTCATATTTGAAGGACAGTTTTGCTGGATTAAAAATTCCTGGCTGGCAGTTTTAATCTTTCAGGTTCCTAATTGTATCATGCCACTGTCTTATCACCTCCTGAAGAGAAATCTGCACTAAGTCTTACTGGATATCCTTTGTACATGATCATTTGCTTCCCTCTTGCACCTCTGAGAATTTTCTCTATCTTTTACATTTGATATTCTGAATAGTATGTGTCTTGGCATAAATCTCTTTAGATTTATTCTCATTGGGGTGCGGTGTGCTTCTTGGACATGTAAGTTCATTTCTTTTGTGAGAGTTGGGAAATTTTCAGCAATTATTTCTTCCAATACTCTTTCTGACCCTTTTCCATTCTCTTCCCCTTCTGGAACTCCCATGACGTGTATGTTGTTGTGTTTTGTGTTGTCATTCATCTCTCTGAGCTTCTGTCCAGTTTTTTCCCAGTCTTTTCTCTCTCTGTTCTTCTTCTGTATTCAATTATAGCTGATCTGACTTTGGTATCCCATATTCTTTCTTCTATCATTTTGATTCTGCTGTTGAATGCCTCAAATGTGTTTTTCACTTCACCTTTTGTCTTTCATTCCCATGAACTCCATTACTTTTCTGTTTCGGATTTCAAATTCTTCTTTGAATTTGCTTAATGTCTTCTTGATGTCATTTATCTCTTTAACTATATATTTTTTCATCTCATTAATTTGATTTTGGAAATTTGTGTTCATCTCAGTGATTAGTTCTCTCAAATTTTGCATCACTTCTGGTACTTTGATGTATGCCTTTTCTTGAGCCATATCTTCTATTTTCTTAGTATGGTTCATAATTTTTAGTGGTGTTTAGGCATCTGGTTAGGTTGTATTTTACTTCGATGCTCTATCGCTTACTCCTTTATATGGTTTTAGTGTCTGGAAGCTGTGAATTTCCACAGCTCTTTGATTTTTGCCCAAATTTGATTGTTAGGATTGTTTTTCTGGATGCTCAAAACTGGGCAGTGGAATCAGTAATTGGTTGTAGGTTCGTTTCCTAAGGTCTTGGGCAGGGAGGCTGTAGAGGCCAGGAAAATCCTCTCATACATATTAATTTTTTATGTACAATTCCTTGGTCTACCAGGAGATGGTGCTCATTGGCAGCTCTCAATTCAATGCCTGGTTATAGTGTAATTGTTGTGACATAGACCAGATCAATGTGATAGAGCTTCTTGTCTGGGGGTTAAGAGCCTTGTAATTCAAACTTTATGAGACAGTTCTCCAGTCTTCTCTGGTAGCTTCCTCCCTTTTCCCAGCTAGTAAATATTTACTCCTCCCACTGAATCCTCAACAATCATTCCCTGTTAGTAGCAGAGGAGATTGGGAGGTTTGTATATCTTTATCCCCTTGCAGGCTCCAAGACAAACAATGGTGAAGCCCTACCCAGACTGGAAGGGATCTCAGGACAGGGCAGACAAAACCTGGGAGTCAAAAGCAGGGTCAGCCACAAGCTTTCTCTCCCCTCTCTTGTGGAGTCCTCAAAAATTGTTCCAGGCTAGAAGAGAGGGATGTTGTGAGGGTCAGAATTCTCTCCTTCTTAGGGTCCCATGGAAAACCACCATGTGGAAGTGTCCATGGGGCTCCACAGCCCAAATTTGCAGGTCAGAATTTGAGTCAGCCTAAGGCTGGGACCCTCTATCTCCCCTTTCCGAGTGTGGTAGATCCCTGGAGCCTCCTTTGTCTGTAGTTGCAGGCCAAGGGGCCCAAGAATTCTGAAGAGTGTGTGGGAGTGTGCCGGCAGTAGCAGCCACTGCTTGTTCCAACTCACGGTTCTGTTTCTGTCATTGCAATTTCTCTGTTTTGTCCCACTCTCCTCTGGGTGGTGTGCAGACTGCACCTTGCTGTCATAAACCCCTGAAGATCTATTTCTGGGTGGTGTCACCCTGTTCTCTAGCTATTTTTCTGGAGAAGAGATTCCCGTGTCTTACTCATCTGCCATCTTCCCGGAAGTCATGACTTTATTTGATTTTACTCATCTGTAAAAGTATGTATTTCACTTCTTCCTGAAGGATTGAGATCAATAAAATCTCAGGCCCTCGATGATCTCCACTGCTTTTGAGAGCACCCTTGCTGTTGAATTTCTCCATTCTATTGTAATGTAATCAGTTCTTTGGAGAAGAAATTAGGGGCTTTCAGTTTTACAGTCTGCTTCCTACCCGACCACAACCCAGGCAAAATCTGTGTGCTCTGGATATGGGTATGGGAATAATGGCACACTTCTCAATATACACAACTGATTTTGGAGCTAAGATTTGGTGGAGAAAGCACATATATTGAGTTTATCTTGGGACCATTCTAGGGAACAGTGTATTGGTGGTCAGCACTCCATTTAGCTCAATGATGGCCACACCCAAAATACAGCCACTGCTTCATGAGTTCCCATTTCTCCTGGACTTAGGAGATCCCTCCTGATCTCTGTGGCTTGGGTTAATCCCCTCGTTTGAGTCTTGTTTGTATCCCAGAAAAGTATGTTCTTATGGGCCCATTGCTGTGTGTGTAAGCCTTTTGTATGTAGGACATTTGGGTTAGATTCAGATAACAGACCTTTTGATTAGGTCATTTTTTAAATTAGATTGCTTTAGTTTAGTTAAGGGCCTTTGATTAGTTTTCAGGGGCCAGGATGGACCCCAATTATGGTTTTGAAGTTTTACATACATGGAACGCTAAGGGAAAAATTTTTGCCATGTTTACCCTGCCATGTGGGAAAGGCCTCAGGATCTCCTACACCTGGGAAGAGACACAGAAACCCTGAGTGGCTGAGGGAGAGGCCAGAGGCTAGAGTCATGGAGCAGCTTGTACCTGAAGACATCCAGGCCAGTGGAGAAGGGAAATGTGTGAGCAATTGTGTCTGATGTCCCACTGCTGAGCTCAGACAGAAAGTGAGTTTTGAAGAAAAGGCAAAGGGAGATAGGCAGGCCCAACATTTTGCCTTGGCAGGTGTCCAGGAGCAGCTGATCCTTGCTAAGGCAGCATTTTTTATGATGCCTTGATTTGGACATTTTGACAGCCTCAGAACTGTGAGCTTTAGCCCTAATAAATCCCAATAAAAACCAACTTATTTCTGGTATTTTGCATTGGCAACACTTGGAAAACTCACACTGTTAGGGACACATTTTTGAAAATCTGCCCTGTTCCCAAATGGCAGTGTGATGCTGCTGCTCAGTGAATTCACCTGTAAATTGTGGGTGTCTCCAGACTAGGTAAGAATGAGTACTGGTAAGACAGAGGAGGAAGTGGTCTTGGCCAGCAAGGCCTACAAGACAGAGAGTCAGGCAGGGTCGTCACATGGTCTGGGGACTAGTCTAAAGTCACAGATGCCCGAATTATGATGTGCCTGCCTCAGATAGTGGTTAGCCAGGTCGACAGGAGCAGATAAGAGCATGGGACCTGGCATCAGGTGTAGCAGAGGAGTCAGGGCACAGACAGTTAACTTTCTGCTCCTGCTCCTTTTGCCCTTACCTACTTCCCTTGGACTCCATCTTTGACCTTCTGAGGAGGCTGCTCTTAATGTACCCCTCCTGGGTCTCAAGGCACAGACTGAGGTCTCCTGCTTCCAGTTGCACATTCACCTTCTCCAATTTTGGGGCAGCTAAAGAAAGAGCAATGCCAAGATGAAAAATGTTGGTGCCAGGAAGGAAATGTTAAAATTTACCTTACAACATTGGCTACTGAAATAACATCCCCAGAATGAGCAACATTAGGCCAGTGATCTTAAAAACTGGTAAGGGTATCCCAGAAAGTCCTGGGACCTAGGGCAGACAAGAATAGAAGTAAGGTTGTGAGAGAGTGCCATGTTTGCTGAACACCTCAGAGGGTGCAGATGCCAGATATTTCTCAGACTAATTAAATATAAAATTTTCAACACATTTTGAACACAGTTGAAAATGATGCAGACCTCTTCAATCCCAGAAGAGAACGGAGGATTTTGATGGGAAGAAGCTGATGAACAGCTGAAGAAGTAGGAATGTAACAAGTGTTCACTGCAGCTCCCCAAGCCAGAGAAGGACTGTTCTGTTTGGGAACGAAACTCATAAAGCCCCAATGAAAACCATCATCATAGGCTATGGATGCTCAAAGGAGTACTGGGAAAAAGCCCTGCACGGAACTCATAGCCTCAGTTAGTGATGTGAGTCACACTAGCAGGTCTTCATTGTAGAGTAAACCACAGAAAGTCCATCTTCTCCTGTGGTACTTACAGCCCTCTAACCAGACACATGTAGGGAGCAGTGTCACCTTGACATAGTCATTTCCATGCTCCTCATTGTCCGTGCCCACTCTTGCTGAGGGAGAACTCCACCTCCCAGGCAGCAGGGGAAGGGGCCAAGGTGAGTGAGCACTTTTCCTTTATGGGCAGCTATATTTGCAAAGGGTGAGGGGAAGTGTCCCCCAAGTAATGTTGCAGATACAAATCGATATCTTTAAATGAACCACTACGTATGAATTCCTTGTGTACTATTTTCATAATTTCTTTTAAATTATAACCAAATTATTCGTGCCAAAAATATAAAAATAATTTATGTCTGTTATGGCAAACAAGAAACTTCCTTCTCTAGTCTCAAGCCCCATTCCCCTTTCCTCAGAATTATCTATATTGACAGATATTTTTGGGTACATATTTCTGTTTGTAAATACAAGCATTCTCTAGTTTCATTCATCCTACACCCTATCACATGTGAGAAAAATATTGGAGTACAACTAAAGAATATAAATAAATTTTCAAACTTCTTAAAATATCATCCAATTATGAGAGAATCATTTCTGACTTAAAATAATAAGGAAAATTGGAGTTAAGTAAAAAGCAGGCCACTGTAGTTCTGTGACTGTTAAACTTTAATCCACATCAGAATCAGCTGAAGAAATTGAGAAAATATAAATTGTTGGGCTGCCCCAGAAGAAAATGCTACAATAATGGGCAGGATTATTTTTTAAATGATAATTTTAAAATGCTTACCCATAATGTAATATACTGAAGAACTAGTGAAAACAACCAGGACAATTTGAAATAAGTGGAAAGCCCATCTTTACATAAACTAAGAGAAATCTTGAATTTTGATGCATAAATTAGTAATAACAAATTAAAAAAAATTTTTTTTATTTATTTTTATTGTGGGTAAAAATCAAAATTCTCACAATACATACAAACATTTGCAAAATGATATATAAATATATATGCATATATGTGTATTTGCTTACAAAGATGTTATTTTTTATATATATATATACATATATTTTAAGAGGTGCTTAGATTACCCAAAATATTACACGGAACCCACTGGGATTCCCATGTTAGTAACAAATTGAACAGAAATGAGTGTGGAAGAAGATGTGGAGGAGCAGATCTCAGACCAAACTACAAGTGCACTTTTCCAAAGGAGGAAGACATCCTGAATTGCATAGTCATGTCTGCTTCCTTATAAGATTGGCAACAAGTTGCACAGTCTGGATGTGGACATTCTTTGGAGATTCACATTCATTACATTGACAGGGTTTCTCTACAGTATGAATGTTGTAATGTTTAATGACATACTGCCTCTGCCTGAAGGGTATTCCACATTCCTTACATATATAGGGTTTCCTTCCACTATGAATTTTGTCATGGTCAGTGAGATTTGATTTGCTACTGAAGGATTTCCTACAGTCCTTACTTTATAGGGTTTATCTCCAGGTTGTCTTCTCTGGTGTATTAGTCAGCCAAAGGGGTGCTAATGTGAAATACCAAAAATGGGTTAGTCTTTATAAAGTGTATTTATTTGGGGTAGAATTCCACAGATACCAGGCCATAAAGCATAAGTTTCTTCTCACCAAAGTTCATTGCCATGAGTTGGGGCATGACAGCTGCTGATGTTTGCAGGGTTCAGGCTTCTTGTGTTCCTCTCTTCCTGGGGCTGCATTTCTCTCTGGGCTTAGGTCTTCTGGTTCCTCCACAAGGTCAGCTGTAGACTATAAGGCAAATGGCTCACTTCTCTTCTTCAGGGTCTTTTCTCCAACATCAAACCTGCTTCCAAAAAATAAACTGCTTCAACCGTCTTTTGCCATGCCTTTTTAATTTTATTCCCCACCCACTAAGGGGTGGGGCTCAATGTCCTATTGACATGGCACAGTAAATGCCCCAATCATGCCCAGATTAAGCGAAGCATTTACAAGTATGATCCAATTATTTTTTTGGAATTCATAATTGCATCAAATTCCCCAATAGTTACATCTGATGTGTAATGAGGCTTGATTTCTGAATGAAAGCTTTCCCACATCCATCACATTCATAGGGTTTCTCTCCAGTATGTATTCTCAGTTGGTTAACGAGGTTTTCCTTCTGATTGAAGGCTTATCCACATTCATTGCATATTTAGGGTTTTTCTCCAGAACGAATGCTCTGATGTTTAATGAACTATTGCTTTTGGCTGAAGGATTTTCTGCCTTCTTTACATTCATTTTGTTTCTATCCTCTATGAGTTTTTTCATGTTCTGTGAGAGATGATTTGTACCTAAAGGCATTTTCACATGCCTTACATGCATAGGGTTTCTTTGCAGTAGGAAATCTCTTGTATCTGAGATTTGAAATTTGAATTAAAGCTTTCCCACATATATATGATTTCTCTTCAGTAAGACTTTACTGATGAATAAAGAGATTTTCTGTCAGGTTGAAAACTTTCCCACATGTATGTCATTTCTGTCTTTGTTCCCCTGTATGCCTTTTAAAATGAGGAGTAAAAAATGAATATAAAGAGCAACCTACAATCAGAACACTCATATGGTTTCCCTCTAGTTTGAATTTTCTTATATAACATGAGGTTTTGTTTCAGGTGGAAGCATTCCCATTTTCATTACAATACTATCAAATGTATGAATATTTCATGTGCAATGAGATTTAATGCCTGGCTGAAGGATTTCCAATATTCCTTACATACATAGGGTTTTACTTCTGAATGTTTCTTTGATGTGACTCTAGCTTTCCCAAATTCATGAAAACCCAAATGGTTTCTCTGAAGGTTTAATTCTCAGGTATCTCATGAGGTTGAATTTCCAAGAAAAGTTCACACTCATTACACTTAAAGGGGAGGACTACCATGTGGGGAAAACTGGCAAAACTTGTTGTTTTCTTTCTTTTTTCCTTACATTGTCTCCCTCATGCTTAGGTAAGCATGATGCAAATTCCTTCAAAGTGAAGTTACAATCATAGAAGATTTATTTTGAAAGGAAACAATGATTGCGGTCAGAGAAAATGTTTTCCCAAATTCCTTACATTATCTGCCTTCATTTCATGTCGGGACTCTTGTGGAAGTGGCTATAGCTTCACTCACAACCTTTTGTTAAGTGGTTCTTTCTGCTTTTTAATGTCATATGCTTCTTCATAGTTTGTTGTGTGCAGAAAAAGCAGTGCTTAGGGGGCTATTTATACCATTGAATGCATTCATTAGAAAAGAGGAAAGAGCCAATATCACTCATCTAAGCATCCAATTTGGGAAGCACAAAAATATCTCCTTTTTATTTGTTTTATCATTCATGGTTCTTCTTGCTTCAAATGAGCATCACATCCAGTTTGGTGACTTCATAACTAGGAAATGGGAAGTGACACAGAACTTGATATATGATGGGGACAAATTAACACCCCATAAATCAACCCTGGAACCTTTTGGCTTCTGAAGGATAAGAAAGGTGCAGCTTCCAAAATGAACGAGGAAGGTGGCCGCAGAAGAAAGGCCTAAATGGCAGCCAAGGAAATCCTGAATACTTTGTTTTTGACTGAATATTTTTGTTCAATTTTTTCTTCTATTTATTTAGATGAGATGCACTATTTAATATTCTTTAAAGTTTCCCAGGGAAACTATAACACTCTTGCTTGCCTTTCCAAATCTGCAATTATTATTTGTTATTGACTTGCCAAATAATGTATTTTGAAACATTTTATATCCTGTATTAGTCAACCAAATGGGTGCTGATGCAAAATGCCAGAAATCTGTGGGTCTTTATAAAGTGTCTGTTTTTTTTTTTTATTTCTTATTTATTTTTATTGTGGGTAAAAAAAAAATTCTCACAATACATAAAAAAATTTGCAAAATGATATATAAATATATATGCATATCTGTGTATTTGCTTACAAAAATGTTATATATATATATACATATATTTTAAGAGGTGCTTAGATTACCCAAAATATTGCACGGAACCCACTGGGATTCCCATGTTGCCCACCTCCCACACCTCCTACCACATCCCACACAAACATCTCCCACAAGTGTGGCCCACAAACCTCAATGAACTTACACATCCTGGAGCCTTGCCACCAAACATAGACCACAGTTCACACTGTAGACCACACTCTCTCCCACTCAGTTCTCAGTGGTGTGTGCTGATTTAAAATGGCCTACATCCGTTGCCACAATGGTACTCAGGACAACCTCTAACTCCCAAAGAAGCCCATGTATTTCAACTGCTCATCTCCTCCCTACCCCAAAAGTGTCAAGTGGCCACTGGCCCCACCTCATTGTTATAATTTCTTCAGTTGCGAGAATCACCATATGTGAACAAGAGAATACCATCAAGTCCACTCTAGTCCATAGTTCTTCCCCCAATGCTGAGGGGATTGGGATTGTGATGTCCACTCCAACTCCGGGTGAGAGAGGGCTTATATCCCATGCTTATGGGTGGGATGATCCGGCCTGCAGATGCAGGCCCTCTCCATTCCCTGGGATGGCAAACGCCCATCGTTGTCTCCTCACCAGGTGACTTGGATGCATCCATTGAGCTGTAGGGTAGGAGTTCCAGCTCCATCGAGATTTCATACCCAGCTGGCACATAGATAGGCCGGAGGCTTCAGTATCTGGAAGTATACCTAAAAACTCCAGCATAACATATAAGTTTGAATAGAAGGGACTAGTGAACCATGTGCAGGGAGGACTTATTTGAGTCCAATTATGTCACTCTCAGGAGCACAGATTGCAAAATAGAGACACTGATAAGGCATCAGTTTCTGGGGCTATACCCCCTTATATAGGACCTGGGTGTCTCCAGAGCTCTTAGGAACCCCTCTGTGTGGGGTGATAGGCTCTTAGATGTTCTATGAGCTCCTACTGAGGTGGGCGTAAGACTTACCTCTGGGATGACCTGCCGACTCTCTTTGAAGTCTCTTAGCCACTTGAACTCATTTGTCTTTACCATTTCCCCCTTTTATTCAAGGTCTTTTTCCAGTTGTGTTGCCAGTTGGCACTTGGTATTAATCCCTCGTTGCCAGGGAGGCTCATCCCATGGAGTCATGTCCCACGTTGGAGGGAAGGTAATGCAATCATATGCTGAGTTTGGCTTAGAGAGAGGCCACATTAGAGAAACAAGGATGCTCTCAGATGGCATCCCTTAGGCACCCCACAACTGCTGGCTAAGTATCATTTACAAGAGCAAAGACTCACAAGGGTAGTCATCAATAAAAAAACACATCAGTGGGTCATCCTATTTTGACAGGCACTTTCCCTACACTCAGAGGACAATTGCTGCTCCCTTGGAGACTGTGGCAGAGCTCTCCAGGCTAGGAATTCAGATTCCCTCATTTATTGTGTGATTATCCAACCATCGTGACCATGCCCCATCTCCCAATCCTTTGAATTATTTTGTATATGTTTCATGTATATTTGGATGAACCAACCGCCACGAAACCCCCCCCAGACACCCCCCACCAATAATCCCCCGCAGTACCCATTGTAACCCTTCTTTGATCCAAATCCTCCATGAACAT
>JAKSZT010054440.1:202253-214433 GCA_026826555.1 Tolypeutes matacus | reverse complement strand
TGTCTTGTATAAGAAAAGTTTATCTATCCTCATATCATGAGAAAATTCTGCTTCATTAGGATATAAAATTATTATAATTTTGACTTTCATGTTTACTTTAATCTACATCATTTTGTGTATGGTGATAGAGTGGTATATAATTTATCCAATATGATTATTCAATTCTTCAAGCACTACTTACTGAATAGTACATATTGTCTTTGTACTACCTCACCCTACTTCTGTCTTATATAACTGTTTCTAGAAGAGCAGGTCTGAGGCTGTGCCCTTTTTTATGTTGCATTAATTTCTTTATTTATGCATTCTAATGACATAAATTCAAATGAATTTAACATAACTTGTATTTGTGAAAATAATTAAAATTGAAAAAAAATTTGTATTTTTTCTAGAACTGAAAATCTTCAGTGAAAGCACATCAAAATGGTTGTAATTAGGATGTGAATTTTTAAAATTAGATATATTTCTTTAAAAGGGTAGATAAAATGTGGAGACATAAAACTTGGCAAAATGTAATATACAGAATTACTTTTTTGGATAAAATTAAGATTTATTAGGAATGAATACCAAGAGATATATTTGCTGTTAGATACTATATATCCACTAAAGAGTTGAATTAAAATGATGAATGTTTTGTATGAGTTTTGGAACTGAAGGAAACTTGCATTTTTGTTAGAACAAAAATTTATAAAGTTAAAATTAATATATTTGAGAAATCATGCCCAAGTTTTATTCAATTGTTTGAGTGTAAAGTCAAGGATGAAACAAATATTGATGGGTATTTGAACACTTTGCTGAAGAAAGTTGTATACTCTACATTTAATCTATTCTCTAGTTAAATATTGTTAAAAAGAAAGGAAAATGTAATATTTTCCAAATCATATTTAGACTCTGACCCATAATTATATAAATTATCTTTTTGTAAATACCCCAGACTCCTGGAAGTTGCACTGCTCCTCTCTCTTTTCATAACTTTTTCTTCCACCTTAAAGATAACAACTTTCCTGACTGAAAATGCGGGGTCGTAGCATGGGTATACAAATTTAATATATAAAGGCTAGTTATGACAATTATTCAAAATAGTAGTTGCCTGTTATTAAGTGCCTTTCTCTGCAGTGTCTTTAGTTTATTCTTTTATTAAGCAGTTTATATTGACAATATATTGACACATCATACAATCCATCTAGACTGTACACCAAATGGCTTTCATCATAATCATAGAGCTGTACATTCATCACCACAAAATATTTCAGAACATACTCATTACCCCAAAAAGAAAAAAATTCATACCACTTATATCCTCCATATTATTGACATTTAGCATTGGAGTCATAACTTTGGTATAACTGATGAAAGAATATTAAAATATTACTTTAAACAACAGTCCATACTTTGCATTAGTTGTATTTTTCCCTTATACCACCCTACTCTTGTAATAATGATGTACAATTGTTCTAATTCATGAAAGAGCATTTTTATATTTGTACTTTTAACAATAATCATCATCCATAACAGTTTTCTCTGAGTTACACAGTCCTAAGGGTTGTTTTTTTTTTTAATTAGAAAAGTGTAAGTTTACAGAAAAGTAATAGTCAGACAAAAAAAACCAATGTTCTCAAATACACCCATATGTTTGACACTATGTACTAGTGTGACACTTTTGTTACAATTGAGGAAAGAGTGTTGAAATATTATAGTCCCTTCATTACAGCTGATGAAAAATTATTACAGTATTACTGATAACTATAAACCATAAGTTCCATTAGTTGAAATTTGAAATTTTACCATATATTACCTTATTTTTAATACCTTGTTCTAGAGACTTAGATTCTTTTATGGTTCATGGAAGAACATTCTTGTATTTGTACTGTTAACCACATATCTTATTTACCACTGAGTTTATTACTCTATACAATCCCAATTTTATACCTTTGCTTTTATTCTTTTGAAAAGTTAATCAATTGTACTCACTATAATGTGTTACCATCATCTCTATCTGTTTCTAAACATTTACAATCAAGCTTTTTAAAAATTCTTCGTATATTAAGCATCAGCTTCCCCTCCTCAACCCTTATTCAATATCCCAGTAACCTATACTCTATAGGTTTTAATGATGAGTTTACTCATTGTGAGACCATATACTACTTCTCTTTTTGTGTCTGGCTTATTTTACTCAGCATAATGTCCTCAAGGTTCATCCATGCTGTAATATGCATTTCTATTTCATTTCTTCTTGTAACTGAATAGTATTCCATCACATGTGTGTACTACATTTTGTTTATCCATTTTGGTTGTTTCCATCTTAGAGCAATTGTGAATAATGCTGCTATAAACATCAGTGTGAATATGTCACTTTGCTCCACTGTGTGCTAATCTCCATATATTCCTAGTACCAGGACTTCCAGATCATATGGCATTTCTATGTTTAGCTTTCTGAGAAACTGCCAATCTGACCTCCACAGTGGCTGTGCCATTCTACATTTTGACCAAGAGTGAAGGCATATTACTATTCCTCCACATCCTCTAGCACCTGTAATTGTTTTTGTTTTTAATAGTGGCCATTCTAAAAGGCAGGAGTTCTTAACCAGAGGCTCATGGGTCTCAGGGGATCCTTAAGCATGAATTGAAAATTCTAAAAAAACATTATTCTTGTGGGACGTGTTGGTGCAGGTGTGATATATTTATTAAATAATACACAGTGTAATGTGGACTTAATAAAGGGTCCATGGTTTTCACAGGACTGGAAAAGGGGTCTATGGAAGAAAAAAGATTAAGAATCCCTGCTATAAGGTGTAAAATGATATATCATTGTAGTATTGATTTGCATTTTCCTAAATAGCTAGTGATGTTGAAAATCTTTTCATTTGTTTTCGTGCCATTTGTATATCCTCTTTAGACAATGTCTATACAAGTATTTTGCCCATTTTTAAATTGAGTTGTTTGTCCCTTTATTATTAAGTTGTATGATTTTTTATATATCATGTAAATCAAATCCTTATGAGACATGTGATTTCTGAATATTTTCTCCCATTTTGTAGGCTGCCTTTTGACCTTAACAAAGTTACTGGAAGCACAAAAGTATTTAATTTTAAGGAAATCCCATTTTATCATTTTTTTTTCTTTCAATGTTTGTGCTTTGGGTAGAAAGTTTAAGAAGCTACCTAAATGACAAGATCTTGTAGATGCTCCCTTACTAAAAGTTTTATGGTTTTAGCTTTTATATTTAGGTCTTTGGTTCATTTTAAGCTAATATTCATATATGGTGTGAGATAGGGGTCCTCTTTCTTTCTTTGGATATGGATATCCAGTTCTCCCAGTACCATTTGTTGAATAGTCTGTCCTGGTCCAGCTGGGCGGACTTGCCAGCCTTGTAAAAATCAATTGTAAAATGATCCAAATTGTAAGGTGATCAAAATTTAATTGGCAAAAATCAATTGACCACAGAGTGATGATCTATTTCTGAACTCTCAATTTGATTCCATTGTTCAATATGTCTATCTTTATGCCAGTGCCATGATTTTTTTTTCCACTGTAACTTTGTAATATGCTTTAAGGTCCGTTAGTGTTATTTCTCCAATTTCATTCTTCCTCCCAAGATGTTTTTGGCTATTTGCTGCCCAATTCTCTCAAGAAAAATTTGACAATGCTCTCTTCAATTTCTGAAAGAAAAAAACTATGAGTCTGTATATGTAACATTGATTTTTTTAAATCATCTTTTAGGTGGTAAAAATGCTTCTATTGATTCAGATACTCTTTTATTTATTTATTTTTTAACATTTTTTATTTGGTTCCTGATGACTTCAGGAAGCCCAATTGTTTTCATATAATTCCAAAATCATGAACTACTCCAAATGCATACCTACTGTAGTATAAATATTTAAAGAGATTTTCCTTTAGCTAAATGATTGTCTCTACTTAAATGCTTTAACTCAGCTTGCTAGGTCATGATGAGGCCAGGAACTTGTTGGCTTTTAATTGCTTCTACTGTAGTGGTTATTTCGTAGACACTGATTTATATTGATCTGTTTCTGTTTTAAGATAAGGCCCATCTACAAATAAGATCAAGTCAGGGTTAATCAGAGCTCTCATACTTCACCCTACCACCAATACCTTACATTGTTGTGAAACATTTTTAACTAATGATTAAAGAGCATCCTCAAAATATTACTACTAACCAAAGTATCTTATATTTGGTGTATTTTCCCCCAGCCCACCATATTATTATTATTTATATCATTTATACATGAACCTACATAAACAATAAGTTTGTAGTAATAGTTGTGAACTTACAAACCAAACATGCATAACATCATATAGGGATCCCACACATCAACCCACCACAACTAACACCTTGCATTGTTGTGAGTCATTTGTTACAAGTTATGAAAGAATATTGTCAAAATCTTACTACTAACTATAGTCCATATTTTACCTTTGGTGTATTTCCCCCCCAACCCACTCTATTATTATTATTTATTTAATATTTTTTTACAGAAGTTGTGAACTTAAAAAACAATCATGCCCATGCGCAGAATTCCCATACAAAACCCTTTTATCAACATACCACACTGTGGTGGAATATTTGTTACAGATTATGAGATATATCATCTGCCTATTACCACTAACCTTGGTCCATAGTACATATTTGGCTCACTTTTTCCATACTCCCCCAGTATCAACACAGTACATCTATGCCATAGATGCATGAATATTACAGTATTGCTGTTTACCACATCCATAGGTCACTCCAGTTGCATTTTCCCCATGTTTCTTCACATTCTCACCACACTGCAATAGTGATGTACATCTTCTCTAGCTCACAAAGGACACTCTTTCATCTGTACCATCACCCAAACTTCTCCTCCATCTCTGGGTTTATTGTGTTATTCAGTCCCTAGATTATTCTTTAGCTTCCTTTCAATTGACATTTATATCCCTAGACTACACTTTCCAGCCACAATCCCATTTATAAACCAGCTGTTATTCACTTTAATGTGTTACCATCAACTCTATACATTTCCACACTTTTACAGTAAAATTAATTAAAACTTCTACATACAGTAAGCATCAGTAGTCCATCTCAGTCCTCCTCTTATCTCCTTTAATAATTCACCAACTACCACCAGGTCTTGATGTTTTTCTACATTTTCTTCTAGAAGCTTTACGGTTCTGGGTTTTGTTTTTGTTTTTGTTTTTTATTTATTCCCCACATTGTTGTTTTTTCATTTGCTTCTGCTGTCTGTATCCATTCTCTGTGTGCTCTCTGTATCTGCTTGTCTTCTCTTCTTGTCTTCTCTTTAGGAGGCATTGGGAACCAATCCTGGGACTTCCAATGTGGGAGATTGGCACCCAATCACTTGAGCCACCTCAGCTACCTGGTTTGGTGTGTCACTCATTGTCTCTCCTCTTTGCCTCTTTTTTGTTGTGCCAGCTCTTTGTGCAGGCCAGCTCTCCGTGCTGGCCAGCTCACTGCACGGGCCAGCTCTCCTTCACCAGGAGGCCGCAGGAAAAGTACCTGTGGTAGATGGGAGCCCAATCGCTTGAGTCCCGTCTGCTTCCCAGTTCTGGCTTTTATATTTAGGTTTTTGATCCACTTTGAATTAAATTTTGTATAAGGTGTGAGATAGGAATACTCTTTCTTTCTTTTGACTATGGATATCCAGTTCTCTCAGCACCATTTTTTGAATGGACTGTTCTGCCTGAAGTGGGTGGCTTTGAGAGGCTTGTAAAAAATTACTTGACCGTAGATGTGAGGGTCTGTTTCTGAACCATCACTTCCCTTCCATTCGTCTATGTGTCTCTCTTTATGCCAATACCATGCTGTTTTTACCACTGTAACTAGGTAATGTGATTTAAAGTTTGGAAGTGAGAGTCCTCCAACTTTGCCTTTCCTTTTTAAGATGTTTCTGGCTATTTGAGACCTCTTACCCTTCCAAATAAATGTGATAATTGTGTTTCCCATTTATTAAAAAATTCTGGTGGAATTTTTATGAGGATTGAATCTGTATATCAATTTGTAGAATTGACATCTTAATGATATTTAGTCTTCTAATCCATGAGCATGCAAAGTTATAGAAATTATTTAGGTCTTTTTAAATTTCTTTTAACAATGCATTATAGTTTTCTGAAAACAAGTGCTTTACATCCTTGGTTAAGTTTATTTTTAAATATTTGATTCTTTTAGTTGTTATTGTAAATGGAATTTTTCCCTTACTTCTTCCTCAGATTTTGCATTACTAGTGTATTTTAAAGTCTATTTCATCTGATATAAGTATAGCTACTCCAGCTTTTTTTTTTTTTTTTTTTTTTTTTTGGTTAATAAGTACATGGAATATTTTTTTCCAGCCTTTCACTTTCAGTGCATTGCATCCTTGGATTTCAGGTGAATCTCTTGCAGACAGCATATAGCTTGCTCATATTTTCTTATCCATTCTGCCAGTTTTGTTTTTGATCAGTGAGTTTAATCCATTAACATTCAATGTTATTACTGTAGAAGCAGTTCTTATTTCTCCCATTTTGACACTTGTGTTTTATCTGTCATATTTTATTTTCACCATGCTTTGGGGACTTTTTTATACTTATACTCATATAATCTTCATTTCTAGACTCTATTTCAAGCCTCTATGTCCTGTCTTTTATTTTCTGACTGTTAGCACACCCTTTAATATTTCCTGCAAGGCCTGTCACCTTGTTATAAACTCTCTCAGTTTCTGTTTATCTGTGAATATTCTAAACTTCCCTTCATTTTTGAAAGACAATCTTGCCAGATAAAAGATTCCTGGCTGGAAGTTTTTCTCGTGCAGTATCTTAAACATATCATACCACTGTTTTCTTGTCTCCATGGTTTCTGATGAGAAATTGGCACTTTATTTTATTGGGTATCCCTTATATGTTATGCTTTTCTCTTGATGCTCTCAGAATTCTCTGTCTTTGGCATTTTACTTTCTGATTAGTATGTGTCTCAGAATTGGTCTATTTGGATTTATTCATATGGGAGTATGTTGTGCTTCTTGGACATGGATTATCTATGTCCTTCAATAGGGTTGGGAAATTTTCTACCATTATTTCTTCAAATATTCCTTCTGCAACTTTCCCCTTCTCTTTTCCTTCTGGGAAACATGTTTGCACGTCTCTTCCTGTCGTTTAATTCCCTGAGCCCTTGTTCAATTTTTTTTCCATTATTTTCTTCATCTGTTCTTTTTTGTTTGCTTTCAGAAGCCATTTCTTCAAGCTCAACAATCCTTTCTTCTGCCTCCTCAAATCTGCTATTATATGACTCCATTTATTGTGCCTTTCATTCCATAATATCTGCTATTTTTTATTTATGCTTTCAAATTCTTCTTTGTGCTCATCCAATGTCTTCTTAATATCCTTAATCTCTTTAGCCATCTCATTGAATTTATTAAGAATATTTGTTTGAGCGTCTATGACTAGTGGTGTCAACTACTTTATATCACCTGGAGGCTTATACTTTTCCTTTAACTGAGCCATATTTTTTTCCTATTTCTTGGTTTATAATTTTTGGTTGGTGTCTTGGCATCTGGCTTACTAGATATATTTATTCTGGGTACAGTTTTCCTCTTCAGTTTAGGGCTTTCTTGCTCTTTCTCCCTTGCTTGTTGGGTAGTAGGAGCTGAGGATATAGTTGGTGCTGTAAGCTGTGGTGGTTAAAGCTGCCTGCATTGCCCTGGGGACCAATGAAGCTTCTTCCATCTTTCTCCTTTGCCACAATAGAGACAGATCCATAGCCATGTGTAATAATCAAAATCATGCATGCCTAGACTGTAGTTGCCTGGAAAGATTGATGAAGGCATGCCATTCCTCCCTGTCTGGGGTGGGGATGTAGCTGCATGTGTGGGCAAAATCTATACCTTGCACATCCATAATAACTGCAGCTATCCCAGTATACTTTGGACTACTCAGTCAGTGCCAGCTAAATGTATCTGCAGTTACACTGAAAGGCTGGCGCAGGTCCTGGCAGCTTCCTCTCTGTCAGAGGTGGGGCTGAAGTCTAGGCTAGTGTTGCAATCTGATCTGGTGGAAAGAAACTTGCCCTATCAACACTGTGATTTTCAGTCAGACCAGCTTCCCCTCATGCCAGCAGCAGAGTCAAAATGGTAGCTACCAGCCTCTTCCAACTTGTTTAGGTTCAAACTTTAGCTGTCCTTAGGTTTATACTTTAGCCAGACAAATGTACTAATCAGTAGCTGAAGTTGGTGCCCATCTGTCTCCTCCTCCCCTGTTTTAGGGAGATGGAGCTTCCAACTCCAGCCACAGAATAGCTCCTGATGCAGACTGTGCTGCCAGAGTAGGATGATCACTGGCCTCCATGGTGTGGCCTGTGGTTTCCCAAAGAGGCTGGTGTAGGACCCCAAGTTTCCTCCTTGCCCTGCCAGAAGTAGAGCTGGGGCTTAGGCTAGAGCTGCAATCAGATCTGGATTGAAAGAAACAGGTCCCTACAAAGTGCTGTGATTTTCAGTCCATCCAGCTTCCTCTCATGCCAGAGGCAAAGGTAAAATGGTGGCTACTGGCCTCTTTCTGATTTGGACAGGTTCAAACTTTAGTTGTTCTTAGGATTACACTTTACCCAGCCGAATTTACTAATCAGTAGATGAAGTTGGTGCCCAACTGTCTCTTCCTCCCCCATTTATGGGAAGTGGAGCTTCCAATTCCACCCATGCCTGTGGGTGATGGTTCCGGCCTCTGCAGCATGGACCGCACTACTTACAAATCTTCTCTGCAGATAGACAGTGTCCTACTTCCATTCTTTCAAGGATACTGCAGGATGCTGTTCTGGTTGCCTAGAGTCCCCAAACATGTGCTTTAGATAGCTCTGTGTGATTACTAACAGCCTTGTAGCAGGAGCTGACTCTAGGAGCTCCTTACTCTGCTGCCATCGTATTCTTTGTCCCCTTTCAAAAATTTTATTATTGGCTTTTCCATTTCTGCAAAAAAGGTTAGTGACATTTTTATTGGGATTATGTTGAACATGTAAATCAGTTTGCACAAAACTGACATCTTAATGATATTTAGTCTTCCAATCCATAAACATGGAATGTCCTTCCATTTATTTAAGTCTTTGTTTTTTTTTTAGCAATATTTTTGAAATTTCTGCATAAATTTCCTTTATATCCTTGGTTAAGTTTATTCCTAAATATTTGATTCCTTTAGTCAGTATTTTAAATGGATTTTTTTCTGATTTCCTACTCAGATTTCTCATCAGCACATTATAGAAAAGCTAGTGATTATTACAATTAATCTTTTATCCCGTAACTTTGCTGAACACATCTATTGTATCTATTAGCTTCACTATGCAGTTTTCAGTGTTCTCTAGATATAGGATCATATCATCAGCAGATAGTGAAAGTTTAATTTCTTCCTTTCTTATTTGGATTTCTTTTATTTCTTTATGTGGTCTAATAAGCTCTACCTAGAACTTCTAGTACAATATTGAATAACAGTCATAACAGTGGCATCCTTGCCTTGTTTTTGTTATCAGCAGGAAAGCTTTTAGTCCTTCAACTTTGAGTACAATGCTAGCTGTATGTTTTGCATAAATGCACTTTACCATATTGAGAAAGTTTCCTTCTATACCTATCTTTATAAGTGTCTGTATCAAGAAAGGATGCTGTAGTTTTACAAATGCTTTTTCTGTGTCACTGGAGAGGATCATGCAATTTTTCTTCTTCAATTTATTAATGTGGCTTATTACAGTAATTGTCATATTTGTTGCTGTGTCCAGATCTGTTCCCACTGATTTGGCACTGGTTACATATATACCTCTTGTTGAAGTGGTTATGGGAGATTTTGTTGGTTGGCAAAAAAAGCACCTTTCCCTCAAATGAAAATGACCACATCTATTCCTTTACTGAGTCAACAGCTGTTTACTAAGCCTGAATATTTGTAAGGAAAAGTGTTAATTGTTGCAGGTATGTCCAAAGAGAAAGACAAAATCTTTTTGTAGGAATTTGCATTCTGCTTGGGAAGATAGACAATTCTTTCTTTCTTTCTCTCTCTTTATACATACATACATACATACATACATATATATATGTGTGTGTATATATATATATATACACATATATATATATAATAGAATTATATAATATTTTAGATTGTGCTAAGTGCTAATGGAAAAAAAATAAGCAAAACAGAGAGAAAGGATGGAAAATGTGTGATTAAATATCAACTAAGAAAAGACTCACGAGTAGATAACATTGGAGTGAAGATCTGGAGAAAGGAGGGACTAAGCTAAGGAGAATTCTACGGAGGAGGAATTTATCATTGTTAAGAGCCTCAGGCAGCAGGTCATCCAGTATGCTTAAATTACAGTTTGGGGATTGAGTTGTAACCACAAAAAATTTATTCAAGTCCTAACGCACAGTCTTGTGACTGACTTTCTTTAGAAATAAGGACATTGAAGTTATAATCAGTTGAGATAAAGTCAAACCATATCAGGCTGAGTCCTAATCTAATAAAACTTGTGTCCTTATAAGAAGGAAATTTGGACACACAGAGACACAGGTGAAAATGTTCTAAGAAGATGAGCTGAGGTTGGAGTTATGCAGTCACAAGGTAAGAAAAACCAAGTAGCTAGTAACTGTCAGAATCCAGGAAGAGGCAAGGAAGGAAAATCTTCTAGAGTTATCAGGAAAACATAGTTCTGCTGACAGGTTATTTTCAGAATTTTTCCTGTAAAACTGTGAAGCCATAAATTTCTGTAGTTTTAAGCCACCCAGTTTGTGATCATTGTGAACAGCATCACTAGGAAACTAATACAAACAGGAAAATAACAAGAAGCTTTACAGCAGGTTGGAAGTTGGAGAGGTATAGGGACATCTTCAAGGAGGCCAAATCAGGGAAGTCCTCTAATTCATGGTAAACAAATAAGCTTTTTCTCTGATTGTCATGAAAATTCCTGTTCTGAGCAAAAGTGTGGACACAGTGCTACGAGATTATTGGTTGAGGAATAGGAAATCAGGAAACTAGTGAGGAGGCTATTTTAGTAGTGCAGTCAGGATTGATGGTGGCTTGGGCTACAGTGGTTAGTTCATGGATGCTTTGTAGAACTCTGTAGACATAAAATGCTAATTACTCAGATTTCTGGTGTGAAAAGGAGCAGTCATAAATGATTGACCTTTGCACCTCAAAATCTGAATTGCCATATAGGAGATTGGGAAGGTTGTGGGAAGAAGTTTTTTTTTTTTTTTTGTGTGTGTGTGTGTGTGTTTTTTGAGGGAAATATGGTAAATGAATTGCAATAGATGTAGGAGAAACTTATTGTTCCTTCTTTATTTGTTTAGGCTGTTGGTGAGCATTTGGGGGCCACCATCTTGTTTCTTTATAGAAGGATGGCAAATGACTGAACAGGAAAGACTCAGTAGCAGCCACAATGCCTATCAGCCAATAATTAAGGACATTGTACTTGAGAAGTTTACTAAGAATGAATTACAACAAGTTCTGGACAGAGGATTCATTTTAGTTAGCATATAGGTTTGTGAATTTGCTTCACAAAATCCAAATCCAAGACAAATTCCAAATTATATAAATACATTAGATAAACCTAACACAAATGTAACAAGGGGAACCATTATACATGATCCAGTCCTCTTGACTAAGGTTTTTCCATCTTGTATCCCCTTGCTTTAAGATTTTTCGGTTGTTGCTCAATATGTGTTCTGATTTTCTAATGAATATACAAAATATTCACCCTTTGAATGAATATATATTCCCACATAAGAGATGAGTTCTGTCTGTCCAAACAGCAGATATACTTGCAGACTGGAGGAAGAACAATTCATTTCCCTCTAACCATATGTGATCAGTAAAATCTCCATATAATTATGGACAAATGTCATTGTTCATTGAGGGTCAAGAGCAGAGACAGCCTCCAATTCATTCATTGCTGCAATCAACATGTAAGGAGAAGAATAAAACAAATATCCCCACGTGTTAATATGCATATCCTTACTCAAAGGACAGGAGTCTTTTTGCATTAAAGAAGTTCCAGTTGGATGCACTCACATGGAAGTTTGAAATAACTCAACAGGACTTTATGAGAGGCTTACTATAACTCTTGGTGTGTCAGAACTTTTGTTACTACAAATTAAGAATGAAGCAGCAACTATACATCAGGTCAGCTTTGTTCTGTTGGATCACTAATCCAGAAAATTCCTTGGGTCA
>JAKSZT010054440.1:150411-169421 GCA_026826555.1 Tolypeutes matacus | reverse complement strand
TATAATTTTTCAAAGTATCCTCTTATGATACTCTTTATTTCTGTGGGGTCAGTAGTGATATCACCTTGCTCATTCCTTATTTTATGTATTTGCATCTGTTCTCTCTTTTTCTTTGTTAGTCTGGCTAAGGGTTTGTCAATTTTGTTGATATTCTCGAAGAACCAGCTTTTGGTTTTGTTTATTGTTTCCAGAAGCACTATCTTTATATCAGTGTTACAAGTTAATCTGTTAACACATGATAATAACTACAATAACAGTAAATCTACTTTGGTCTGTGGTTAGACACATCCCCCTCCCTTATTTTTCAAGAAGGAAAAAATATATTTACTTCCTAAATATTATTTCTGAGGTGGAAATAAATTTACAGTTTGAAAGCTGTATGTAAATTCCCCAAAATATTATTATAAATTAAAATGATATGTATTAGAGGTCAAGCATTTAAAAAATAGAAATGAAGTCCCAACAAGTCAATGCAAAAATATCTAAGTATTTTTATTTAATTTTGTTAATATTTAGGAAAACATGTAGTCTTTATGAAATTTTATTGAATTTAATCATACATACATGCACATACATAAACAATAATTGTATAGAAAAAGTTTTGAATTTACAAAGCAAACATGCATATCATCATACAGGGGTCCCTTAAATCACCCCACCACCAACACCTTACATTGTTGTAAAACAGTTGCTACAAACAATGACAGACCATGGTCAAAATACTACTACTAACTATAGCTCATATTTTATATTTGGTGTCTTTATCCCCCAACCCACCTGATTAGTAACACCTTGTAGTAGTAGTATATATTTATTGTAGTTCATGAGAGAATGTTGTCATATTTCTTCTGCTAACCATGGTAAATCTCCCACCACTGGATTGCCTGTGTTATACAGTCCCAAGCTTTGTACAGTCCATTCAAAGTATACACTCACTGGCTCTCATTTGCATCACATAATAGTGTGGTCATCACCTCAGTCAATTTAAGAATGTTTTCATTACTCCAAAAGGAAAAATTCCATGCCCCTATACCTCCTATTGTTGTCCCTTATAATTGATATAATATCTTCTTTTCCATTGCTGCAAAAATGTTACAATATTGCTGTTAACTATCAGCCATAAGTCATGTTAGTTTTAATTTTTCCATGTGTCTCCATATTCTTAACACTTTATAAAAGAAAAGCAATCTTTTATTTATACTATTATACAAAATCTCCATCCACCACCAAAATCACTGTTATGCATTCCCTAGATTATTCTCTAGCTTCCTTTCAATTGACACTTACATCCACAGACTATCCCTTTCAGCCACATTTATAAATCAGCAGTGTTAGTTATTGTCACTATAATGTGTTACCATCAACTATTCATTTCCACACTTTTATAATAAACCTTATTAAAAATTCTCTATACATTAAGCTTCAGCTCCCATTCTCAACCCAAAAGCTATATCCTAGAAACCTATACTCTAGAGTTTACTTCTGTGAATTTGCTCATCATATTTAGTTCATACTAAGTGAGACCATACAATATGTGTCCTGTTTCATCTGGCTTATTTCTCTCAATATGAATCTCAAGATTCATCCATGTTGTCATATGCATCCTGATTTCATTTATTCTTTTTTTTCAAGTGATTTTTAAAATAATTTTATTTTTTAAAAGATACTTAGATTACATAAATGTTACACAAAAATTGTAGGGATTCCCATATGTCCCACCTCCCACTCCTCCCACAACTTCCCACGTAATCATCCTTCATTAGTATGGCACATCACCCGCAATAGATATACACATCTTGGGGCTTTGCCACTAAGCATGGACCGTAATCCACTTTGTAGCCCACACTCTTTCACACACAGTTCTGCATGTTATATAATGATATTAAATGGCTTCTATCTGTCATTGCAATGTCACTCAGGATAATTCCCAAGTCCCGTAAAAGCTCCTGTATTACAACTTCTTTTCCCTCTCCCTGCCACTAAAGCATCCAGTGGCCACTGGCTCCACATTAATATTGTAATTACTTCCACTGTGTGAATCACAATTTGTTTGTAACAGAATACCAGTAAGTCCACTCTGGTTCATAGCTCTTCCCCCAGTCCTGAGGTGTCTGAGATGGTGATGTCCACTCTACCTCCAAGTGAGAGGGGACTTATATCTCATGGATAATATGGATGGGATTATCCTGCCTGCAGCTGCAGACTCTCTCCATTCCCTGGGATGGCTGTTGTCCATCACAATCTCCCCACCAGGTGCCAGAGTGACTCCATTGAGCTGTAGGGTAGGAGTTGCAGATCCACTGAGATTCTGGGCCCAGCTGGCAGATGGATAGTTCAAAGACTATGGTCTCTGAAGTACACTTACAAACTCTGGCAACACGTATAGGTTTGAATAGAAGGGACAGATGGACCATGTGCAGGGAAGATATATTTGGGTCCAACTCTATCACTCTCAAGAGCAAGGATTCCAAAGTAGGGCCCAATAATAAGGTACAAAACTCTGGGGCTATCCACCCTGATATAGGACCTGGGTGTCTCCAGAGCCCTCAGGAGCCCCTCTGTTTGGGGTATATCCACATTGGAAGCCTATGAGGTCCTATTGAGATGTACATAAATGTTACCTCTGGGATGACCTACCGACTCACTTTGAAGTCTATTAGCCATATGAACTCATTTGTCTTTACCTTTTCCCCCTTTTATTTGAGGTCTTTTTCCAGTTGTATTGCCCGTTGGCACTTGTTAGTAATCCCTTGTTGCCAGGAGGCTCATCCCCGGGAGTCAGGCCCCATGCTGGGAGGAAGGTACTGCATTCATATGCTGAGTTTGGCTTAAAGAGAGGCCACATTAGAGCAACAAGGAGGCTCTCAGGAGGCAACCCTTAGGCACCCTATAACAATAAGCTAAGTTTCAATTTCAAGAGCCAAGACTCATAAGGCTAGTCATTAATAACAAGAGCCCATCAGTGGACAATCGTCCTTTGCCAGATACCACCCCTGCACTTGGGGAACTGTTGCTACTCCCTTCTAGAATATGGCAGAGCTGTCCAGGATGGAAATTCAGTATTCTCTCATTTATTGAATGGTTCTCCATCCACTGTGACCATGCCCCATGAGCATTTGAACAATTTTATATACCTTTTATGTATGTTCAGGTGAACTTCCTTCCATGCACCCCCCCATCCCTGATATCCCTCATCAACGAACATCTCCTGCCCAAGTTGTAATCCTTCTGTGATCCAAAGCTTCTTTAAAGAGGAGCCCAATACAATAGCCAAATACAATTAATAGGAAAATGAAATAACGATGTTTAAATGTAAGAGATAAAATAATGAAAACTTAAGAAAATTGAAAATAATATAAAATTAAAGGATTGGGTTATTCAAAAAATGAGAAAAAATTAAAAAAAATTTTTTTTTGACATTTTGCCTTTTATCATTGCACTATCTGGTGTCCAGTCTGTACCGTGGCACCTTCTCCCGTCACTCCCCAGTGTCTCACTATTTTTCACTTAATTTTCAAAGAAGTTTTAGGTCACAGGAAAGTCACTCACTGAGTATAAGACACACTCATATATCCAACCTCCTCCCCCTTTCTTCACCCCATATTGGTATGTGGATGGTAGCATTGTTATAACTAATATACAGATAGGGAAACATAGCTACTAAAGATTGTCAATGGTTTACAATATGGTATACATTTTGGATCGTACACTTTTATAAATTTTGATAATATTTGCCATGTCCTGTGTAGATCACTGTCAAGTAATGAAAAACATTTCCACTGACCACTAAATACTCCCTATTTGAGCTATTCTGTTCCTCCCTCCCCATGCCCCGGGTCCCATGATGACCCCCTGGCTTGACTCATTGGATGACAAGATTCACAGTTACATGCAACAAGAGGTCATGACACACTGGTTTGTCTTCCATTATTAGGAAATGCCTTTGATAAAGAGATGCCCATCTGTCTATTTCTTTTATTTTTTATTTTTTTTTTTTTTTCATTTTTTTATTTTTTATTTTTTTCATTTTTTTATTTTTTATTTTTATTTTTTCAATTTTTATTGTTGGTAAAAATAAAAATTCTCACAATACATACAAACATTTGCAAAATGATATATAAATATACATGCATATATGTGTATTTGCTTACAAAAATGTTATATATATATATACATATATTTTAAGAGGTGCTTAGATTACCCAAAATATTACACGGAACCCACTGGGATTCCCATGTTGCCCACCTCCCACACCTCCCACCACCTCCCATACAAACATCTCCCGCAAGTGTGGCCCACCACCCTCAATGAACTTACACATCCTGGAGCCTTGCCACCAACCATAGACCACAGTTCACACCGTAGACCACACTCTCTCGCACTCAGTTCTGAGTGGTTTGTGCTGATTTAAAATGGCCTACATCTGTTGCCACAACGGTATCCAGGACAACCTCTAACTCCCAAAGAAGCCCTTGTATTTCAACTGCTCATCCCCTCCCTACCCCAAAAGTGTCAAGTGGCCACTGGCTCCACCTCATTGTTATAATTTCTTGCATTGCTAGAATCACCATATGTGAACAAGAGAATACCATCAAGTCTACTCTAGTCCATAGTTCTTCCCCCAATCCTGAGGGGACTGGGATGGTGATCATCAGCATCTGTCTATTTCTGCTTTCCCCTCAGTATCCTGGGTATTCTAAACCACCCTTCCTAGTCTACTCACTTGTCAACCTTGCACCACCCAACCCAATATATCACTACTCTCCTGTCCTATCAATTCAATACACAACTACACTCTATCACTTTAATACAGGTTAAGTTCATATGGGTGATGACTCACAACTTTCTCTTTTCTTTCTCTTTCTTGTACACCTATCTTTCAGACAATAGTTCTCAGGATACTGCTCAATTTCCTTAATTCATAACAGTGAGGTCATGTATTGCTCATCCTTCAATGCCTGTCTTTCTTGAGTCAATATAAGGTCTTCCAGATTCATCCATGTTATCCTGTGTGTTATTTCTTCTTATATCTGAGTAATATTCCATTGTATATATGTACCACATTTAGTTTATCCATTCATCTGTTGATGGGCACTTGGGTTGATTCCAACTTTTGGCAATAGTGAATAGTGACGCTATGAACATTGGTGTGCATATATCTGTTCTTGTCTTTGTTTTCAGTTCTTCTGGGTATATACTCAGCAGTGGAATCACTGGATCATATGGAAGATTTATAGTTAGTTTTTTGAAGAAGCACCAAACTGTCCTCAACAGTGGCTGGAAATTGCACAATCCCACCAGCAGTGGATGAGCATTCCCATTCCTCCACATCCTCTCCAATAGTCTGCTATTTTTTAAATAACCCCCATTATAATGGGTGTAAGATGGTATCTCAACGTAGTTTTGATTTGCATTTCTCTAATAGCTAGAGATGTAGAGAATTTTTACAAGTGATTTTTAGCCATTTGTATTTCTTCCTTGGAAAAGTGACTTTTCAGGTCACTTGCCCATTTTTTAAATAGGTTGTTAGTCTTTTTATTTTTGAGTTGTAGGATTTTCTTTATATATGCGGGATATTAGGCTCCTATCAGATATATGGCTGAAAAATATTTTCTTCCATTGGGTAGGTTGCCTTTTTATATTCTTGGTAATGTCCATGAGGTGCAAAGGTTTTAAATTTTGAGGAGATAACATTTATCTATTTTTTCTTGGGCTGCTTGTGCTTTGGGTGTGAAGTTCTTGAAACCATTTCCTATTACAAGGTCCTGTAGATGCTTCCCTACATTATCTTCCAAGGTCTTTATGGTCTTGGCTCTTATAAATCTTTGATCCATCTTGAGTTGATTTTCATATAAGGTGTGAGACGGTGTTCCTCTCTCATTGTTTTGGATATGGATATCCAGTTCTCCATGCACCACTTGTTGAAGAGGCCATTGTCTCCCAACTGAGTGGGCTTGGTGGCCTTGTTGAATATCAGGTGACTGAATATGCAAGGATTAATATCAGGACTCTCAATTCAATTCCATTGGTCAATGTGTCTACCCTTGTGCCAAGATCATGTGGTTCTCACCACTGTAGCTTTGTAGTACATTTTAAGTCACGTAGTGCAGTACCTCCAACTTCATTTTTCTTTTTCAATATGTCTTTGTCGATTCGGGGCCTCTTAACCTTCCAAATAAATTTTGTAGTTAAATTTTCCAATTCCTTAAAAAATACAGTGTTGATTTTTATTGGGATTACATTAAAACTGTACATTAGTTTGGGTAGGATAGACATCTTAATGATGTTTAGTCTTCCTATCAATGAACAGGGAATATTCTTCCTTTTATTTAAGTCTTCTTTGATCTCCTGTAACAGTGTTGTGTAGTTTTCTTTATATAAGTCCTTTACATCTTTAGTTAAATTTATTCCCAGGTATTTGATACTTTTAGTTACTAGAATAAATGGTATTTTTTTCTTGATTTCCTCCTCAGATGGCTCATTATTGGTGTACAGAAATGCTATTGATTTTTGAGCATTGATCTTATAGCCTACTATGTTACTGAACTCCTTTATAAGTTCTTGAAGCTTTGTTGTAGATTTCTCAGGGCTTTCTACGTATAGGATCATGTCGTCTGCAAATAATTAAATTTTTACTTCTTCTTTTCCAATTTGGATGCCTTTTATATCTTTTTTTTTTTTGCCTCAGTGATCGAGCAAAAACTTCTAAGACGATGTTAAATAGGAGTGATGATAGTGGGCATCCTTGTCTTGTTCCCGATCTCAGAGGGAAGGCTTTTAGGATTTCAGCATTGAAGATGATGTTAGCTTTGGGTTTTTCATATATACCCTTTATCATGTTCAGAAGGTTTCCTTCTATTACTATCTTTTGCAGTGTTTTTATCAGGAAAGTGTGCTGTGTTTTGTCGAATGCTTTTTCTACATCTATAGAGATGATCATGTGATTTTTTTTTCTTTCAATCTGTTTATGTGGTGTATTACATTGAATGATATTCTTATGTTGTACCATCCTTGCATACCCGGGATGAATCCCACTGGGTTATGTATAATTATTTTGATGTGTTGTTGAATGCAATTACAAGTATTTTGTTGAATATTTTAGCATCTAGGTTCATTAGAGAAATTGGTCTGTAATTTTCCTTTCTTTTGGTATCTTTGTTTGGCTTTGATATTAGGGTAATTTTGGCATCATAGATTGTCTTAGGCAATGTTCCTTCTACTTGTATTTTTTGGAAGCGCTTAAGCAGAATTGGTGTTAGCTCTTTCTGGAATATTTGGTAGAATTCAGCTGTGAAGCTGTTTGGTCCTGGACTCTTCTTAGTTGGGAGGTTTTTGATGAGTGAGTCTATCTCTTTAGTTGTAATTTGACTGTTGAGTTCATCAATTTCTTCTTTCGTCATTGTAGGCTGTTTGTGAGTTTCTAGGAATTTGTCCACTTCCTCTAAATTATCATTCTTGTAGGCATATAATTTTCAAAATATCCTCTTATGATACCCTTTATTTCTGTAGGATCATTAGTGATATCCCCTTCGTCATTCCTTGTTTTGTGTATTTGCATGTGCTCTCTTTTTTTTTGTTAGTCTGGCTAAGGGTTTGTCAATTTTATTGATCTTCTCAAAGAACCAGCTTTTGATTTTGTTTAATTTTTCTAGTGCTTCCTTGTTTTCTATTTCCTTTAGTTCTGCTCTAATCTTTGTTATTTCTTACTTTCTACTTCCTTTAGGTTTAGTTTGTTGTTCTTTTTCCAAATCCTCCAGGGTGCAGTTAGGTCATCAATTTTAGCACTTTCTTCTTTTTTAATATATGCATTTATGGTTATAAATTTCCCCCACAGTACAGCTTTGGTTGTACCCCACAGGTTTTGATGTATTGTATTGTCATTTTCATTTGATTTGAGGTAGTTACACATTTCTTTTCAGATTTTCTCCTTAACCAACTGTTTGTCTAAGAGTGTGTTGTTTAGCTTCCATATCTTTGTGTCTGATCTGGTTCTCTGGCCCTTAGTGATTTCCAATTTCATTCATTGTGGTCAGAGAAATTACTTTGTATATTCTCAATCCTTCTGAATTCATTAAGAGTTGTTCTGTAGCCTAGCATGTGCTCTATCTTGGAGTATGATCTATGTGCACTTGAGAAGAATGTATATCCCACTGTATTGGGGTGTAGCGTTCTTTATATGCATTTTAAGTCCAGGTCCTCTAATGTATTGTTCAGAGTCTTTGTTTCTTTATTATCTGTCAAGATGTTGTATCTAATGGTGATAATGGTGTATTAAAGTCCCCCACTATAAGTGTAGAGGTGTTTATTGCTCCACTTAGCTTTTCCAGAGTTTGCCTCATGTATTTTGAGGCACCCTGATTAGGTGCATAAATTTTTCTGACTGCTCTCTTCTTAGAAGATTACCCCTTTTACTAATATATAGTGTCCATCTTTGTACCTTACAATAGTTTTGCATTTAAAGTCTATTTTGTCTGATATTAGGATAGCTACTCCTGCCCTTTTTAGCTATTGTTTGTTTATAAAATTGTTTCCCAGCCATTCACTTTCAGCCTCCTTGAAGCCCTGTGTCTAAGGTGGGTTTCTTGTACACAACATACAGATGCATCATATTTCCTTATCCATTCTGCCCATCTGTGTAACTTGACTGGTGAGTTTAATCCTTTAACATTCAGTGTTATTACTCTCAATGAATTTCTTGCATCACCCATTTTTTTCTTTGGGTCTGTGTATGTCATATTTTGTTTTTATTTCTCTTTTTGTCTTTTTAGTTGTTCTTACACTCTCTTCCATCTGTCTTTCTCCTGTATTTTTCTTTCAGCCTGTAGAACTTGCTTTGGTATTTTGAAGTGCAGGTTTCTTATTGGCATATTCTCTTAATTTCTGTTTATCTGTGAATATTTTAAACTCTCCATCATTTTTTTTTAATTTTTTTACAATTTAGATGATACAGTTTAATAAGTTTTGATGATATTTACTGTGTCCTGTGTCCATTATTGTAAGGTAATAAAAAACTTTTCCCATGACCACTAAATACCCCATTAGATCTTAACTGTTCCTTCCTCCCCACCCCCATGGGGCATATGACAGCCCCCTGTCTTGACTCATGGAATGTCAAGATTCATAGTTACATGCCCTGGGTATTTGAACCTGTCCTTGCTAATCTACCCACCTGTCAATGCTGCATCACCAAACCCAGTAATATCACTACCCATCTGTCCTATCCTTCAATATGCAACTATATTTTATCCATTTACCCTAGATTATGTCGATATGGGTGATGGCTCAAAGTCTACTCATCTCTTTCTCTCCCTTGTTAACCTATCTTTCAGACAATGGTTCTCAGAGACTGCTCACTTTCCTCAGTTAAAATCAGTGAGGTCATATACTGTTCATCCTTCAGTGCCTGGCTTGCTTCACTCAACATAAGGTCTTCAAGATTCATCCACGTTATTCCACGTGTTAGCACTTTATTCCTTCTTACAGCTGAGTAATATTCCATTGTATGTATGTACCACATTTTGCTTATCCATTCGTCTGTTGATGGGCACCAGGGCTGATTCCAACTTTTGGCAATGGTGAACAATGCCACTATGAACATTGGTGTGCATATATCTGTTTGTGTCTTTGCTTTCAGTTCTTCTGGGTATAAACCCAGCAGTGGAATTGCTGGATCATACAGAAGATCTATTGTTAGTTTTCTGAGGAACTGCCAAACTGTCCTCCAGAGTGGTTGGACCATACCACAGTCCCCCCAGCAGTGGATGAGGGTTCCGATTCCTCTGCATCCTCGCCAACATTTAGTGTCTCCTGTTTTTTTAATAGCTGCCATTCTGATGGGTGTAAGATGGTATCACATTGTAGTTTTGATTTGCATTTCCCTGATAGCAAGAGATGTTGAGCATTTTTTCATGTGCTTTTTTGCCATTTGAATTTCTTCCTTGCAGAAATGTCTTTTCAGGTAACTTGCCCATTTTTTAAATGGGTTGTTTGTCTTTTTATTTTCAAGACGTAGGATTTCTTTATATATGCAGGATATTAGGCTCCTATCAGATATATGGTTGCCAAATATTTTCTCCCATTGTGTAGGATGCATTTTATTTTCTTAATAACATCCTTTGAGGTGCAGAAGTTTTTAATTTTGATGAGATCCCATTTATCTATTTTATCTCTTGCTGCTCATGCTTTGGCTGTGAAGTTCATGGAACCATTTCCTATTACCAGGTCCTGTAGATGCTTCCCTACATTATCTTCCAAGGTCTTTACTCTTTTGGCTCTTATATTTAGATCATTGATCCATCTTGAGTTGATTTTTGTATAATATGTGACATGATATTCTTCTCTCATTCTTTTGGATATGGATATCCAGTTCTCCAAGCACCACTTGTTAAAGAGGCATTTCTCTCCCAACTTAGTGGGCTTCATGGCCTTTTCAAATATCAGCTAACTGTATATGCGAGGATCTATATCAGAACTCTCAATTCAGTTCCATTTATCAGTAGGTGTATCCTTGTGCCAATACCATGCAGTTTTGATCACTGTAGCTTTGTAGTATGTTTTAAAGTCAGATAGTGTTATACCTCCAACTTCATTTTTCTTTTTCAATATGTCTTTGGCAATTCAGGGCCTCTTGCCTCACCAAATATATCTTGTGGTTAGTTTTTCCAGTTCCTTAAAAAATACAGTGTTGACTTTTATTGGGATTGCATTAAATCTGTACATTAGTTTGGGTAGGATAGACATCTTGGTGAGGTTTAGTCTTCCTATCCATGAACAGGAAATATTTTTCCATTTTTTTAAGTATTCTTTGATTTCCTTTAACAGTGTTGTGTAGTTTTCTGTATATAAGTCCTTTACATCTTTAGTTAAATTTATTCCTAGGTATTTGATTCTTTTATTTACTATTGTAAATGGTATTTTTTTTTACTGATTTCCTCCTCAGTTTGCTCGTTATTGGTGTATAGAAATGCTACTGATTTTTGAGCATTGATCTTATAGCCTGCAACATTACTGAACTCCTTTATAAGTTCTAGAAGCCTTGTTGTAGATTTCTCAGGGCTTTCTATGTATAGGATCATGTCATCTGCAAATAATGAAATTTTTACTTCTTCTTTTCCAATCTGGATGCCTTTTATGTCGTTTTCTTGTCTCAGTGCTCACACAAGTTCTTCTAAGACAATGTTAAATAGGAGTGGTGATAGTGGGCATCCTTGTCTAGTTCCCGATCTCAGAGGGAAGGCTTTTAGGATTTCACCGTTGAAAATGATGTTAGCTTTCGGTTTTTCATATATACCTTTTATCATATTCAGAAAGTTTCCATCTATTCCTATCTTTTGTAGTGTTTTTATGAGGAAAGAGTGCTGTATTTTGTCAAATGCATTTTCTGCATCTATAGAGATGATCATGTGATTTTTTTTCTTTCAATCTGTTTATGTGGTGTATTACATTGATTGATTTTCTTATATTGAACCATCCTTGCATACCTGGGATGAAACCCACTTGGTCATGGTGTATAATCCTTTTGATATGTTGTTGAATGCGATTAGCAATGATTTTGTTAAGGATTTTAGCATCTAGGTTCATTAGAGAAATTGGTCTGTAATTTTCCTTTCTTGTGGTATCTTTCTTTGGTTTTGGTGTTAGGGTAATGTTGGCATCATAGAATGAGTTAGGCAATGTTCCTTCTACTTCTATTTTTTGGAAGAGCTTAAGTAGAATTGGTGTTAGCTCTTTCTGGAATCTTTGGTAGAATTCAGTTGTGAAGCCATCTGGTCCTGGGCTCTTCTTAGTTGGGAGGTTTTTGATGACTGAGTCTATCTCTTTACTTGTAATTGGGCTTTTGAGTTCATCTATTTCTTCTTTCATCAATGTCGGCTGTTTGTGGGTTTCTAGAAACTTGTCCATTTCCTCTAAATTATCATTCTTGTTGGCATATAATTTTTCAAAGTATCCTCTTTTGATACTCTTTATTTCTGTGGGGTCAGTAGTGATATCCCCTTGCTCATTCCTTATTTTATGTATTTGCATCTGTTCTCTCTTTTTCTTTGTTAGTCTGGCTAAGAGTTTGTCAATTTTATTGATCTTCTCAAAGAACCAGCTTTTGGTTTTGTTTATCATTTCCAGTGCTTTCTTATTCTCTATTTCATTAAGTTATGCTCTAATCTTTGTTATTCCCTTCTTTCTGCTTCCTTTAGGTTTAGTTTGTTGTTGTTTTTCCAATTCCTCCAAGTGTGCAGTTAGGTCTTCAATCTTAGCTCTTTCTTCTCTTTTAATATATGCATTTATGGCTATGAAGTTCCCTCTCAGGACTGCTTTTGCTGCATTCGATAGGTTTTGATATGTTGTGTTGTCATTTTCATTAGTTTCAAGGTAGTTACTTATTTCTTTTGAGATTTCCTCTTTGATCCACCATTTGTCTAAGAGTGTGTTGTTTAACTTCCATATCCTTGTGCCTAACCTGTTTCTCTGGCCCTTAGTGATTTCCAATTTCATTCCGTTGTGGTCAGAGAAATTACTTTGTATAATCTCAATCTTTCTGAATTCATTGAGGGTTGTTCTGTGGCCTAGCATGTGGTCTATTTTGGAGTATGTTCCGTGTGCACTCGAGAAGAATGTAAATCTTGCTGTATTTGGGTGTAGTGTTCTGTATATGTCTATTAAGTCCAGGTCTTCTGATGTATTGTTGAGTGCCTTTGTTTCTTTATTGATTCTCCGTCTGGATATTCTGTCTAATGATGATAGTGGTCCGTTGAAGTCCCCTGCTATAATTGTAGAGGCCTTTATATCTCCTCTTAGTTTTTCCAGAGTTTGCCACATGTATTTTGAGGCACCCCGATTAGGTGCGTAAATGTTGATGATTGTTTTCTCCTCTCGAGAGATTACCCCTTTTACTAAAGTGTAGTGTCTATCTTTGTCTCTTACAATAGTTTTGCATTTAAAGCCTATTTTGTTTGATATTAAAATAACTACTCCCGCCCTTTTTTGGCTGTTGTTAGCTTGTAAAATGGTTTTCCAGCCATTCACTTTCAGCCTCCTTGAATCCCTTGGTCAAAGGTGGGTTTCTTGTAGACAGCTTATAGATGGATCATATTTTCTTATCCATTCTGCCAATCTGTGTCTTTTGATTGGTGAATTTAATCCATTAACATTCATTGTTATTACTTGTAACGAATTTCTTACTTCAGCCATTTTTTTCTTTGCGTTAATGTATGTCATATGTTGTTTTGTTTCTCTTTTTGTCTTTTCAGTTGTTTTTAAGCTCTCCTCCAACTCTCTTTCCCTTGTTTTTTCCTTTCAACTTGTAGAGATTCCTTTAGTATTTCTTGAAGTGCTGGTTTCTTATTGACATACTCTCTTGATTTCTGTTCATCTGTGACTATTTTGAACTCTCCATCATTTTTGAATGCCAGTTTTGCTTGATAGAGAATTCGTGGCTGGAATTTTTTTCTTTTAGTGTTTTGACTATGTCATACCACTGTCTTCTTGCCTCCATGGTTTCAGCTGAGACATCAGCACTTAATCTTATTGTGCTTCCCTTGTATGTGATGGCTCTCTTTTCTCTTGCTGCCTTGAGTATTTTCTCTTTGTCTTGAGCATTGGACATTTTGACAAGTATATGTCTTGAAGTTGGCCTGTTGGGATTTATACTATTTGGGGTGCGCTGTGCTTCCTGGATCTGCACTTCCATCTCTCTCAATAGGATTGGGAAGTTTTCAGCCATTATTTCCTTCAACACTCCTTCTGTTCCCTTTCCCTTCTCTTCTCCTTCTGGGATGCCCATAATGCATATGTTTGTGCATTTTTTGTTGTCGGTTAAATCTCTAAATCCCTGCTGGTTTTTTTCTATCCTTTTATTCATCTGTTCTACTCTGTTTGATTTCAGATGTACTGTCTTCCACATCACCAATTCTTTCTTCTGCCTGTTCAAATCTGCTGTTATGTGATTCCAGTGTCTTTTTGATTTCTTGGATTGTACCACTCAGCACCATCATATCTGTTATATTTTTATGTATGTTTACAATTTTTTTCAGTATGTTCTCCCAGAGTCTTCTTAAAACCCTTAATCTCTTCCTTCACTTTAGTAAGTGGTTCCATGATATTTTTATGGAGAGGTTTGATTAGTTGTTCAATGTTCTGCATCTCTTCCTGGTTTTAATTTGGTCATTGGAATGGTCCATGTCTTCCTGTTTCTCAGTATGGTTTGTAATTTTTTGTTGCCCTCTGTTCATCATTTTATCTTGATGGATTTATTCAGTTGATTAGCTTCTCTCTCTGCTCTACAGTTTTATTTAGCTGGTGGTTCTGTGTCCGTGTTAAGTTTTCTCTTTGAGACTTTGTTCTTCTTGTATTCCCTTGCTTTATTCTATGTTCCCTTGAAGGAAAAACATTAGGGCCAGAGGAGTTGAAAGAGGTAAGAAAGGGAAAAGGATAATAGTAATATTGATAAAGTTAGAAGAGTGGCTGTATCACACTTAGTAAAATGAATATTTAATGCATGTAGGCAGTGTAGAGTAATAGGGGAATAAAAATTGGAGTACTAATAATGGAATAGGAAATCAAATAGAGGAAAATATATAGAATGACTTAAAAGACCAGAATGATGAGAAGAGAGGGAAAGAATAAAGAAAGGACTGAAAAGAGAAAGTTAATAATAATAATAAAAGAAAACAGAATAGACAAGATAGAAATTGACACCCATGAAGTTGAGGACTAATGAAAAAGGTGGAATGTAAGAACCACAACAGAATGCAGAAGGTGGAAAGATGAAGGAAGGAAAAGAGATAGCATTGGTAGACAAAATCAATATACACAAAGAATGTAAAATCAAGGAAGAAGAAGCACAGCAAAGAAGAAACAAGGTAGCAGCACCTAATTTTTTAAAAAAAGGGGGTGTGGGGAGGAAAGAAGAAAGAAAAGTGAGAAACAACAAACAAAGAAAAACCAAACAAACACACAAGCATGCAGTCAAACAAAGCTAAGGAAGAACAGCATTCCTTCTTGGGCCCTTATGGAGCCTCTCAGCCTTCGTTCATCAATCATTTACCCTGCAGCCTTTTCTCTGCAGGTTTTGAAGCAGATTTTAGTGATTAAATTAAGTTAAAAATTTTTTTGAAGAAATATGGGACCCAAAAGAAGGCCTCTTCTGGACCATCCCCTCCACCGAGGGGACCCTAAATAGGTTCGTGGAAACTTATCAAACACTTCCCAATGCATGACACCCCCCCCCGGGGGAGCTGAGACTGACTATCTGTGCAGAATTATAAAATCAGCTGGCTCTGTCCCCTCCGGAGTCAACCCCCTGTGGCCCACGGCTGTCACGTAAATCAGGCTTCCTCAGCAGATTCGTCTTTCCCCTCAGCCTGGCACCACTTCTAGCCATCTGGTTTGCTCCCAAAAAGCTGCAAGGGGGTCCAGGCAGCCAAACCAAAAGAAAAAAACCCCTCTTACCTTTTGCCAGGACCCTCCCACTCTCAGGGAGTGCTCCCTCACCAGGTTGCCAGGAGGGTGGGGCTTAGCCATCTGCATCCATGATTTCTAGCTGGGGAAAAACTCACAATTTTATATTGAGCAGTCCACCTCACTGTCCAGCTCCCTCTAGATTGATGTCCCCAAGGTTCTTGCTCTGTAGGTTCCTGGAAGAGACCACCTGGGCAGGATCCTGTCCCCAATCAGCCATCTTCCATGAGAGAAATGTTGAGTTCCCACCTAAGCTGATGCCATCTTTGCTTGCTTTTCTTCATTTATTCTTACAACTGAATAGTATTCCATGATATGGATAGAACACATTTTGTTTACCTCTTCATTAGTTGATGGACAGGGGCTGTTTCCATTTTTCAGTAATTGCAAATAATGCTGTTATGAACATCAGTGTGCAGATGTCATTTTGCATCCTTTCTTTCTGTTTTGTAAGAACAGACTTTTCTATAAGATATGACATGGTACCTCACTGTAGTTTTCATCTTTATTTCAATAATACCTAGTGATGATGAACATTTTTTTCATGTGCAGTTTGGCCATTTGTATTTCCTCTTTGAAAAAATATCTAATCAAGTATTTTACCCATTTTTCATTAGGTTCCTTGACTTTTTATCATTGAGTTGTATGATCTGTTTATATTAACATGGATATCAAACTCTTATCATATATGTGGTTTCCAAATATTATCTCCAGCTGAGTAGGCTGCCTTTTTACTTCCTTGATAAAGGTTTTTGAATAAAAAAGTGTTTAATTTTGAGGAGGTCCCGTTTATCTAGTTTTTCTTTCTCTGCTCATGATTTGGGTATAAGTTTTAATTAACTAATGCCTACCACAAAATCCTGAAGATTTTTCCTACATTTTCTACTAGAAGTTTTATGGTTATAGCATTTATATTTAGGTCTTTGATCCATTTTGAGTTAATGTTTTATAAAGTTTGAGAAGCGGTCCTGTTTCTTACTTTTGGATATGGATATCCAGTTCTCTCAGCACAAATTATTGTACAGACTGTTCTAATCAAGATGGGTGGGCAAGACATGCTTGTCAAAAATCACTTACCATGTCCTGTGTCCATCACTGTAAGGTAATGAAAAACATTTCCCCTGACCATTAAATACTCCCTGTTTGATGTTTTCTGTTCCTTCCTCCCCATCCCCTTGGGGCCCTTGAAACCCCCCTGTCTTGACTCATTGGATGACAAGATTCATATTTGCATACAACAAGAGGTCTTGACATGCAGATTGTTCTCCCCTATTAGGAGACACCCTTGCTCCTAAGAGACACCCACCTGTCTGTTTCTTGGTCAATTGTTCCTTCCAAGGATGGGGTTTCATCTCCTTCCCACTTACCATGTAGGTCTCCACTCCCTGACACAACGCATTATGACAGGATGAACACTCAAGCACTCCCCAGAAGCCTACTCCAGATATGCCCCACCCTGAATGGACCCCCCAACCTACACCCTAAATCAGTGATACTACCTTGTCATATTGCCTTAAGAGCATTCCCACTCCTGCACTTTAAACATCATACCAACAAATCCCATGTTCACCTGGTCCTTCTCCCATCACTCCCCCAGTATCCTGGGTATTCTAACCCACACTTCCAAATCTACCCACCTGTCAACCCTGCACCACCAAACCCAGTAATATCACTACCCATCTGTCCTATCCTTCAATATGCAACTATACTCTATCCCTTTACCATAAATTTTTTCCTTATGGGTGATGGTTCACAACCTTCTCTTCCATTTCTCTCTCTTGTTAACCTATCTTTCAGACAATGGTTCTCAGAGACTGCTCACTTTCCTCAATTCAAATCAGTGAGGTCATGTACTGTTCATCCTTCAATGCCTGGCTTGCTTCACTCAACATAATGTCTTCAAGATTCATCCATGTTATTCCATGTGTTAGCATTTTATTCCTTCTTACAGTTAAGTAATATTCCATTGTATGTATGTACCACATTTTGTTTATCCATTCATCTGTTGATGGGCACTTGGGCTGATTCCAACTTTTGGCAATAGTGAACAATACCGCTATTAACTTTGGTGTGCATATATCTGTTCATTTCTTTGCTTTCAATTCTTCTGGATATATACCCAGCAGTGGAATTGTTGGATCGTAAGGAATATCTCTTGTTAGTTTTCTGAGGAACTGCCAAACTGTCCTCCACAGAGGCTGGACCATTGAACAATCCCACCAGCAGTGGATGAGGGTCCCTATTCCTCCATATCCTCTCCAACACTTATAATCAGCTGTTTTTTGATAGCTGCCATTCTGATGGGTGTAAGATAGTATCTCATTGTAGTTTTGATTTGCATTTCCCTAATAGCTAGCAATATCGAGCATTTTTCCATGTCGTTTTTAGCCATTTATATTTCTTCCTTGGAAAGTGTCTTTTCATGTCACTAGCCCATTTATAAAATAGGATGTTTGTCTTTTTACTCTTGAGGTGTAGGATTTCTTTATATATGCAGGATATTAGTCTCCTGTCAGGTATTTGTTTGCCAAATATTGCCTCCCATTGGGTAGGTTTTAATATGTTGTGTTCTTATTTTAATTTAAAATAGATTTCATGGTGATCAAAGGCACAATCTAAGAAATCAAAAAGATGCTGGAATCACAAAAAAGCAGATTTGAACAGGCAGAAGAAAGAATTAGTGATGTGGAAGACAATATATCTGAAATCAAACAGATAGTAGAACAGATAGATAAAAGGATAGGAAAAATCCAGCAGGACCCAGGAATTTAACCGACAAGACAAAATGCACAAACATACGCATTATAGGCATCCCAGAAGGAGAAGAGAAGGGAAAGGGAACAGAAGCAGTGTTGAAGGAAATAATGGTTGAAAAATTCCCAACCCTATCGAGACAGATGGATGTACAAGTCCAGGAAGCACAGCACACCCAAAACAGTATAAATCCCAACAGGTCAACTCCAGGAAAAATACTTTTCAAAATGCCCAATTCTTAAGACAAAGAGAAAATACTCAAGGCAGCAAGAGAAAAGAGAACCATAACAAACAAGGGAACCACAATAAGATTAAGTGCTGATTTCTCATCTGAAGCGATGGAGGCAAGAAGACAGTGGTATGACATAGGCAAAGTACTAAAAGAAAAAAACTTTCAGCCACAAAATCTTTATTCCATAAACCTGGCATTAAAAAATGATGGGGAGTTCAAAATATTCACAGATAAACAGAAATTAATTAATCTCAAGATATTTACTGATTTATCTTATACTTTTTTTTTTTTGAGCCATCTATTATTTGAATGTGTTGTTTAATCTCCATATATTTGTGAGGTTTCCCTTTTTCTGTCCTTTATTGATCTCCAGCTTCATTCCTTTAGGATTAGTGTTTTATAGAGCTTCAATATTTTAATTTAATTGAGATCAGTCTTTGTTATCCAACATATGGTCTTTCCTGGAGAAGAATCCTAGAGCACTTGAAGAGGACATATATCCTGCTGTTTTGGAATTCTAATGCTCTCTAAATGTCTGTTAGGCCAAGAAATATTCAATATATTTGATGAT
>JAKSZT010054440.1:132713-144370 GCA_026826555.1 Tolypeutes matacus | reverse complement strand
TGGGAAAGCCTTTTGCTGTAACTCACACCTTACTCAACATCAAAGAAAAAAAAAAAAAAAAACATCAAAGAAGGCACACTGTAGAGAAGTAATATGAATGCAAGAAATGTCCAAAAGTCTTCAATAGGCTTTCATTTCTTCTTCAGCACTAGAGTATTCATAGTGAAGAAAAACCTTTTGATTGTCAGATATGCAGGAAATCTTTCAACCAGCCTTAAACATTGAATCTGCATTTGATAAATTCCACTAAATTGAAACCTTATGAATACAGTATATGTGGGAAAGCTTTCAATCATAGGTCGTCCCTGTTTCAACATCATAGAATTCATACTGGAAAGAAACCCTCGAGTATATTGTATGTGAGGAAAACTTCAATTGTAGTGCAAACCTTATCATATATCAGCTGGTCCGTACTGGAGAAAAGCCATATAAATTTAATGAATGTTGAAAAGTGTTTTTTTGTTGTTGTTTTTTGTAGGTACTGGTGCCGGTCATTGAACCTGGGATCTCGTATGTGAGAAGCTGGTGCTCAACCACTGAGATACACTGGCTCCTGAAAGCTTTTAGTAAAGGTCAACTCTTCTGTCCATCAGAGAATATGTAGTGGAGAGAAACATAATAGCCTAGTAAGTGTGGAAAAGACTTTAGGTCATATGAATCCGTTACACAGGAATCATACCAGAGAGAAACCAAATGACTGCACTATTTGTCATAGTGTTATTAGCCATCTGAAAATTTGTGATATAGCAAAGTCCTATGAATGTAGAGAATATGGGAAGTTCTTTAGCAATAGTGCAAACCTTAAACTGTCCATCAGGGGTTCATACTGGAGAAAAGCTCTACTGATGCAGTCATTGTGGGAAAGCCTTTAACCTGTATAAAATCCTTAACTGACAAAAGTAAATCCACCCTGGAGAAAAACTCTATACAAGTGTAACAAATGTCAGAAAGAGCCAAGATAATAATCCTTTATAAAGCATGTACTAATTTGTACATGAAAGAAGTCCTACGAATAAAATAATTTTGGGATATATCTTATTTCAAATACATCCCCCATTTTATGTCAATGAACTCACACCATAGAAAAGTCTTATGTAAGAAATGTAGCAGCATTCACTAAGGGGTCTTGTTAGACATCAGGATATTAATGTTAGAACGTTCTCAAGGATGCAGTAATTATGCAGAAATCTTTGCCATTTAGTTTTTAATAAATCTATAGGAGAGCAAACCAGCATGTAAATGAATATGCATTTCTTATTGCAGTAGCAGTTTAACATAGTCCTACATAGAAATTATTTTTAGCTAATGAGCATTTAAATGTATTCAGTCAATTTGAAGAAGTAAGTATGATAAAAGTTGAACACCGCAGCTGCAAAAGAAGTAGTGTGAGTAAAATTGTGATCTCTAATAATTTTGTATACAGTGATTTCTCGCACTGTGACTTATATTTCTTGTAAAATTTTTCTGTATTTTCCTCTTGAAGAATTAAGATTAGTCTTACTATAGCTTTTTGTGGAAGACTAGCAAAGCTAGAGAAAAATGGGCCAGTCTCTTTGCTAATAAACTTTTGGTGAGAATAAAAAAAAGAAAAAATTCAATGTGCTTTATCGACAATTTGTAAAAAAAGTTGAATAGAGGGCAATAAAAAATTACAAACCACACTGAAAAACAGGAATAAATGGACCAGTGCAATGAACAAACTAAAAAACAGGAAGAGATGCAGAACATGAAACAACTGATCAAAGCTTTCCAAACAATTATCATGGACCAACTTAATGAAGTGAAGAGATTAAGGATATTAAAAAGATACTGGGAGAACATACTGAAGAAATTGTAAACATACATAAAAAGATAATGGATATGATGGTGAAGAATGGCACAATCCAAGAAATCAAAAAGATGCTGGATTCACATAACAGCAAATTTGACCAGGCAGAAGAAAGAATTAGTGATGTGGAAGACAATACAGCTGAAATCAAACAGATAGTACAACAGAAAGACAAAAAGATAGGAAAAAATCCAGCAGGGACTCAGGGGGTTAACTGACAGCACAAAACACACAAACATATGCATTATGAAGTTCTCAGAAGGAGAAGAGAAGGGAAAGGGAACAAAAGGAGCATTGAAGGAAATAATGGCTGAAAACTTCCTAACCCTATTGAGAGAGATGGATGTGAAGATCCAGGAAGCACAATGCACCCCAAACAGTATAAATCCCAACAGGCCAACTCCAAGACATATACTTGTCATAATATCCAATGCTCAAGACAAAGAGAAAATACTCAAAACAGCAAGAGTAAAGAGAACTATCACATACAAGGGAAGCACAATAAGATTAAATGCTGATTTCTTATCTGAAACCATGGAGGCAAGAAGACAGTGGTATGACATAGTAAAAGTATTAAAAGAAAAAAACTTCCAGCCATGAATTCTCTATCCAGCAAAACTGGCATACAAAAATTATGGAGAGTTCAAAATATTCACAGATAAACAGAAATTAAGAGAGTATGCCAATAAGAACCATGCACTTCAAAAAATACTAAAGGAAGTTCTACAAATTGAAAGGAAAAAACAAAGGAAAGAGTATTGGGGGAGAGTTTAAAAACAAATAAAAAGACAAAAACAGAAACAAAACAACATATGACATACATTAATCCAAAGAAAATATGGCTGATATAAGAAATTCCTTGCAAGTAATAACACTGAATGTTAATGGATTAAATTCATGACTGAAGAGACACAGATTGGCAGAATGGATAAGGAAATATGATCCATCTATATGCTGTCTACAAGAAACCCACCTTTGACCCAGGGATTCAAGGAGGTTAAAAGTGAATGAATGGAAAACAATTCTACAAGCTAACGATAGACAAAAAATGGCAGGAGTAGCTATTCGAATATCAGACAAAATAGACTTTAAATGCTAAACTATTGTAAGATACAAAGATGGACTTTATATATTAGCAAAAGGGGTAATCTCTTAAGAAGAGAACAATCATGAACATTTATGAACCTATCCAGGGTACCTCAAAATACATGAGGTAAGTTCTGGAAAAACTAAGTGGAGAAATAAAACCACTACAATTATACTGGGGGAATTTAATACACCATTATCATCATTAGACAGAAGATCTAGACAGAGAATCAATAAAGAAAAAAGACTTTCAACAATACATTAGAAGACCTGGACTTAATAGACATATACAGAACACTACACCCAAATACAGCAGGATTTACATTCTTCTCCAGTGCACATGGAGCATACTCCAAGATAGACCACATGCTAGGCCACAGAACAACTGTCAATGAATTCAAAAAGATTGAGATTATGCAAAGTAATTTCTCTGACCACAACGGAATGAAATTGGAAATCACTAAGGGTCAGAGAAACAGATTAGGCACAAAGATATGGAAGGTAAACAACCCACTCTTAGACAAGCAGTGGGTCAAGGAGGAAATCTCAAAAGAAATCAGTAACTACCTTAAAACTAATGAAAACAACAACACAATATATCAAAACCTATGGGATGTAGTGAAAGCTGTCCTGAAAGGGAAGTTCATAGCCATAAATGCATATATTTTTAAAAAAAGAAAGAAAGAAAATTGAAGACACAACTGCACACCTGGAGGAACAGGAAAAACAACAACAAACTAACCCCAAAGGAAGTAGAAAGAAGAAAATGACAATGATAAAAACAGTACCAAATGAAGTAGAAAATAAGAAAGCACTGGAAAAAATAAATAAAGCAAAACCAGGTTCCTTGAGAAGATCAATAAAATTGACAAACCCTTAGCCAGACTAACAAAGAAAAAGAAAGAACAGATGCAAATACATGAAATGAGAAATGAGCAAGGGAATATCAATACTGACCTCAAAGAAATAAAGAGTATCATAAGAGGATACTTTGAAAAAGTATATGCCATCAAGAATGATAATTTAGAGGAAATGGACAAGTTTCTAAAAACTCACAAACAGTCTACATTGATGAAAGAAGAAATTGATGAACTCAACAATCCGATTACAAGTAAAGAGATAGACTCAGTCATCAAAAACCTCCCAACTAAGACCAGATGGCTTCAGAGCTGAATTTTACCAAACATTCCAGAAAGAGCTAACACCAATCCTGCTTAAGCTCCTCCAAAAAATAGAAGTAGAATGAATATTACCTAACTCATTCTACGATGCCAATATTACCCTAATACCAAAACCAAACATAGATACCATGAGAAAGAAAAATTACAGACCAATTTCTCTAATGAACCTACATGCTAAAATCCTCAAAAAAAATACTTGCTTATCACATTCAATAACATATCAAAAGGATTGTACACCATGACCAAGTGGGTTTGATCCCAGGTATGCAAGGATGGTCCAATATAAGAAAATCAATGAAAGTAATACACCGCATATACAGAGTGAAAGAAAAAAATTACATGATCATCTCTATAGATGCAGAAAATATATTTGACAAAATACAGCACTCTTTCCTGATAAAAACACTGCAAAAGATAGGAAGAGAAGGAAACTTTCTGAATATGGTAAAGGGTGTATATGAAAAACCCAAAGTTATAATCATCTTCAATGCTGAAATCCTAAAAGCCTTCCCTCTGAGATCGGGAACAAGACAAGGATGTCCACTTTCACCGCTCCTATTTAACACTGTCTTAGAAGTACTTGCTTGAGCACTGAGGCAAGAAAAAGATATAAAAGGCATCAAAATAGGAAAAGAAGAAGTTAAAATTTCATTATTTGCAGATGACATGATCCTATATGTAGAAAGCCCCGAGAAATCTACAACAAAGCTTCTAGAACTTATAAAGGAGTTCAGTAATGTCATAGGCTATACGATCAATGCTTAAAAATCAATAGCATTTCTGTACAACAATAACGAGCAATTTGAGGAGGAAATCAAGAAAAAAATACCATTTACAAGAGTAACTAAAAGAATCAAATACCAGGAATAAATTTAACTAATGATGTAAAGGACTTATATACAAAAAACTACACAACACTGTTAAAGGAAATCAAAGAAGACTTAAATAAATGGAAGAATATTCCCTGTTCTTGGATAGGAAGACTAAACATCATCAAGATGTCTATCCTACCCAAACTAATCTACAGATTTAATGCAATCCCAATATAAATCAACACTGTATTTTTTAAGGAATTGGAAAAACTAATGACAAAATATATTTGGAAGTGTAAAAGTCCCCGAATTAGCAAAGGCATATTGAAAAAGAAAAATGAAATTGGAGGTATCACATTACCTGACTTTAAAACTTTCTACAAAGCTACAGTGCTCAAAACTGCATAGTATTGGCACAAGGACAGAAATACTAACCAATGGAACCAAATTGAGAGATCTGATATAGATGCCCGCATATACAGTCATCTGATATTCGACAAGGACACCAAGACCACTCAGTTGGGAGAGAATGGCCTCTTTAACTAGTGGTGCTTGGAGAACTGGATATCCATATCCAAAAGAATGAGAGAGGAATACCATTTCACACCTTATACAAAAATCAACTCAAGATGGATCAAAGATCTAAATATAAGAGCCAAAACCATAAAGACCTTGGAATATAATGTAGGGAAGCATCTATAGAACCTTGTAATAGGAAATGGTTTCATGAACTTCACACCCAAAGCACAAGCAGCAAGAGAAAAAATAGATAAATGGGATCTCCACAATATTAAAAACTTCTACTCCTCAAAGGGCATTATTAAGGAAATTAAAAGGCAGCCTACCCAAAGGGAGAAAATATTTGGCAACCATATATTTGATAGGAGCCTAATATCCTGCATATATAAAGAAATCATTCACCTCAATAATAAAAAGACAAAGAACCGATTTAAAAATGGGCAAGTTACCTGAAAAGACACTTCTCCAAGGAAGAAATACAAATGGCTAAAAAGCACATGAAAAAATGCTCGACATTGTTAAATATAAGGTAATTACAAATCAAAACTACAAAGAGATACCATCTTACACCCATCAGAACAGCAGCTATTAAAAAAACAGCAGATTGTAAGTGTTGGAGAGGATGTGGAGGAATAGGAACACTCATCCACTGGTAGTAGGATTGTGGAATGATCCAGCCACTGTGGAGGACAGTTTGGCAGTTCCTCAGAAAACTAACAATAGATCTTCCGTATGATCCAGTGATTCCACTGCTGGGTAAGTACCCAGAAGAATTGAAAGCAAAGACACGAACAAATATAGGGACCCCAATGTTCATAGTGGCATTGCTCACAACTGCCAAAAGTTGGAATCTGCCCCGGTGCCCACCAACAGATGAATGGATAAACAAAGTGTGGTACATACATACAATGGAATATTACTCAGCTGTAAGAAGGAATAAAAAGTGATAACACACGGAATAACATGTATGAATCTTGAAGACCTTATGTTGAGTGAAGCAAGCCAGGCATTGAAGGATGAACAGTATATGAACTCACTGATTTGAATTGAGGAAAGTGAGCAGTCTCTGAGAATGATTGTCTGAAAGATAGGTTAACAAAGGAGAGAAAGAGAAGAGAAGGTTGTGAGCCATCACCCATATGGACATAATCTATGGTAAAGTGATAAAGTGTAGTTGCATATTGAAGGATAGGATGGGGGGTAGTGATATCACTGGGTTTGGTGGTGCAGGGTTGACAGGTTTGGTAGATTAGGAAAGGCAGGTTAGAATACCCAGGATACTAGGGGGAGAGATGGGAAGGGGACTAGGTGATCATGGGATTTGTGGGTATGATGTTGAAAGTGCAGGAGTGGGAATGCTCTTATGGCAATATAACAAGGTAGTGTCACTGGTTTAGGGTGCAGGTTGCAGGGGGGCATTCACTATGGGGTGCATCTGGAATAGGCTTCTGGGGAGTGTGTGAGTGTTCATCCTGTCATAATGTGTTGTGTCAAGGAGTGGAGATCCACATGGTGATTGGAAGGAGATGGACCCCCATCTTTGGGAGGACCGATTCACCCAGAAACAGACAGGTGGGTGTCTCTTAGGTGCAGGGGTGGATCTTAATAGGAGAGGATAATCACCGTGTTAAGACCTCTTGTTGCATGTAACTATGAATCTTGTCATCCAATGAGTCCAGACAGGGGAGTGTCATATGCCCCTGGAAGATGGGGAGGAAGGAACAGAAAAGATCAAACAGGGGGTACTTAGTGGTCATGGGAAATGTTTTTCATTACCTTACAGTAATGGACACAGGACATGGTAAATATCATCAAAAATTATTAAACTGAACTATCTAAAGTGTAAACTGTACTTGTAAACTATTGACAATTTTAGTAGCTGTGTTTCACTATCTGTATAACTGTTATAATAATGCTACCATCAACATAAAAAAGGTTTCAATATGGGGTGAGGAAAGGGGAAGGAGGTTGGGTATATGAAAGTCTCTAGTATTCTGTGTGTGAATTTGCTGTGACCTAAAAGTTCTCTGAAAATTAAATGAAAATTTGGGAGACACTGGGGAGTGAGAGGGGGAAGATGCCATGGTACAGACTGGAGACCCGATAGAAGGAAATAAGAATAATAAGAAATTTTTAATTTTTAATTTTTGAATTTTTTTGTTTTTTCCCATTTTTTGGATGTCCCAATCCTTTAATTTTATTTTATTTTTAGGTTTTTTTTTTCTGAGTTTCCATGTATTTTCTCTCTTACATTTAAACTTATCATTATTCTTCATTTTCCTTTATTAATTGTATTTGATTATTACAGGGGCTTCATCTTCAAGGAAGTTTTAGATCACAGAAGGATTAAAATGGGGCAGCAGAGGATCATTATTGGGGGGTGTCTGGGATGGGAATTTCATGGGAGGAAGTTCACCTGAATATACATGAAAGATATATAAAATTGCTCAAATTATCAAGGGATGGGGGATGGTCCCAGTGGGTAGACAATCACTCAATTATTGAGGGAATACTGAATTACCAGCCTGGAGAGCTCTGCCACACTATCCAAGGGAGCAGCAACATTCCCCTGAGTGCAGAGGCAGTGTCTGGCAAAGGAGGATGGTTCACTGATGGGTTCTTATTATTGATGACTAACCTTATGAGTTTTTGCTCTTTTAATTGAAATGTAGCCTTCTGTTATGGGGTGCCTAAAGGTTGCCACATGAGAGCTCCCTTGTTGCTCAAATATGAATCTAAGCCAAACTCAGCATATGAACGCATTACCTTTCCCCCAGCGTGGGCCATGACTCTTGGGGATGAGTCTCCCTGGCAATGAGGGATTAATACCAAGTGCCAACTGGAAATACAACTGGAGAAAGACCTTGAATAAAAGGGGGAAGGGGTAAAGACAAATGAGTTCATGTGGCTAAGAGACTTCAAAGAGAGTCACGAGCTCATCCCAGAAGTGACGCTTATGCACACCTCAGTAGAATATCATAGAACACCAAAGTGGTTATCACCCCACACAGAGGGGCTCCTGAGGGCTCTGGAGACACCCAGTTCCTATATAAGGGGTGATATCTCCAGAGATTGATGCCTTATCAGTGGGCTCTACTTTGGAATCTGTGCTCCTGAGAATGACAGAGGTGGACTCAAATAAGTCCTCCCTGCGCAAGGTCCATCAGTCTCTTCTATTCAAACCTATATGTGATGCTGGAGTTTGTAGGTGTATTTCCAAAGACTGGAGCCTCTGGCCTGCCCATGTGCCAGCTGTGCCCAGAATCTGGGTGTAGCTGCAACTCCTACTCTACAGCTCAATGGAATCACTGAAGTCACCTGGTGAAGACATGATGATGGACAACAGCCAACCCAGGGAATGGAGAGAGCCTGTAGCTGCAGGCAGGATAATCCCATCCACCATATCCATGGGATATACATACCCTGTCACTTGGAGGGGGAGTCGATATCACCATCCCAAACTTCTCAGGATTTGGAGAAGAGCTATGGACTAGAGTGGACTTCATGGTATTCTGTTGTAGACATATTGTGATTCAAGCAATGGAAGAAATTACAATAGTGAGGTGGAGTCAGTGGCCACTGGATGGTTTGGGGACAAGCAAGGGAAAAGCAGTTGTAATACAGGGGCTTTTTCAGGACTTGGGAATTATCCAGAGTGATATTACAGTGACAGATATAGGCCATTTTACATCAGCCTATAGCATGCAGAGCTGTATGGGAGAGAGTGTGGTCTACAATGTGAACTATGGTCCATGCTTAGTGGCAAAGCCCCAGGATGTGTATATCCATTGCAGGTGATATGCCACGCTAATGAAAGATGTTTATGTGGGATGTTATGGGAGGTGTGGGAGGTGGGGAACATGGGAATCCCTGTAATTTTTGTGTATCATTTATGTAATCTAAGCATCTTTTAAAATGTAAATAAATAAATAAATAAATAAATAAATAAATAAATAAATAAATAATGTTACTAATAATTATGAAAAAAGCTATTGAATCTACACTTTGATGGATTGTATGGCATATGAATATATCTCAGTAAAATTGCTTTTAGACAAAAAAAATTCTGCCTTGCTAGAAATAGTGTGTTTCTGACTAAGTCTTACACAATTTATACTTTTTTTGCACAGGTCTGGAAGAAATTGAAAAAGTTAAAAAAATAAATTTTAGGTTTTCTCAATCATATTAAACTACAGTCTTTTGTAGAATATGTTTTCGTAGAATGATAAATTTGATGAAATCATGGTAATTCTAATTTCTCCTTATTAAATAAGAAAAATGTACTTGAAATAAGAGTAAAAGAGTGAGATTTCTCTCTACTTCCATGCTGAGATATTTTGGAGAAATTGACCTGACCTCATGAAATATTTAAGCTGAATGATATTGGTGGATGCCATGGATTCCCTGGTCTTGTGTAGATGAGAATAAATTGATGTTGGCATTATTTTTCTTGAATATACTATAGTTTGCTCTCATCGGAAAAAAATGACGAATATTTTCCTCTATCTCTCTCTTCCCTAAAAGTCACAGTTATCTTAGGATGCTGGCCAAATTACTTGATAGTTATGATTTGAGTAACTTCAAATGGGATATTGCTGAGACTCTAGCAGAAATGTGGATAGTCCAACCTCAAATAGGTACTCCTTTGAAATGGAAGTCACAGCAGAAGTGTGGCTAAATGTGTTAGGTTTGGATAACTGGTACTTGTGTAAGTAATTTGGCAACTCATATTGTGTTAAAACTAGACTGACAGCAATCATGGATGCAATAGTGATGACTGTAAGACTGGAGGAATTTCCTTTTGATGGAGGGAAATAAAATGATTTTCCTTTTATTAGAAAAAAAAAGAAAAATTGCTGTCAGGGAGATATGGAGGAATCAATGACAAAAAAAAATGATGTTATTAACTCTAATTCAAAAGGGGCCATAAATTCAGTGCGTACTGTGGCTGTTTGGCCACACTCTGCCACTTCAATTCCAGGGCTGTTGTTCACTGCAGGTAAGGCATCCTATAATCGGGGTATATATAATTTGTTCTTTTATATCTACATGACCCAGGGAATTTTTTAGATTAGTGATGCCATAGATCAAAAGTTGATCTGATGTCATAGTTGCTGCTTCATTTTTAATTTGTAGTAACAAGGGGTCTGACACTCTAAGAGTTAAAGTAAGCCAGTCACAAAGTCCTATTGAGTTATTTCAGACTTCCATGTGGGAGCATTCAACTTGGACTTCTTTAATGCAAAAGGACTGCTGTCATTTGAATAAGCATATGCATATGAACACATGGAGATATTTGTTTTCTTCTTCTCCATAAATGTTAATTCCAGCAACGAATGAATTGGAGGCTATCCCTGCAACTGACCTTCAATGAATGATGATGTTTGTCCATAATTCTATGGAAATTTTACTGGTCATATATGGTTTGAGGAAAATGAATTGTTCTTCCTCCAGTTTGCAAATATATCTGCTGTTTGGACAGACTGAACACATCTCTTATGTGGGAACATATGTTCATACAATGGGTGAATCTTTTGTATATTCATCAGAAAACCAGAACACATATTGAGCAACAACTGAAAAATATTAAAGCAAGGGGTTACAAGATGGAAAAATCTTAATCTATAAGACGTGATCATATATAGGGGTTCCCCTTGTTACATTTGTGTTATGTTTAACTAATGAATTCTTATAAGCTGGTATTTGTCTTGGTTTTGGATTTTGTGAATCAAATTCACAGACCTATGTGCTAACTAAAATGAATCCTCTGTCCAAAATTTGTTATAACTCATTCTAAGTAAACTTCTTAAGCACAATGTCCTTATTGATTGGCTGATAGGCATTGTGACTGCTACTGAGGCTTTCCTATTCAGTTATTTGCCATCCTTCTATAAAGAAAAAAGATGGTGGCCCCCAAATGCTCACCAACAGCCTAAACAAATGAAGAAGAAACAATAAGTTTCTTCTTCATCTCCTATTGTAATTCATTTACCATACTTCTGTAAACATCAAACAAACAAACAAACAAAACTTCTTCCCACAACCTTCCCAATCCCATATTTGGCATATTTGGCAATTCAGGTTTCAAGGTGCATAGGTCAATCATTTATGGCTGCTCCTTTTCATAACTCACATCTGAGTATTTAGAATTTTATGTCTACACCAGGTCTAAAATTCATCCATGAACTAACCACTGTAGCCCAAGCCATCATCAATATTGACTGCACTATT
>JAKSZT010054440.1:107911-119817 GCA_026826555.1 Tolypeutes matacus | reverse complement strand
GTGGCCACAGAACCCAATTTACATAAGACAGGTCCAGTATGTACCACTTATATCAATCAGTGCAAATATTAACTACTCTGTTTTACTCTCAAAAAAGTCTATATTTGGATGATAATTTTTATAATCCCAATGGATAGAGATATGCATAACTTAGGTATATATATGTGTATATGCATACGAGCGTGTGAATTTCTGAAAATACATAGGCATGTCTACATTATGTAGGTAGATATCTAGATATAGTTTTTTTCTATGAATTATTCCAATTCTTCCTATGAATACAATCTAAGTAGAGTGATAATTAATTAATTTTGTCAAAATTATGTGAGCGGTAAACATGTTTTATAACATAAAATCTGAGTGCTCCTTTAACCTCTGTATTCCTCAAGCTGTAAATCATGGGGTTTAATATTGGAGTGATAACCCCATGCAGCGTTGAAATGAGCCTGTCTCTGGCTAGGGAGTGTAGACCGGAGGAAGGGTAAATATATGTAAATATTGTTGTGCTATAAAACAGATGACAAGCAGGTGGGAAGTGCATGTGGAGAAGGCTTTGTGCTTCCCTTTGGCTTACTGGATCTTTAGGATGGTTGATACAATGTAGATATAAGAGATAAAGGTGATCAGAAAAGCACTAATCCGCAAGACACCTCCTTCCTCTAAAACAAGCATCTCTGCCACATACATGGAAGAACAGGAGAGTGCCACCACTGGCGGGATATCATAGTAATACTGGTTAACCTGATGGGACTTACAGAAAGACAGGCAGAAGGAAGGGGAACGCCATGTGTAGAAGAGAGTAAAGAAACCCTGCTGTCCACGTTCCATCTGTCAGTTGGGCACAGCGTACCTTGGTCATGATGAGGGTATAAGAAGGGTGAAGCATATAGCCACATACCGGTCATAAGCCATGACAGCTAGAAGGAAGACCTTGGCTCCTGCAACATGTCTATATGTGGCCCAACAAGAAATGGATATAATTGCACATACATGCAATTCCTTTTCCCCTTAAAACTTAAATACTTGATAATATGGGGTTTCTATTTCATAAACCTTTTATTTTCTCGTTTCATTTTCTAATTATATTTTAGTATACCATAATAGTCCAAATCAACAGAATGCTAATAATTTATAAAAAGCTTTAATTCAAATGAAGGTCTGCAATTGATAATTATGTAGATGTTTTTGTGCCACTTTATAAACTAATTTTTTTTTAATTGCTTTTATGTTCTCCTTTTTTCTTCACATAGAAAATATGTTGATATGTGTCTAATTAAACATGGTGCATAGAATAAGGGCCATTAATAAAGATTTTAAAAAGGAGACATAAAAAGTAATTTAAACTCCATAGGCTGAAAATGTAGAGCTCAATTATCAATGGTATGAAAAGATAAACAACACAGAAAACAATCACAACAGGTTTACTTAAAATACATTTTTTTTTAATACTTGTGTGTATGTTTTGACCTAACATTAACTATTTGTTATATATAAAGAACGCTAAAAAAATAAAAGAAAAATAACAAGAACAGAGTTTTAGAGTTAGTTTTTCATAAAAGGTGAATACAATTAAATTTAATGAAATATGATATATAATAGTGGTTTTTAAACTGCACATAAGTGAGGTGTGCGTGATATATGCATCCACACATGCAAACACAGATGACATACTACAAACTTGGGTATAAAACTAATTTGTTCAGTTTTTAAAAAGTCAAATGTGTGTGGTAGAAAAATCAAACTAAAATTATGTTCAGAAAATAAAATGCAGAAGTCAGCTTCTGTGGTTCTTCTACACTACAACCCACCCCTCATTGTGGAAATTCTTCATAATTTCTTAATTCAGATAAAATATTTAGTATTAATAAGTGAGCAATCTCTGAGAACCATTGTCTGAAAGATAGGTTAGCAAGGGAGAGAAAGAGAAGAGTAGGTTGTGAGCCATCACCAATATGGACATAATCTAGGGTAAAGGGATAGAGTATAGTTGCATATTGAAGGATAGGACAGATGGGTAGTGATATTACTGGGTTTGGTGGTGCAGAGTTGACAGGTGGGTAGATTAGGAAGGGCAGGTTTGAATACCCAGGGCATGTAACTATGAATCTTGTCATTCCGTGAGTCAAGACAGGGGAGTGTCATATGTCCCAGGGGGATGGGGAGGAAGGAATAGAAAAGATCAAATGGGGTATTTAGTGGTCATGGGAAATGTTTTTCATTACCTTACAGTAATGGACACAGGTAAATATCATCAAAAATTATTAAACTGCACCATCTAATTTGTAAACTATACTGTAAACCATTGACAATGTTTAGTTGCTATATTTCACTATCTGTATAACAATTATAACAATGCTAACATCCATAATATTTTGGGTAATCTAAGCACCTCTTAAAATATATGTATATATATATATATAAATAACATTTTTGTAAGCAAATACACATATATGCATATATATTTATATATCATTTTGCAAATGTTTGTATGTATTGTGAGAATTTTGATTTTTACCCACAATAAAAATAAATTAAAAAAAAAAAAGGATAACAAGGGAATATTATAAATACTTTTATGTCCATAAATGTTATAACTTTGATTAAATTAATAAACTCTTTGAAAGATTAAAAAAAAAAAAAAGGTTTTAATATGGGGTGGAGAAAGGGGAGGGAGGTTGGGTATGTGGGAGTCTCTAGTATTCCATGTGTGACTTTGTTGTGACCTAAAACTTCTTTGAAAATTAAAAGAAAAAATTGGGAGACACTGGGAATGAGAGGGGGCAGGTGTCACGGTAGAGTGGACATCCAATAAAGCAGTGATAAAAGGAAAAAAGGATAATTTTTTAAAAAGGAATTTTTTTTTTGTTTTTTCCCATTTTTTTTGAATGCCCCAATCTGCTAATTATATTTTATTTTTAGTTTTTTTCCCCTGAGTTTCCTTTTATTTTATCTCTTGCATTTAAGCTTATCATTATTATTTCATTTTCCTATTAATTGTATTTGGTTATTATATGGGCTTCATCTTCAAGGAAGGTTTAGATCACAGAAGGGTTACAATGGGGGCTGCAGAGGATCATTGGTGGGGGGTGTCTGGGATGGGGGATTCATGGGAGGAAGTTCATCTGAATATACATGAAAGATATATAAAATTGCTCAAATGATCAAGGGATGGGGCATGGTTACGGTAGGGTAGACAATCACTCAATAAATGAGGGAATCTGAATTCCTAGCCTGGAGAGCTCTGCCGCATTCTCCAAGGGAGCAGCAACAGTCCCCTGAGTGCAGGGGCAGTGTCTGGCAAAAGAGGATGGCCCACCGATGGGTTCTTGTTATTGATGACTAGCCTTATAAGTCTTTGCTCTTGTGATTGAAACTTAGCCTAAGGATTGCCACCTGAGAGCCTCCTTGTTGCTCAAATGTGGCCTCTCTCTAAGCCAAACTCAGCCGATGTACGCATTACCTTCCCCCAAACATGGGACATGACTCCCAGGGATGAGTCTCCCTGGCAATAAGGGATTAATACCAACTGTCAACTGGCAACATGACTGGAAAAAGACCTTGAATACAAGGGGGGAAAGGTAAAGACAAATGAGTTCATGTGGCTAACAGACTTCAAAGACAGTTGGGAGGTCATCCCAGAGGTAACTCTTAAGCACACCTTAGTAGGATCTCATAGAACACCAAAGTGGATATCACCCCACACAGAGGGGCTCCTGAGGGCTCTGGAGACACCCAGGTCCTATATAAGGGGGGATAGCCCCAGAGATTGATGCCTTACCAGTGGGCTCTACTTTGGAATCTGTGTTCCTGAGAGTGACAGAGTTGGACTCAAATAATTCCTTCCTGCACATGGTCCATCCATCCCTTCTATTCAAACCTATATGTGATGCTAGAGTTTGTATGTGTACTTCCAGAGACTGCAGCCTCTGGCCTACCTATGTGCCAACTGTGCCTGGAATATCAGTGGAGCTGCAACTCCTACTCTATAGCTCAATGGATTCACCAAAGCCACCTGTTGAGGAGACTATGATGGACGACGGCCATCCCAGGGAATGGAGAGAGACTGCAGCTGCAGGCAGGATAATCCCATCCCCTGTATCCATGGGATATAAGCCCACACTCACTTGGAGGTGGAGTGGACATCACCATCCCAGTCCCCTCAGGATTGGGGGAAGAGCTATGGACTAGAGTTGACTTAATGGTATTCTGTTGTAGACATATTGTGATTCAAGCAATAGAAGAAATTATAACAGTGAGGTGGAGCCAGTGGCCACTAGAAGCTTTCAGGGCAGGGAGGGGAAGGGCAGTTGTAATACAGGGGCTTTATCAGGACTTGGGGATTGTCCTGAGTGACATTGCGGCGATGGATATAGGCCATTTTACATCAGCATATACCATGCAGAACTGTGTGGAAGAGAGTGTTGTCTACGATGTGAACTGTGGTCTATGCTTAGTGGCAAAGCCCCAGGATGTATATATCCATTGCAGGTGATGTGGCACACTAATGAAAGATGTTTATGTGGGATGTTATGGGAGGTGTGGGAGGTGGGGAACATGGCTATCCCTGTAATTTCTGTGTAACATTTAGGTAATCTAAGCACCTTTGAAAAAAGAAAAAAAAAAAAATATATATATATATATAAATTACATTTATGTAAGCAAATGCACATATATGCATATATATTTATATATCATTTTACAAATATTGGTTTGTATTGTGAAAAATTGATTTTTATCCACAATAAAAAATAATGCAAAGAATACATAGTGGCTTCTTTAAATATATGACATCATTATATTCTAGCAAATTTTTTCCACACTGGAAAAACTTAAATTTGACTTCTTTAAAAAAGATGGCATCATTATATTCTAGCATTTTTTCCCCACTGGAAAGATTTAAATTAGACAGGCAGAAGATGAACAGCATATGTAGAAGGGAATGAAGATACCCTGCTGCCCATGTTCCAGATTTCCTTAACAGCACTGTTACTATTACTATCCTTTCCTTTCCTTGAAGAGTATCAGCTCTGTGTCCTACTTGAAAGAAAAACTCTTTTCATTGATGCTGTCTAAGTAGTGAAACCTTTTCAAAGAAAATTATTATAGCAAGCACAAAATGCTTAGATAATATTATTCAATGAACAAGTTTGTTAAATGAATAAAGACTGAAACAAAGAAACATCTGCAGCATTAATTCTCAAATTCTCAAACGTTCAAGTTTCTACAAACTCATATATTTTAATTCTCTGAAAAGATAATAGTGAATATAAGAAATTAAGGCACTCTTTTACAAGAAATATTAATATTTTGAGACAGTAATTTATATTAAGTACTCATTTACCTTTACACACACTAATTTGACTTAATTTTTCAAATCAAGGATTATGAGAAATAAGTCAATACCTTCCACTAGGTGGATCCTACATCAGGTTACATGAACGGGTATCCTCAAAAAATGAAAATACATTTACATAAATTTCCCCCTTGAATGTTTAAATTTCTTAAGTGTAACTTCTGGTTTTCATTCTTTGATGAACACTTGGGTTACCTCCATCTTTTGGCCATTTGTGAATAATGCCACAATGAATATTGGTGTGAAAATATCTGTTTGGGTCCCTGTTTTCAGCTCTTTTGAGTATATAACTAATAATGGGGTTGTTGTATCATATGGTAATTCTACACTTAGCTTCCTGAGGAACTGCCAAAATGTCTTCTGTAGTAGCTGCACCATTTTACATTGCCACATGCAGTGAATAAGTGTTCCTGTTTATTCATACACTATTCAAACAATGCAGTTCATTTTTTTTTTTTTTTATAGTGGCCATTCTAGTCGGTATGAAATGATAGCTCATTGAGGTTTTCATTTGCATTTCCCTGGTAGCTAGTGATGTTGAGCATCTTTTCATGTGTAGTTTAACCATTTGTATATTCTCTTTGCAGAAATTTGTCTTCAAGTCTTTGGCCCATTTTTAAAATGGATTGTTTGCCCTTTTAATTTTGAGTTGTAGGATTTTTTTATATGTGCTGGATATTAAACGCTTATGGGACATGTGTTTTCCAATATTTTTCTGCCATTGAGCAGGTTGCTTCATCAAATCTTGGCAGTCTTTTGAGGCAGAAAATTTTTAATTTTGAGGCGGTCCCACTTATCTATTTTTTTTTTCTTTTGTTGCTTGTTCTTTGGGGGTAAACTCTGAGAAACCATTTGCCTAACACAAGATCCTGAAGATGCTTCCCTGTTTTCTTCCAGGACTTTTATAGTCCTAGTTCTTATACTGATCCACCTTGAGTAATTTTTATATATGGTGTGAGATAAGGGTCCCCTTTCATTCTTTTGGATAAGGATATCCAGTTCTCTCCACACTATTTGTTGAACATAGTATTCTTTCCCTACCGGATCCCGGGGTTCCCGGTGCTGTGCTCGCTCGCTCAGCTCCTTGTCAGGCCCGAACCGGCCAGAACTTCCTTCTTCTGCTGTAGAGGCGTCCCTGTGACTTCGCCACCACGTTCTAGGTCCAGGGCTTCATTCTGAAGAAGGTGCTGGAGGCGCTCAAGGACTTCATCAACGAGGTCTGCTGGGACATCACCTTTAGCAGCATGAACCTGCAGAGTATGGACTCGTCCCAAGTCTCCTTGGTGCAGCGTACCCTGTGCTTGGAGGACTTTGATACATACCACCACTACCGCAACCTGGCCATGGGCGTGAACCTCACCAGGATAGCCAAAATACTAAAATGTGCTGGCAGTGAAGACATCATTACATTAAGGACTGAGGATAATGCAGCTACATTGGTGCTCCTGTCTGAAGCAACAAATCAAGAAAAAGTTTCCAACTGTGAAATGAAGTTAATGGATTTTGATTTCGAACAACTTGGAATTCCACAGCAAGAGCAGAGCTGTGTAGTAAACATGCCTTCTGGTGACTTTGTACTTATTTGCCAAGATCTCAGTCATATTGGAGATGCTGTTGTAATTTCCTGTACAAAATATGGAGTGAAATTTTCTGCAAGTGGAGAAATTGGAAATGGAAACATTAAGTTGTCATAAATGAGTAATGTAGATAAAGAGAAGGAAGCTGTTACCACAGAGATGAATGAGCCAGTTCAGCTAACTTTTGCACTGGAATACCTGAATTTCTTTACAAAAGACACTCCACTCTCCTACAATAACACTCAGTATGTCTGCAGATGTACCTCTTGTTATAGAATATAAAATTGCTGATAAGGGACATTTAAAGCACTATTTGGCACCCAAGATTGAGGATGAAGATGCATCTTAAATATACTTAAAATCTGATAAAATAAATCAAAGTTCTTTGTGAACTCCTTCTGAGATGCCAGCATGTACTTAAATCTTTTCTGTCACCAAATTTGTACCTCTGAGTACATATGTGGATATAATTTTTTCTCTACTCCGTAGTTTAAAAATAAAGTCTAAGTCAAATCTGGTATTGTTAACCTAAAAGTACTTCTGCTTGTGTAGACATACTCATGGTTTTTCTAAGGAAAGAGTATTGATGTTAAATACAGTTTTAAGAATGTTTTCAATTTAAATGGAAGTTATCTGAATTTCAAACATCATAGGGCAGTGCCTTCTTTTAGACCATCATTGTTACAAGCATCCAAGGAAATGCTCAGCTGAAGCTACCCTTTAGTGTAAATGTTTTCATTTTTTTCAGTCTTAGACTAGCCTGATGTATTTTGGGGATATAGGAGTAAAAAGTGTTTCAAATACAGTAGGATATAAATCTTTCTCTGTGGTAACTAGAGGGTTTGGGGGGGGGGTTTAAAGATTTTATTTATTTATTCATTTATCCCCCCCTTGCTGCTCGTGCTCGCTGGGTCAGCTAACCACGCCGTGCGGGCGGGCTTGCCTTCACCAGGAGGCCCCGGGAACCGAACCCGGGGCCTCCCATATGGTAAACGGGAGCCCTACTGATTGAGCCACAGCCGCTTCCCTATTAGTCTAACTTGAGCTCAAGTAATGAACAGTGGAGAGCAGTACAAAACCTGTATTTCTCATTTTAGTTAGAAAAATTAACATTTTTACATGATTGGTGTGCCCAACTTCGAGAGGGCTTCTTAAGACTAGCACTGCTATGTACGGCAGTGTTTCTTCAACTTCCAGAATCTTTATCCAAGAGTAGTAGAAGTTTCAGTAGACCTGTCATAGGGCCCAAGTAGTCTGTTTTTACAAAAATGTCTCTGGTATTTAAGTGGCCTTTTTGTAGACTCTCTCAAGAGACAAAGATGGCTTCCATTCATGGTTGTTGGATCCAACCAAGAAAGTGGGAAAGCCCAGTTGTAAAGAAAGACTATTCAAAACATTCCCAGAAATTGCTGTGCTGCAAGGTCACATACTGGCATACTACATATTGAGAACTGCTTTATCATTATTGTCCCTCTTTTTTCCCCAGTGTATTTTATGTTTAGTGGATTAAATGACTAAAAATTTGCTCAAAATATACATAACTTAATGTTTGCCAGGGTGCTAGAGGGGATTGGCTGTAAAAAGCCCTGTTAGAACTTTTTTTGGGGATGATGGATATATATTGAGATTTTGGTGATGGTTCCAGGACTATGCATTTATCAAATCTCATCCTACTGTATTTTATTATATGTAAGTTATATCTTAATAAACTTGACTTTCATAAAGGTCCGAAGTGTGAGGAAAGCTATGAGAATTTCGATTGGGATTGCATTGAAACTGTAAAACATTTTAGGTAGAATTGACATTTTGACAATGTTTAGCCTTCCAATCCATGAGCATGGAATGTCCTACTATTTATTTAAATCTTCTTTGATTTCTCTTAGCAAAGTTTTGTAGTTTTCCATGTATAAGTTCTTTATATCCTTGATTAAATTTATTCTTAGATAAAAAAAACTTTGTTGTTCTTGTAAATGTACTTTTTTCTTGATTTCCTCCTCAGATTGCTCATTACTAGTGTATAGAAACACTACTTATTTTTGCGTGTTGATCTTATACCCTGACACTTTGCTGAATCTCTTATTAGTTATGGCAACTTTGTTTTAGAATTTTCAGGACTTTCTATATATAGGATCATGTCATCTCAGTGGAAGTTTTACTTCTTCCTTCCCAATTTGGATGTCTTTTACTTCTTTTTCTTGCCTAAGCTTGGGCTTTCAGTTCTATGTTAAATAACAGTGATTACAGTGGGCACCCTTGTCTTGTTCCTGAATTTAGAGGGAAAACTTTCAGTCTTTCATCCTTGAGTATGATATATGCCCTATGTCATCTTGAGGACATTTCCTTCTATTCCTATTTATCTATGTGTTTGTATCAAGAAAGGAAGCTGGATTCTATTAAATGCCCTTTCTGCTTCCATTGAGATGGTCATGAATTTTTCCTCTTCATTTTGTTAATGTGCTGTATTACTTTAATTGATTTTCTTACGTTGAATCACCCTTGCACACCCAGGATAAATCCCAATAGACCATGGTATATACTAACTTTAATATATTCTTGGATTCAATTTTGCTAATATTTTGTTGAGGAATTTTGCATCTAGAGTCAAAAGAGAAATTGGTCTGTCATTTTCTTTTATTACATGATATTTATTTGACTTTGTTATTAGGGTGATGCAGGCCTCACCAAATAAGTTAGGAAGTGTTCCTTCATGTTCAGATTTTTTAAAGATTTTGGCCAGTATTAGTATTAATTACTCTTGGAGTGTTTGGTAGTATTCACCTATGAAGCCATCTGGTCCTGGGCTTTTCTTTGTCTGGAGGCTATTAATTACTGATACAAACTCTTTTTTTTTTTTTTTTTTTTGAGGACTGCTGTATCTACCTGAGTCTTTGTAGGTAATTTGGCTGTTTCTATGTATTTGTCCATTTCATTTAGTTTAGCTAACTTCTTGGCATATATTTGGTCATTGTATGCTCTAGTAGTCCTTTTTTTAAATTTAATTAGGATCAGTATTAATGTCCCATCCTCATTTCTGATACTAGTTATTTCTGTCCTCTCACTTTTTTTTTGGTCAATTGTATTGACATTTTCAAACCTAGAGGATTTGTTTTTATTTTTAGAGAAGTTTTAGACTAACATTCATAGGACAATTTACACTGAAAGTATAGGGAATTCCCATATAACCCCCCACACCCACACACAATTTCTCCTATTAGTCACATCTTATATTAGTATGGTACATTTGTAACAGTTTATGAACCAATATTGAAGCATTGCTGGTAACCAAAATCTATAGTTGACACTATGGTTTACATGTTTGCTGTACAATTCCATAGATCTTGACAAATGCATAATGTCATGTGTCCATCATTGCAATATGATTCAGAACAATCTTACCACCTCAAATATACCCAGTGTTCCACCTTTTCATATCTCCTCATCCGTTCTGAAACTCTGGCAACCACTATCTTTATATCAATGTTACAAGCTTTCCCATTTAATGCAAGATAAGAACTACATCAACAGTAAATCTACTTTGGTCTGTAGTTACAGTCCAACTTTACGATTGTTCATTCCTTAATCTTGAGGGATTTGGGATGATGTCTGCTCTGACTGTTTCAGGCTGAGAAGGGACTGAGATATTATGGAGCAGATGGAATGAATTATTTCACTTGCAATTGTAGATACTCTTTGTTTTTTTGGTATGGGATTTCTCCATCATCATTGTTTTATTGGTTGTCCAGAGCAACATAGCCTGAACAACTGGAGAGTAGGAATTGGCCACAACTTGGCTGGGATTCAGGGCTCAACTGGCATATGAACAATTTGTAGATTTAAGTCTGTAAGAAAAATATTTTACAGGTAGATTGAAAACCATAGGTTCACATAAAGCGGAGAAGAATAGTGATTAGAGGAATTATAAATGGGTTTATCTATGTTAACATTGGGGAAAAAGATGATCATATATTACCAAATAGGTCCCGCCAAAGGGGTGTTGATTTTATGAAGCTGTTTGCCTAACTTTTCATGTCTGGATGTCCTTACAGCCTCTGGGAGTACTGTTGTTTGAGGCTTAATTACAGTGGTGGTCTAATTTGTCTGAGACCTGCCTAAGTATAACCTCCAGAATGACCTCCCAACTCACTCTGAAATCTCTTAGCCATAAAAACTCTTTTTTATTATCTTTATATATTTGTGTTTTTGCCATTGTAGATAGTAAGAAATGGAGTAACATACCAAAAAATACAATACAATAGTACTAGCATTTATAATAACCCAAGTCATTAACTTTATTAAGATTCCCATAATGCTCATTTATTGTTTTTCTATTATCCTTTAGTTCTTTCTCTATATTTTCTTTTATTTTTTGAACATTTTTAAGGTAAATTTTTGTTAGTCTTTGTTCAATATGTTCACATTCTGATCTTCTTATTTGGTGTTTTCTGAATTTTTATCCTCTTCCTTTCAATGGGCCATCATTTCATGTTTCATTGTTTGTCTTGTTACCCTTTGTTACACATTGTACATTTTAATACTAAAAATGTTAACTCTGAGAATTATTCCCTTTTATGCCTGTTTCTTGATTTTGTAACTAGTTGGTGATATAACAGCGATTTTTTCTTGAGTGTCAGACCTCTTTCCAAGAAGTTCTGCTGAAGATGAATGAAAGTGCAGCTTCCTCCATTTCTGGGTCTTATTGTCCTGGGCTTGTGATTACTACTTGCTTTGGAGTTCCCCTGTTTATATTACCTTGAGTGCACCTCTATCTTCAAGGAGACAGACTTTCTCCATCTTTTGAGTGTTGAAAGCAGATAAGCCTTTTCTTCATGCTGTCAGTCTCTATTATATCTTACACTCCTTTATTGATTCAAGCTGCTTTCACCTGGAGGCAAATCCTGGGTGGGGATGCATGTTAGAAAGGAGTTACAGAAGTCAGTCTTTCCCAGCTGAAACAAGGCCCAGGACCCATGAAGGGG
>JAKSZT010054440.1:86147-107901 GCA_026826555.1 Tolypeutes matacus | reverse complement strand
CCTATTTAATAGTTGTTCTGGTGGAGGGGCTGATTCCCATATCTTTCTATTCTGCCATACTCCCACAATCCTTTTGCATTTTGTATTTTACAATCATAAGTTTGGCTCCATAAATCCCAAGGTTAAAGATGATTTATGAATACATTCTGGTAGGAATATTTCACTTGATTTAATTTACCAGGAGCATTAATGTTGAGATAAACCAGTATCTATAACAGGCTCATAGTTTTTGATAGAAGTATTTTATATAATTGACTAATTTTCAAAAACATCCATTTATTCTTGTCTAGTCACTTATTTCCCACTCTCCTTTTTATCTTTATTAATCTTCTCCCTCACTTGTTTTCTGTTTTTTTTTTCTTTCTATTTCTCTGCTAGCTACTCTTTTCTCTTCTCCTTTCTCAAGTTTTCTCCACATCTTATTTTAGTGAACAGTAAACGTATAGAAGAAAATCAATTATAAAACTTAGAAATACTCTTTTAAGTGGGAAGGGATTTCTCAGGGTTTCCTCTCTAAATCACTGTTTTCTTTCATGGTTTAATTTTTAAAGGACAATTAAAATGTTATTGATGACATTAGCATTAGCAAATAAAATGGAAGCTACTATATGATGGCTGAAGGTAGGAAAATTTAGATTTTGGAATAAGTGGTATTGAGAAATTAACAAAAATTAATGATAATATGCTAAGCAAATTCTGATTCAGTATGATAGTTTATTACAAGAATTTGTTTCTATCTTTTTTTTTTTTTTAGGTACCAGGGTGGATGATTGAACTCGGGACATTATATGCAGGAGGCTGGCCTTCACCCACTTAGCCACTTCTGCTCCCCTGAGTTGACTCCCTCATCTGTTTGCTTGTTTTTGTTTTTTTTTTTTCTTTTTCTGCACATTGTTTTTGCTTATTGTCCATGTGTTTTTCCTTTAGGAGGCACTGGGAAACCAAACCCAGGACCTTCCAAAAGGGAGGGAGGATTTGAGCCATATCCACTCCCTCCTATCATTCTTGACACAAAAAAAGAGTAGATATGAAATAATAATTCCACAACAATCAGATAATGAGAGGACTTGCAAATATTGAATAAGAACACAAGGTAACATGTTGGTGAATAAGGAATATTATGGGAGCAGAATCCCAGAATGTGTACATAGTTCTTGAAGCAAAGGAGAACAAATATTTGGGTAGGGAGTGGGGATTGGGGAGATCTCAAATATATTTAAAACTATGAGTTAGCAAGTATATTAATGGGTAGGAATAACAAAGGAGTCCACAAAAGGGAAGTTGGCTGAAAAAAAAAAATCTTCTCACAAATAAGATTTAGGATCCACATCAATTCTCCCCTCTTTTCTCTTTCATTGAGCAGAGGGGATGCAGAATGGAACAACCAAATAATTTATCTTAAAGCTCTTGATTTCTCCTCATCCTAATGTCCAATTGCTTGATTTCTCATCCTGAAATCCTGTTCATATATAGAGTTCCAGAGAAAACTGGCTATGAACATAAACAGAAATATACCTCCATAATACTACAAAAGAAAACCACATAACAGCTTAGAAAAATCAGCACAGCCACACATTCTAAAACATTTACAAAAATATCCTAACCTTCAGAAAAATGCATGAAAGATAAAAGCCAAATTATTTGAACCAAAGTAACTGACCTTTGAGAGAAATTATGTATTTGGAGAGGAAAATGCAACATTACAATTGTAAAACAAATACAGATCATTTATATAAAATCCTCCACAAAAGATAAGATAAATGTTGCCTCGTGAAAGAACTGAATACTAGAGAAAAATAATATCTGGAAAACAAAAAACACTAAGTATAAAGAAAAGACAAGAGATTCTAGAGAGAAAAATCAACTAGAAATTAACAGAAATTGGACTGTCATCTAAATTCACAGCACATCCACAAGATTCAGCAACCTAAAAACTTGTAAGGAGATACAATTTTATTTAAAATTCTGTATTCAAACAAAATTAATTTTAAGGGGAAAATACATCTTTTGTTATGTGAAATCTCATAAGTTTTATTTACTGACAAACACTATCTTTATATCAATGTTACAAAAATCTACTTTGGTCTGTGGTTACACTCCCCCTTATTTTTCAAGAAGGAAAAAAAATATTTACTTCTTAAGTATTATTTCTGAGACAGAAATAAATTTCCAGTTTGAAAGCTGTATGTAAGTTCCCCCAAATATTATTGTAAATTAAAATGATATGTATTAGAGGTCAAGCATTTAAAAAATAGAAAGGAATTCCCAATAAATCAATACAAAAATATCTAGGTATTTTTATTTAATTTTGTTAATATTTAGGAAAACATGCAGTATTTATGAAATTTTATTTAATTTAATCATACATATGTGCACAAACATAAACAATAATTGTATAGAAAAAGTTTTGAATTTACAAAGCAAATCTGTACATCATCATACAAGGGTCCCTTAAATCACCCCTCCACCAACACCACCTTACATTGTTGTGAAATAGTTGCTACAAACAATGAAAGACCATGATCTAAATATTACTACTAACTATAGCTCATATTTTATATTTGGTGTCTTTATCCCCCAACCCACCTGATTAATAACACCCTGTAGTAGTATTATATATTTATTGTAGTTCATGAGAGAATGTTCTCATATTTCTTCTGCTAACCACAGTCAATCTCCTGCCACTGGATTCCCTATATTATACAGCCCCAAGCTTTGTACAATCCATTCAAAGTGTACATTCAGTGGCTCTCATTTTCATCACATAATAGTGGTGTTATTACCTCAGTCAATTTAAGAATGTTTTTGTTACTCCAAAAGGAAAAATTCCATACCCCTATACCTCCTATTGTTGTCCCTTATAATTGATATAATATCTTCTTTTCCATTGCTGCAAAAATGTTACAATATTGCTGTTAACTATCATCCATAAGTCACATTAGTTTTAATTTTTCCATGTGTCTCCTTATTAACACTTTGTAAAAGAAAAGCAATCTTATATTTATACTATTAAGCAAAATCTCCATCCACCACCAAAACCACTGTTATACATTCCCTAGATTATTCTTTAGCTTCCTTTCAATTGATATATACATCCACAGACTATCCCTTTCAGCCACAATCACATTTATAAATCAGCAGTGTTAGTTATTGTCACTATAATGTGTTACCATCAACTCTTCATTTCCACACTTTTACCATAAACCTTATTAAAAATTTTCTATACATTAGGCTTCAGCTCCCATTCTCAACTCAAAAGCTCTCTCCTAGAAACCTATGCTCTAGAGTTTACCTCTGTGAGTTTACTCATCATATTTAGTTCATATTAAGTGAGACCATACAATATTTGTCCTGTTTCATCTGGCTTATTTCTCTCAATATATTATCTCAAAATTCATCCATGCAGTCATATGCATTCTGATTTCATTTATTCTTACAGCTGAGTAGTATTCCGTGGTATGGATAGACCACATTTTGTTTACCTCTTCATTGGTTGATGGACATGGGCTGTTTCCATCTTTCAGTATTTGTGAATAATGCTGTTATGAACATCAGTGTGCAGGTATCATTTTGTATCCTTTCAGTTTTGTCAGAACAGACTTTTCTATAAGATATGACATGGTATCTCACTGCAGTTTTGATCTTTATTTCCCTAAAAGCTAGTGATGATGAACATTTTTTTTCATGTGCATTTTGGCCATTTGTATTTCCTTTTTGGAAAAATATCTAATCAAGTATTTTGCCCATTTTTTATTAGCTTCCTTGACTTTTTATCATTGAGTTGTATGATCTGTTTATATAACATGGATATCAAACTCATCATATATGTGGTTCCCAAATATTATCTCCAGCTGAGTAGGCTGCCTTTTTTTTTTTTTTTGCTTACAAAAATGTTATTTATATATATATATATATATATACACATATATTTTAAGAGGTGCTTAGATTACCTAAAATATTACACGGAACCCACTGGGATTCCCATGTTGCCCACCTCCCACACCTCCCACCACATCCCACACAAACATCTCCCACAGTGTACTTCCTTGACAAAGTCTTTTGAAGAAAAAAGTGTTTAATTTTGAGGAAGTCCCATCTATCTAGTTTTTTTTCTCTGCTCATGTTTTGGGTGTAAGTTTTAATAAACTAATTCCTGCCACAATATCCTGAAGATTTTTCCTATATTTTCTATTTGGGGTTTTATGGTTGTAGCATTTATATTTAGGCCTTTGATCCATTTTAAGTTAATTTTTATACAAGGTTTGAGAAGGGGTCCTATTTCTTTCTTTTGGATATGGATATCCAGTTCTCCCAGCACAATTTATTGTATAGACTGTTCTGTTCAAGATGGGTGGACGAGACAGGCCTGTCAAAAATCACTTAACTGTGGTTTGAGGTTCTATTTCTGACTTCTTGATTTGGTTCCATTGGTCAATGTGTCTATTTTTATACCAGTACCATGCTGGGTTTTTATTTATTTTATTTAGTTTGGTTGGTTGGTTTTTATTAACCACAGTAGCTAAGCAATATTCTTTAAAATCAGGGAGGGAGAGTTCTCCAACTTTGTTCTTCTTTTCAAAGATATTCTTAGCTATTCGGGGCTTCTTACCATTCCAAATAAATTTGATAATTGGCTTTTCAATGTCAGCAGAAAGGCTGTTGGGATTTTTATTGGCATTGCATTCAATCTATAAAGGACTTTGGGTAGAACTGACATCTTACTAGTTTTATTCTTCCAATTGATACTTAGGTTTTCTTTGGATTCTTTAGCAATATTTTATAGTTTTCTCCATGTAGTGCCTTTATGCCCTTGGTTTATTCCTAATATTTGATTCTTTCAGTCTCAATTATGAATGGAACTGTTTTCCTGTCTTCCTCCACAGATTGCTCATCAGTAGTGTATGGAAATGCTACTGCTTTTTGTATATTAATATTGTATCCTTACACTTTGCTGAACTTGTCTATTAAATCTAGTAGCTTTGTTGTAGTTTTTTTGGTATATTTAGGAATAGGATAATATTATTAGTGAATAGGAAATGTCTTATTCCTCTTTTCATATTTGGGAGCATTTTATTTCTTTTTATTTCTTAAGTGCTCCAGCTTGGACTCTTAGCACAGTATTGAATAACAGTGGTGACAGTGGTCAGCCCTGTCTTCTTCTCAATTTCAATGGGAAAGCATTCAGTCTTTCCATTAAGTACAATGCCAGTCATGGGTTTTTCATAGATGAACTTTACCATGTTGAGAACACCTCCTTCTTTTTAGAGTGTTTTTATCAAGAAAGGATGCTATATTTTTCAACTGCCTTTCCTATGTCAATCAATTTTATCATGTCATTTTTTTCTCTTCAATCTATTACTGTGGTTTATTACACGAATTAATTTTCTTTTGTTGAGCCACCTTTGCATATCTGGAATAAAATCCTCCTTATTGTGATGTATAATTCTTTTAATTTGCTTTTGGATTCAATTTGCACTTATTTTGTTGAGTATTTTTGCATCGATATTCATTAGACCAATTGGTCTGTAATTTTCTTTTTCCATAGTATCTTTATCTGGCTTTCATGTTATGATGATGTTGGCTTCATAGAATGAGTTTCCTAGCATTCCCTCCTCTTCAAGAGTTTGAGCAAGATTGGTATTAGATGTCTTTGAATGATTGGTAGAATTTACCTGTGAGGCAGTCCAGTCCTGGGCTTTTCATTTTGGGGAGGTTTTTGGTGACTATTTCAACCTGTTTCCTCAGGATTGGTTTGTTGAGGTCTTCTATTTCTTCTAGGGTCAGTGTACATTATCTATATTTTTCTAGAAATTTGTCCATTTCATCTATGTTGCCTAGTTTGTTAGTGTACAGTTGTCCATAGTGTCTTCTTATGATCACTCTTATTTCTCTGGCATCAGTAGTTATGCCCCCTCTCATTTCTGATTTTATTTGTTTCTTCACTTTTTTTTTTTTTTGTCAGTCTAACTAAGGTTGTGTTGATTTTGTTGCTCTTTTTTAAGAACCTTATTTTGTTTTGTTGATTCACTCTATTGTTCTCTTGATCTCAACTTTATTTATTTCTTCTCTGATATTTACTAATTCTTACTTTTGGCTTGTTTTGAGATTAGTTTGCTGTTCTCCTAGGTCTTCCAGGTGTGCGTTTAAGTCTTCAATTTTAAATCTTTCTTCATTTATAATGTAAGCATTGAGGGCTCTAAATTCCCTCTGAGCACTGCCTTTGCTGTATCCCACAGGTTTTAATATGTTGTGTTATTATTTTCATTAATCTCAATATATTTATTGATTTATCTTATACTTTCCTCTTAGAACCATCAATTATTTGAATGTGTTGTTTAATCTCCATATATTTGTGAAGTTTCCCTTTTTCTGTCCTTTATTGATCTCCAGCTTCATTCCTTTAGGATCAGTGTTTTATATAACTTCAATCTTTTAATTTAATTGAGATCAGTCTTTGTTATCCATCATATGGTCTATCCTGGAGAAGAATCCATGAGCACTTGAGGAGAATATATATCCTGCTGTTTTGGGATGCTGATGCTCTATGAATGTCTGTTAGGCCAAGAAATATTCAATATATTTAATGAGCACCCTCTGAAAGGTTATTGGGACCGTGGGGCTGATTCCAAGTATACTCAGTATACAGGTTAGAAGAAAAAGAAAAAAGGTTTTCTATTAAAGAAACAGGTAAATTTTGAGGGTTGATTTCAGCAGGCAATCAGGTACTGATAACCTGCCCTTTTCTCACTTTATAGCAGCTGGAACAGCAGTTCTATGTCCTGAGTCGCACACCACTGATAAAAACTGAAATATAGTTGTGACACAGGGCCAGAGCTGTCAGAAACCACTTCTTTCCTTTTGCAACATGCACATATCTGAGCCTTAACTTCTTGGGCCTCTATTGTCACAGCTATCCCCAGGAAGAGTGTAGCAATTCTGCTGCTACTCAACATCTTTACTTCCTTGTTAGCCAGTCTTCCTGCTGCAGATGCCACACCTGCCACTCCAGTGTACATCTTCTCTGCTGTAACTGTAACCTTTCCTCATTATTCACTCCCTGGAAACTTAGCACATTTGCTGCTGTGGATAAAGACAAAAATCATTGTCTAGGAATTTACATTCTATTGGCAAAAGATGTATCATTTCATCATTGCATAATATTCCATCATATATATACACACAAATTGTTTATCCACTCATCAGTTGATGGACACCAGGGTTTTTTCCATCTTTTGGTAATCATGAATAACATTGCTAGGAACATTGGTGTACAGATATCTATTCATGCCACTGCTCTCAGTTCTTCTGGGTATATACCTAGTAATGGTATTGCTAGGTCACATGGCATGTCATTATTCAACTTCCTTAGGAACTGCCAAACAATCCTCTATAATGGCTGTACCTGTCTACACTCCCACCAACAGTGAATAAGCATTACTCTCTCTCCACAGCCTCCCCAAAATTGACAGTTTCCTGACTTTTTAATAGTGGCCTAATAGGTGTGAAAATGATATCCTATTGAAGTTTTGATTAGTATTTCCCTAATCACTAATGATGTTGAACTTTTTTTTCATGTGTTTTTTCCATTTGAATTTCTTCTTTGTACAACTGCCTTTTCAAGTCTTTTGCCCACTTTTTATTCAGGTAGTTTGTCTTTTAGTTGTTGAGTTGCATGATCTCTTTATATAGAATAGATATTAAACCCTTATCAGATATGATTTCTCCCATTGAGTTGGCTGCCTTTTCACCCTTTTGACAAAGTCCTTTTGAGGTGCACAAGTGTTTAATTTTGAGGAGGTCCCATTTATCTATTTTTTTTTCTTCTAGTTTTTGCTTGTGCTTTGAGTGTAAGGTTTAAGAAATGACTCCTACCACAATATCTTGAAGATTTTTTCCTACACTTTCTTCTAGGAGTTTTATGGTTGTTGGTTTTATATTTAGGTCCTTGATACATATTGACTTAAAATTTTTTTAAGGTGTTAAGATAGGGGTCTTCTTTCTTTCTTTTGGATATGGATATCCAGTTCACCCAGGACCATTTGTTGAATAGATTGTTCTGTACCAGCCAGAAAGGCTCGAGTGATTTTAAAAAATCACTTTTCTGTAGATGGAAGGGTCTATTTCTGAGTTCCATTGGTCCATCTTTCTGTCTTTATGCCAGTACAATGCTGTTTTATACCACTGTAGCTAGCTAGCTATTATGCTTTAATGTCAGGAAGTGAGAGTCTTCCCACTTTATTCTTCTTTCTTTAAGAAAGTTTTTGCTATTTGGGACCACTTACCCATCCAAATGAATTTGATAATTGGTTTTTCCATTTCTGCAAAATGGCTGTTGGTAACATAGTCTATCAGTTTTTATTTGTCTATGAAGATTTTGAACTCACCCTCATTTTTGAAGGACAGTTTTGCCAAATAAAAAATTCTTGGCTGGAAATTTTTCTCTTTCAGGATTTTAAATACATCATAGCACTTTCTTCTCTCCTCCATGGTTTCTGATGAGAGATCACAATTAATCTTATCAAGTTTCCCTTGATTGTGATCCTTTGCTTTTCTCTTGCAGCTTTCAGAATCCTCTATCTCTGATATTTGTCATTCTGAATAGTAGGTGTCTCAGGGTAGGTCTATTTGGATTTATTCTATTTGGGGTGTCTTATCCTTCTTGGATATTGATATTTATGTCCTTCATAAAGGTTGGAAAGTTTTTGGTCATTATTTCCTCAAATATTCTGTCCTTTTTCCATTTTCTTCTCCTTCTGGGAAACCAATATTGCAAATGTTTGTGCATTTTGCATTGTCATTCAGTTCCCTGAGACTCTGTTCCAGCTTTTCTATTCTCTTCTCTTTCTGTCCTCCATTCTTTTCCAATTCAGATGTTCTTTCTTCAAAATCACTAATTCTGTCTTCAAATCTGCTCTTATGTGCCTCTAATGTAATTTTAATCTCATCCATTGTGTCATTCATTCCTATAGGTTCCGTTACTTTTTTTTGAAGGCTTTCAAATTGTCCTTTATGCTTTCCCAGTGTCTTCTTAATATACTTTATTTCTTTACTCATATTTTCTTTAAGTTCTTTGAAGTGATTTAGGAGAGTTGTGTGATTATTAAAGATGAATTATTTTAAATCCTGTATCTCTTCAGGATATTTGATTTGTCAGTTTGCCTGTGCCATCTCTTCCTATTTCCTAGTATGACTTCTAATTTTTTGCTGATTTCTAGGCATCTGAATATGAAGGTGAGTTCAAAGTCTTCACAGGCCAACAAAAAATGATAGAATATGTTACAAAAAGACAAGATTTGCAAGAGATACTAAAGGGGGTGCTGTGGCCTGAAAAGGAAAAAAGGGTGAGATATTTGGAGAGAAGTTTAGAAATGAAGATTATTAGGAAGGGTAAATTAAAAGACAAGAAAACAGACAAAAGAGTGATATGACAAGAGAGAGCCAAATGACTGAATGGATGAAGTAAGTAATGCCTTTACAGTAATAACACTGAATGTTAATGGATTGAGCTTCCCAATCAAAAGATACATACTGATAGAATGGATAAAAAAAATTATGAGCCATCTATAGCTTGTCTACATGAGACTCACTTCAGATGTAAGGATACAACCAGGTTAAAAGTGAAAGGTTGGAAAAGGGTATTACATGCAAATAGTAACCTAAAAGAGCTGGAGTAGACCAGATAAGTGTAAAATAACAACATTACAGTATATGAACAATAATTACTCAGTGCAACTGGCAAATTGTTCCTCTGATAAGTATTCTGTAATTTTTTCATACAAAATAATCACTTTTAATTCAGGAGGGCTAGAAAAGAGATATATTTTTTGAATACTTATTTTTCTTTAACCCATTCTTATTCATACTCTTTAATTAATATAATTTATCTGGATCAATAATGATTTAGAATGACTACTGTTGAACAAGATTTTGAGTTTTTCATCCTCATAAATTATGAGTTGGCAAATTGTTGCCTGCTGTAAATCATTGCAATAAGATATGAACAATTCCAAAATAGGAATTTGATTATCTAGAAAGATTTCTGGTCTAAATGGAAGTTAAAATTTGTAATTTCTTTCAATCTATTTTTCTATTTATTTTACAATTTTACAATAAAGGACTGTTTGACAGCTAAAAAAAGACATTGATTATACTCTTTGGATAGATCACATCGTATGTGAATATATCACAATAAAACTGCTTAATAAACAAATAAATAATTGTGCAAGAATAGCCAGAAATAGGACCTATGTACAGCAGGGAAAACAGAGAGTTTGAGAGGTGAGGAATTTCCTTGTTTGTCTGCTTCTTGTTTAATATTATTGAAATAATGAAAATGCTCTAATAATGACTGAAGTGATGAATGCACAACCATGTGATTATACCAAATTCCATTGATTGTACACTTTGGATGAATTGCATGCTTTATTAATATGTATCAATAAAATTTGTTTATAAAAAAGGCTGTTGGGATTTTTATTGGGATTGTGCTTAATCTGTAAATCAGTTTAAGTAGAATTGACATTTTAACAATATTTAGTCTTCCAATCCATGAACAAAGTCCTTCCATTTATTTAAGTCTCCTTTGGTTTCTTTTAGTAATGTTTTGTAGTTTTCTAAATATAGGTCCTTTATGACCTTGGTTAGATTTATTCATAAATATTTGACTCTTTTAGTTGCTACTATATCTGGAATTTTTTGATGATTTCCTACTCAGATTGCACATCAGTAGTGTATAGAAACACTAGTGATTTTTGTATATTAATCTTGTATCCCTCCACTTTGCTGAATTCGTCTGCTAGTTCTAGTAGCTTTGTTGTTCAATTTTTTGGAAGACCTTGAGAATGATTGGTATTAGATTGTCTTTGAATGATTGGTAGAACTCACCTGTGAAGCTATCTGGTTCTGTGTTTTTCTTCTTGATGACTGTTTCAATCTCTTCAGTTGTAATTGCTTTGTTGAAGTCTTCTATTTTTTTCTAGGGTCAGTGTAGGTGGTTCATGTTTTTAGGAATTTGCCCATCTCTTCTACATTGTCTAGTATTTTGGCATACAGTTATTCATAGTGTCCTCTTATGATCTCTCTAATTTCTACAGGGTCAGAGTAATGACCCCTTCTCATTTCTGATATTTTTATTTGCATATTCTCTCCTTTTTCTTTGTCATGCTAGCTAAGTCTTTTATTCCATTTTGCTATTCTCAAAGAACCAACTTTTGGTTTTGTTGATTCTATTTTTCTTTCTCAATTTTATTTATTTCTACTCTGATCTTTACTAATTCTTTCTTTTGGCTTGGTTTGGGATTAGTTTGCTGTTCTTTTTCTAGTTCCTCCCAGGTATACAGTTAGCTCTTCAATTTTAGCTATTTCTTCCTTTTTAAATCTAAGAATTGAGGGTTATATATTTCCCTCTCAGCACTGTTGTTGTTTTTAAAGGAAAACAATATATTTATTAAGAGGCATGAAAATGCTTAGTCATTTATAAATAAATATATAATTTACCCAGTGCAAAAATAGCTAAAATCTATGAACAAACAGGATTTTATATTTGAAATGATTTGATATTTGATCTCCAAATAATTTCCCCTCCATCATGATCTATTAATAGTTGCTCTTTACAACTAGAGAAAATGCTGTTACCAATAATCATATGGTGGAGACATTTTTGAAGAATTTTCTTTAAAAATGAACAAGTGCAAATAAATTCACATTGCAATGGATAAGGTAAGACCTGGGGCTTATCAATAAAGTAGAAAAGAAAAATCCCAAACATTTATTCACTAACAAATCAAAAACTAAAGTACATTTTAATCAGTGAAAAATAATATAAATGGATATTATAAAGCATTCTTAACCAGTGATTGCAATAATTGCACATATAAATGTTCATTCAAGTACTAATGTTGAACAAACTTTCACACTTCTGTTAAAAATAACACTAAACCTAGACATGTTTGGACACTGCTTCTTTTGATTTAACAACAATGACAAAAACAACAACAACAACAACAACAACAACAAAAACATGTCAACAGGAGGCAAGTGACTCTTAAATACTGTATTCTTTATTGTCTGTAAATGGTTCTTCAGAGTCTGTACTTTTTTATCTGCAAAAACCTGAGGATCAGCTCATGATGGCATTTGGCACCTTTGCAGACCTGGTAGTTGTGCGCCCGCTGGTGTTTTCAGATCTGGGCTGCAGGCAGCTGCTGCCAGCCTAGACGTGACCATGGAGCACCTAGAAGCTGGAGGAATGAATTCCAGTGTGTCAAAACACATCAAGAAAAAAGAAAATGTCAGACATTTGAAGCCAATATTATGGATTCTTTGATAGACATGCCATTTGCAATTATAGATATAAAAGATGATTATGAACATTGCAAGTGGAATTAAGATCCTGCAAATGCAATAATTCACCAAGATAGTGGACTGGCCAGAGCCATGGTCAGTGATGTTTCCTTTCATATTATCCTGCTGGTGATGCAGTTACTAAACGAAGATGAAGTGAACATTGGTATTGATGTGCTTTAGGAATTAAAACCATTCATAGAAGAAATCTTCCAATGAAAGGTTTTGACTTTGCCATTTCAAGGGATTGGCACTTTTGGAAATCAAATTGGATTTGTGAAGCTGGCATACGGAAATGACTTAAACCCACTTTTGAAGAGAGCAGAGGCTGCAAAAAGAGCATTTCAAGCAAAGGGCATCTTGGAAGGAGAAAACAGGAGTTTTAAGCCTCATTTGACCTTCATGAAGTTGTCTAAAGCACCAGGGCTCCCTAAGAGAAGAGTGAAAAAAATAGACCCTGACTTCTAGAAAAATTTATCAATCACAGATTTGGAGAAGAAATATTTTATCATATAGATCTTTGCCCCATATTGAAGAAAAAACAAAGCAATGGTTATTATCATTGTAAGTCTTCAATTGTGATAGGTGAAAAGAGTGGAGGTGAGCCGAATGATCTGAGTTCCTAGAGGCTCAGTAAGAGGTTGGTGGAGATGTGCTGCTCAAGCCTGTGCAGCAGTATCTGGAAGAAACAGAACAACAAGCCAGGGGATGCGAGCTCGGTGAAAACCCAAGAGGCTGGAAGGAATGGCCAGGATGGCCACAGCAACTGGCAGTAAGGCTGGAACACAGTCCCTGCTGCCGACTCTGCCGAGGCCCCAGACTGACTCCCCCATGCCATTTAAGTTTCTCTGTGTGAATCCACGGAGACAGCCTGATATTTTCAGGATACATGTGTTCGCATTTCTGAGACACAACAGAAGAGAAAAATAGTGCTGGGACTAGCTGAGGAAATTAGGTGATGAAAGAAGAATGAATGGTCAAGTGTCATCTACCCTCAGCCCCCAGGGAACTTTTGCTGTCACAGGGGAAGATGACTTAGGGTTATGCCTCCTGGACTCAATTTCAGACATCAGAACAGGCCTTGCAGCCAATGGTATACTCCCATAGGTTTGATAGGTTGTGTTCTCAGTTTCATTCTTCTCAAGATATTTGCTCAATTGTCTTGTAATTTATTTTTTGACCCACTGATTATTTAAGAGTGTGGTTTAATCTCCATATATTTATGAATATTTCCCTTTTCCATCCATTAGTTACAGCTTCATATCATTATGATAAGAGAAAGTGTTTTGTATAATTTCAATCTTTTTAAATTTATTGAATCTTGTCTTGTTACACAACATATGGTATATCTGAAGGAGGATCTATGAGCACTTGAAAAGAATGAATATCCTGTTTTGGGGTGCAATTGTCTATAAATGTTTGCTAAGTCTAGTTCATTTATCATTATATTCAAGTTTTTCTCTTTCTTTATCCCTTGTAAATGTTCTGTCCAATACTGAGAGTTGTGTATTGAAGTCTCCAACTATTATTTTGGAGATATCTATTTCTCCCTTTGGTTTTGCCAGTGTGTGCCACGGGTATCTTGGAACACCCAGGTTAGATGCATAAATATTTAATATATTTATTTCTTCTTGGTGAATAACCCCTTTTATTAATATATAATGACCTTAATCATCCCTTTTAACAGATTTGCATTTAAAATTTATTTTGTCCAATATTAGTATTGTTATTCCAGCTTTTTTTTTTTTTTTTTTTTTTTTTTTTGGTTACTTTTTGCAAGGAATATCTTTTTCCAACCTTTCACTTTATTCTGGTTTTGTCCTTATGTCTGAGGTCTCTAGTAGACAACATGTAGATGGCTCATATTTTTTCATCCACTCTCTCAGTCTATGACTTTCGATTGGGGAGTTCAAGCCATTAACATTCTATGTTATTACTGTAAAGGCACTGATTACCTCATCCATTTTGTCCTTTAGCTTTCAGTTGTCATCTCTTACTATTGTCTGTCTTTTACCCTTTAATTTACCCTTCTTAATAATCTTCATTTCTAAAGTCTTCTCCAAATATTTCACCCATTGTTTTTGTTGTTGTTTGTTTGTTTTCCTTTCAGATTTCAGCACTCCCTTACCATCTCTTGTAATTCTGGTCTTTTGGTTACATATCCTATCAGTTTTTGTTTGTCTGTGAAGACTTTGAACTCACCCTTATTTTTGTGTGTGTGTGGCTTTTATAAAGGAGATTTATTTGAGGTAAACACGTACAGTCCTGGGGCTGTGACATGTCCAAATCAAGGCACATTTAGCAGAATGCTCTGCGTTCTGGGGTTCTGGGTTCTTGGCTATGTCTCATAAAAGAATTTATGGACATGCCACGGGTAAGCAAGGGAGCAAACAGTTTATTAATAAACAAGAAGAGAGATAAATATACAATCTAAGACATTGATTGTGGGCATGGTACTGGGTAAGAGACACGAATGTGGCCCAAGGTTAGGCATTTTTAACACTTTTCCTTCTCCACCTTTTTAATACTAGGGAGGCGCCCCCGCTGTTTGCCGTTCAGATTGGTTGCCCCTCCAGTTAGCTCCCAGAAAGCCTGTTGTTTGGCAGTATCCAGGGCTTCCCCTTTGCCCTGGAAAGAGTTCCCAATAAGACCTCTTTGCCAGGGTCTCAGCAAGGATTTTCTAGCTTTTTCTTAGTAGCAGTCTTTCCTTCAGCAGGTTTCTGGGTGGGGTCTTATGACTATATTCTATGCCAGGTCCCAGCCATCTTCCTCTCTCCCTACACTAACCTGTCTCAATTCTCCCCTCAAATAGTTTACTCCCTTGTTCTTATGGGGGAGTTGAAGGGCAGTGGCCATTCTTCTGTAGCTGCTTCCTGCTGGTTATGGGGAGTAGGCCTTGCCTGATAAAGCATAAAATCCTCTAGCTATTCTACTCAGGTTGAGGGAAGATGGTTCCATCACTGTGGTTGGAAATGAATGAAATCCTTGTGTATTAGTCAGCCAAAGGGGTGCTGATGCAAAATAGCAGAAATCTGTTGGCTTTTATAAAGGGTATTTATTTGGGGGAGAAGCTTAGAATTACCAGACCATAAGGCATAAGTTCCTTCTCTTTCCAAAGTCTGTTGCCACATGTTGGAGCAAGATGTCTGCCGATGTCTGCAAGGGTTCAGGGTTCCTCTTAAGGCTCTGTGGTCCCAGCTTCTTCCAACTTCAGCTGTAGGCTGAGATAAGTCTCATCTCTCTCCTGGGGCTCATTCCTCTCCAGGCTCAGTTGCTCTGGTCTTTCCACAAAGCCATCTGTAAACTATCAGGCAAACAGCTGGTGTCTCTTCCCCAGGTCTCTGCTGTATCTAATGGAGCCTTCTCTCTTTCCTCACGTATCTGTTTCTCTATGTATTAATTTCTCCAGGCTCCAGCATTAAAACTCCAACCAACTCTTCTGCCTTGTCATTTTCTCTGTGAGTCCCCACCCACCAAGGGGATGGGGACTCAATGTCCTACTGATGTGGTCAATCAAAGCCTTTATCTTAATCAAGTAAGCATGAAACCTCTGAATCCAATACAATCTAATGTACTCAGTAGAATAGACCAATTTACAAACATAATCCAATATTTATTTTTGGAATTCATAAATAATACAAAATTGCAACACCTTGCATGGGATTTTTTTCAATTCTTTTCTCTTTCTGTTCTCCTGTCTTTTCCAGTTCAGATGTTTTGTGTTTGAAATGACTAATTCTGTCTTCAAGCAATTCATATTTGCTCTTCAAATATGCCTCTAATGTATTTTTAATCTCATCCATTATGTATGACATTCCCATAAGCTCTGTTACTTTTCTTTGCAGACTTCAATTTTTTCTTTATGGTTACCCAGTATCTTCTTAATAACCTTTATCTTTTTAGTTATATTTTCTTTTTTTTTCTTTTTAATGGTGGCATTTTTTTTTTTTCTGTTTCCACTTCTTTTTTTTAAATATATATATATAAATATATTTTAAGAGGTGCTTAGATTACCGAAAATACTACACAGAACCCACTGGGATTCCCATGTTGCCCACCCCCCACACTTCCCACCACGTCCTACACAAACATCTCCCACAAGTGTGGCCCACCACCCTCAATGGACTTACACATCTTGGGGCCTTGCCACCCACCCTAGACCACAGTTCACATCGTAGACCACACTCTCTCCCACACAGTTCTGAGTGGTGTGTGCTGATTTAAAATGGCCTACATCCGTTGCCACAACGGTACTCAGGACAACCTCCAAATCCCAAAGAAGCCCCTGTATTTCAACTACTCATCCCCTCCCTGCCCAAAAGTGTCAAGTGGCCACTGGCTCCACCTCATTGTTATAATTTCTTCCATTGCTAGAATCACCATATGTGTACAAAAGAATACCATCAAGTCCACTCTAGCCCATAGTTCTTCCCCCAATCCTGAGGGGACTAGGATGGTGATGTCCACTCCACCTCCAAGTGAGAGAGGGCTTATATCCCATGGATATGGTGGGTGGGATGATCCTGCCTGCAGATGCAGGCCCTCTCCATTCCATGGGATGGCTGTTGCCCATCGTTGTCTCCTCGCCAGGTGACTTGGATGAGTCCATTGAGCTGTAGGGTAGGAGTTGCAGCTCCACAGAGATTCCACGCACAGCTGGCACATAGGTAGGCCAGAGGCTCCAGTCTCTGGAAGTATACCTAAAAACTTCTGCATCACATATAGGTTTGAATAGAAGGGACTGATGAACCCTGTGCAGGGAGGACTTATTTGAGTCCAATTCTGTCACTCTCAGGAGCACAGATTCCAAAATAGAGCCCACTGATAAGGCATCAGTCTCTGGGGCTATCCCCACTTATATAGGACCTGGGTGTCTCCAGAGCTCTCAGGAGCCCCTCTGTGTGGGGTGATAGGCACTTAGATGTTCTATGAGCTCCTACTGAGGTGTGCGTAAGAGTTACCTCTGGGATGACCTCCCGACTCTCTTTGAAGACCTAAAACTTCTTTGAAAATTAAATAAAAAATTGGGAGACAATGGGATTGAGAAGGGGAAGATGTCATGACACACTGGAAATCTAACACAGTGAGAAAAGGAAGGCAAAAAATGTAAAGAGAAAGGGGAAAAAAAAGAATAAATATATATATATATATATTTTTAAAGGCATTTTCTTTGCTTTTTTGCCCATTTTTTTGAATGTCCCAATCCGCTAATTATATTTTGTTTTGTTTTTTTTTGTTTGTTCGATTATTTGTTTTTGTTTTTTTTTTCTTCTCTTTTTTTTTTTTTTCCTGAGTTTCCTTATGTTTGACTCTTGCATGTAAGCTTATCATAGTTGTTTCTTTTTCCTAGTAAATGTATTTGATTATTTTATGGACTACTTGTTAATGGAGGATTTGGATCACAGAAGGGTTACAATGGGTACTGCAGGGGATTATTGGTGGGGTGTGTCTGGGAGGGGGGATTCATGGGAATTACTTCATCCGAATATACATGAAGATATACAAAATCGTTCAAAAGATCAAAAGATGGGGCATGGTCACGATGGGTGGACAATCACACAATAAATGAGGGAATCTGAATTCCTAGCCTGAAGAGCTCTGCCACAGTCTCCAAGGGAGCAGCAATAGTCCTCTGAGTGCAGGGACAGTGTCTGTCAAAAGAGGATGACACACTGATGTGTTCTTTTTATTGATGACTACCCTTGTGAGTCTTTGCTCTTGTAACTGAGACTTAGCCTGCAGTTGTGGGGTGCCCAAGGGTTGCCACCTGGGAGCCTCCTTGTTGCTCAAATGTGGCCTCTCTCTAAGCCAAACTCAGCATATGATTGCACTACCTTCCCCCCAACGTGGGACATGACTCCCGGGGATGAGCCTCCCTGGCAACGAGGGATTAATACCAAGTGCCAACTGGCAACACAACTGGAAAAAGACCTTGAATAAAAGGGGGAAAAGGTAAAGACAAATGAGTTCAAGTGGCTATATATTCTTTTAATTATTTGAATTGATTTAGGAGAGTTATGTGATTATCATTGATTAGATCTGTTAAATCCTTCATCTCTTCAGGATATTTGATTTGTTTCTTTGGCTGGGCCATCACTTCCTGTTTCCTAGTATGGCTTGTAAATTTTTGCTGATGTCTAAGCATCTGAATATGTTGGTAAATTTACTCTGATGACCAATTTTTCTCATTTTGCTATTGTTTTTTACTGATATTCTTTGATGTTTGGTTCAACTTATTCTAAATATTTAAAACAGCCCAGTTTAAGTTATCAAAATCAAGTCATGGATTTACTAATGTGGTACAGATTTTCTCCCAGGAGTTCAGTTTAAGAGAATCCTAAAAACAGTTTTTCTCCATGTAATTTCCAGACCAACCAGGAGATGGTGCCTGTTGGCGCACCTTACCATGGAGGTGTTCCTTTTATTTTCTGTTTTTTTGTGTGTGTTTTGGCCTGGTCAGAACCAAGATTCAAAGCAGGCTCTGCTGGCCCAATTCACTGAAGAGAAGTCCCCCAACTACTCCCTTCCCTTTTCCTTGTAACGGCTGACAGGGAGAGAGATGTCTGTTCCCCTCTCAGGTGGCTGCAGTTAACTAGGGGTTTTACTTGAGGTTAATATCTTCTTGGTGGGGGAGAAGGGAGCCCTTTCTGGCTGCTGCAGGGATTTGGTAACTCATGCTTGTTGTTTCAAGTTCTTCTGTCCCTCACCCTCCTGGGAGTTTTGTAGCACTGTCCTGGTCTGCTGACTCCCAAAGCAGACCCCTCAGACAGGTTTTGACTCTTTCTCCATTGTTTTTTGTGAGAGAGTTGAACCGTGCCTGCCTACTCTTATGCCATCTTCTCATAGCTTTAAAGTGTATTGTTTTTAAGATTCCTCTACTGCTTTTGCCTCTAGGGTTTTGGAATAATGCTTTCACTCAGAAGCAAGCCCCAGTTATCTGAAGGAGCTGATCAAAAGCAGTGATAAGTGATCTGACCACACACCCTTGGAGTTTGGAGGACTAGGATTTATAGTCCACCTTGCCATAAGCAAGCTGCCCCAGGAGCCTACTCCAGACTGCTGCCTATCATGAGCATAGGAGTAGGGAATGGTTGCCTCTGGAGATAGGATAAAAGTCACTGGTTTTTACCATAGTTTATAAGTCTCCTGCTCTACTTCTTCCTTGCATGCTGCAGTATACTACTAGACACTGGAGTTTAAAATAGTTAATTCAGATATATCCTCCCAGCTCAAGAGTTGTTTGTGTTGGAGGGGCTGATTCCTCGAACTTCTTGCTCCACTAACTTCTCACAATGCTCTCAGAATAATATTTTAAAGTATTTCCACTAAAAGAGCATGGTGAAGGATTCACTGATACTTCAGAGGAATTTAGAATCTGGTTCTCAGAAATGGTAGGACAGAGGACATTGTGGGTAGGTAAAATCCAGTTTTGCTAAGTGCATTGAGCAAAGTTCCCTGAGAAACAATGCCCCCAAAGGAGCACTGAGAAGCTAGATGTATTTCTCATTGTAAGGAGTATCCATAAATGCCAATGGATTTAATGACAGCTCAGATGAAAAGTTCTTGGGCTCTGACCTGAATCCTAATATAAACAGTGTCCAGGTAGGGAGAAAAATACAGAAAGCCTACTGTTAAAGAAAGAGCTCTTGTGTGATGGTTAAATACAGTAGGCAGTCAGATAAAGATATCTTACCATTTTCTCATTCTATGGCTGTTGTAAGAGCAGTTCTATACTCATAGCCTTGCGTCACCCCTGAGAAAATATTATAATGTGCTGTGGGGCCAGAGCTGTCAGAAACAACTCACATTTTTGCCACATGCACAGATCTAACCCTTCATTCTTACATCTCTGCTGTCACAGCTAACAACTGATAGAGCACAGCACCTCTGCTGGTTCTCAAAATCCCCACCTCCTTGATACCCAGCTTTGCTGCTGCAACTGCTATTCCTGCCACCCCAGTGAAGACCTCCTCACCTGGCTCTGTGACTTTTCCTCCCTGTTCACTCTCTAGTGGCTGCCAAATTTGCTGCTGTGGCCACAGCTTTTCCCATTGCTGAGGCCCTTGGTACATGTGCACCTCTTGCTGTTGAAATAGTCACAGGTGATATTTGTTGGCCTGTACAAGAGGCATCACTCCCACTAATGATATTGTCCCCAATCATTCCCTTACTAAGTCCACAGAGATTTACTGAGGGAGGGCCAACAATGTGTGAGGATATATGTTAATGACTAGCAGGTATATCTGTGGATAAAGAAAAAAATCCCTGTTCTAGAAATTCACATTCTTGTAGGGAAGATAGAAAAATATATAAATAAAAATGGGAAGTATTAACTATTTTAGATAGTGGTAAGTACCAAGAACAAAACATAAAATAGAGAGAAGGGAGTGAATGTGTGGGATTGAATGTGTGGGACTGAAATGCCAGTTATGAAAGTGCTCACTCAGAAAGTGATATTGGAATCAAGATTAGAAAAATGGAAGGGGGTGAGCTAGAAAGGATTCTGGTGGAAAGCATCCCAGACCTGTCATTGTTGTATCCCCGAAAGAACCTCCCAATGAACTTGTTTGGAAATCGAGCATTGAAGATGTAATTAGTTAATATAAAACTCATCAGATCAATCTGGGTCCTATTCCAATATGACTGTTGCCCATCTGAGAATAGTGGGATTTGGACACACAGAGAGATACAAGGAAGAAGGTAATATGAAAAGAGTAGCAGAGATTGGAGTTGTGTTGCCACAAGCCAATGAAAACACACGATTTCCGTTTACCATCTGAACCTAGGAAGTAGCTAGAAAAGATCCTCTCTTAAAGCCTTCAGAGAGAGCATGGCCTTGTTGCAACTTTATTTCAGACATATCTCCTCTAATACTGTTAGACAATAAATTACTATTGCTTTAAGATACCAAGTCTGTGATGATTTGGAATGGCAGCACCAGGAAGCTAATACAAACTGCAAGACAACCAAAGGCAGTCTAGCAGGTGGGCAAGGTGGAGAGGTACAGAGAATGAAGTCAAGGAGGCCAGATCATGGGTGTCCTGTATTCATGGTAAACACAAAGATGTTTCTCTGGTTATGATTGAAAATTCTGTCCTGAGCAGAGAAGTGGCATGTCAGGATCTCTATGGCCACGGTACTGAAAAATTAATTGAAGAGCAATGAAAAACAGAAACAAACTGGGAAGATTATTTCAGTAATGAAGGCAAGAGTTGATGGCAACTTTGAACAGAGTGTTAGATTAGGATGCACTGAGGAAATGGAGCTGACAGGATTTGCTAATCGCTTAGATGTGGTGTGTGAAAATGAGCAGTCAAAAGTGATTGCACAGTTTTGATCTGTGAAACTGGAAACCTGAAGTTGCCATATATTGAGATGGGGAAGAGTGTGGGTAGAGTTTGTTGTTGTTGTT
>JAKSZT010054440.1:47705-86047 GCA_026826555.1 Tolypeutes matacus | reverse complement strand
TTGTTGTTGTTGTTTTGTGGTAATGGGGCCGAGATTGAACCCGGGACCTCGTAAGTGGGAAGCCGGTGCTCAACCACTGAGCCACACCGGGTCCCCTGAGTTGATTTTTCCCTTTCATTGCTTGTTGTTTGTGTTTGTTTTTAGGAGACACCAAAAACCAAACCTGGGATCTCCTTGCTTGAGCCATATCCATATCCCTCCCCATGTAGAGATTTTTTTGTTGTTGTTGTTTTTATTTTTATTTTGTTAGGTAAGCATGGTTAGTGAATTGCAATAGTAAGTGCTAAGCTGTAGACTTATTGCTCATTCCTCATTTGTTTAGAAGGCTCTTGGCTAGCAGTTGGGAGTTGAACTTGTTTTTTAAAGGAAAGATGGCAACTGATTAGGGGAGGCTCAGCATCAGTCACGATACCCATCAGCCAATCACTAAGGATACACTACCTGCTCTAGTTGAGAGTATACTAAGTAGTAGTTACAAAAATTTCTGGACAGAAGATTCATTTTTGTTAAAAAACAGGATTGTGAGCTTCATTCAAAGATATTCAAAGCCAAGGCAAATTCCATCTTTCCTGAGTATATTAAATAAATCTAAGATGTATATAAAAGGGGATCCAGCCTTCTTTTCTGAGGTTTGTATAACTTACACCCCCTTGTTTTCAGATTTTTCATTTGTTGCTCAATCTGTATGCTGTTTTCTAGTGAAAATAGAAAAAGACTCACCATCAGCCTAAATATATGTCCCTGATTGGAGATCTATGCAGTCTACCCAGTAAGCAGATATAATTGCTTATTGAACAAGTGTTTAGCCTTTAACCATGAACCACCAGTAAAATTAATACAAACTCAATGACATATGTCAAGGATTTTGGAGGAGTCAATAGCAAGGACAAGCTTCCAATTGGTTCATTGTTGGGAACAACATCTATGGAGAAGAATTTAAATATATATATGTTAATATACATATGCATATTAAAAAGACAGCATGTCTTTTGCCTCATATAATTTCGAGGTGGATGCTCTTACACAGATGTCTGAAATATCAGGACATGTTTCTATGGCGAGTTTAATATATGTTTTGAGGCATAAGGCCTCATGTTACTACCAATTAAGTGTGAAGTAGGGACTATGCATTAAAGCAGACTGGACAAACTCTACTGCATGACTATCTACAGTTATTCTCTGGGATGCACACACGAGAGGATTGGCAAGAGGCTACAAAGGATACATAGACTCTAGGATGTCTTGCTTAAGGTATCCACCTACACTGGAATTCAAATGTCAGAATACATTCCAGCAGCCAAAACAGCCACTGAATTTGTTATTTTTTCAGTGATTCCTCCCTATCTTCCTGCAAGAAATGTTTATTTCCTTTCAACAAAAGGAAAGTCATTGTATTTTCCTTTATCAAAAGGAAATTCCTTCTGTTTCTCCAGACAGCATTATTGCTTCAATGATTGCTGTCAGTCTGCTTTAAAAATAATATATGTTGCAACATTATTTACCCAAGTACCAGTTATCCAATTCTAACCAATTTATTGACCCCTTTGGTGTGTCTTGAATTTTACGCTGGAATATCCATTCATAGTGCTGCTAATGCCTCAGCTACATATGATGAGAAGGCACTCAGAAAATAACTGTCAAATAATTTGGCCAGGTCATCTCAGAAGACTGTGGTGTTTAGGGAAAAGAGAGATAGAGAACTATACACCTCATTGTTTTTCTAAGACAGGATATTTTCAAGAAAATCATAATGCATTCATCAATATATGATCATCTCTAGATTTCGATTGTCTCACATACCCAAGTCCAGGAAAAAGGTCATCCACCAATCTCATTCCCCTTAATTACATAATGATTTTAAGAGTACACATTCATCACAATCTCCCATAATATCACAGCATAGAACCAGTGAGAAATCACACACTTTTGCTTATATTTTGAGGAAATTTTGGTATTTAAGAAGAAGATACTAGTATTACCATGACTAAATCAATTTTATCATTCTACAAATAATGATTATTCTACAAAATATCTATATTTTTGAACACATGAGAAATTTTACAATAGATTTTTAAAATATTTTCAAACAATTTCTTCCAGGCTTGTCCCTCCCACCCCCCCCACCCCCCAAAAAAACCCTAATTTATATCAGGTTTAGTGAGAAACAGTGTTTCTGGCAAGACAGAATATAGAGATTACAGTGGTTTTTGTAATGCAGATATATCACCAATATTACAATTAATTTGGTGAGGCAAAATTATTGAATTAAGTATTCAAATATTAAATAAATATTTCAATTTCAGGTATCTAAATTGAACCCGTATTTGAGATTTAATGTTTTATTTAATTTTATGCATTCAATTTAACATATTCCATTGTGTTTTATACAAAAGTAATTCTTGGATTTTTTTTTTCTACTTTAAGGTTTTTATTACTCCATCAACCATAACTTTTCATAGCAGTCTCAGTCTAAAAATTAAACTGGATATTTACAGCCAATACTTGTGGGTCTGCATTTTCTGCTTTTGTGTTATTTATGGCCTCTATGCAGTTTAAAAACACTGCATTCCTTCTCTCAAAATCCTTCCCTTGCTTTTCAGTAATTTACTTTTTTTAAAAAATCTTTTTATAGTTTTATATTGCCATTTCCAGAAGTAAGAAAACTGCAGTTTTGAGCAGTTAAGCCACACTGACATATTCTCGAAACTCTTATGTTACAGAAATCAGATTTAAACTTTTTTTGTGTGTTGGATAATTATATTCTCTTTATAACCATTCTATAACACTCTTTGCCTATAATTAGACAGAAACATTAGTTTGATGCTATCATCTGTGGTACATGCTGGTTTCAGTATGCTTCTTTGAGTGCCAACCTCTAAGCTCTTGGCCAGAGGCAAAACTTTGGAAAAATGTCCTACTGCTACTTTTCTTGGTTATCTAATATTCTTCCCCCTTGAGTAATTTTTTTTAACTTCTTTTAATGAGTACAAATATGCTTATTGGTCATTTTTCATAAAAGTTATGTTAAATACTAATTTTGTTTTTCAATGTATAAGTCATTTTTCCAAACTTATGCCTTGAAAGAGAATATTATATTTTTATGTTACATAATTAGCAAGTTATAGTATATAATGATAGCAATTGTTTACACCCAAGCCTTTGAATATATGACTGTATTGCTATATCAGGCATGAATTTTTTTTTATTGTGGGTAAAAATCAAATTTTTCACAATACATAGCAATATTTGTAAAATGATATACCAATATATATGCATATATGTGCATTTGCTTACAAAATTGTTATATATATAAAGGTGCTTAGATTACCTAAATATTACATGGAAACTACATGGATTCCCATGTTCCCCACCTCCCACACCTCCCACAACATCCCACACAAACATCGCCCACAAATGTGGCCCATCACCCTCAATGGACCTACAAATCCTGGGGCCTTGTCATCAACCACAGACCATCAATCGTAGACCACTCTCTCTCCCACACAGTTCTGAGTGGTGTGTGCTGATTTAAAATGGCCTACATCCGTCACCACAATGGCACTCAGGACAACCCCAAGTCCCAAAAAAGCCCCTGTATTTCAAATGCACTCCCCCTCCTTGCCCCAAAACAGTCCAGTGGCCACCGGCAACACCTCACTGTTATAATTTCTTCCATTGCTAGAATGACCATGTGTGTACAACAGGATACCATGAAGTCCACTCTAGTCCATAGTTCTTCCCCCAATCGTGAGGGGACTGGGATGGTGATGTCCACTCCACCTCCAAGTTAGAGAGCACTTATATTCCATGGATATGGTGGGTGGGATTATCCTGCGCACTGCTGCAGGCCGTCTCCATTCCCTGGGATGGCAGTTACCCATCGTTGTCTCCTCACCAGGTGACTTGGATGAGTCCATTAAGCTGTAGGGTAGGAGTTGCAGCTTCACCAAGATACCATGCACACCTAGCACATAGGTAGGCCACAGGCTCCAGTCTCTGGAAGTACACCTAAAAACTCCAGCATCTCATATAGGTTTGAATAGAAAGGACTGATGAACCATGTGCAGGGAGGCTTATTTGAGTCCAATTCTGTCACTCTCAGGAGCAAAGAATCCAAAATAGAGCCCAACGATAAGACGTCAGTCTCTGGGACTATCCCCCCTTATATAGGACCTGGGTGTCTCCAGAGCCCTCAGGAGCCCCTCTGTGTGGGGTGATATCCACTTTGGTGTTCTATGAGATCCTACTGAGGTGTGCGTAAGCGTTACTTCTGGGATGACCTCCCGACTCTCTTTGAAGTCTCTTAGCCACATGAACTCATTTGCCTTTACCTTTTCCCCTTTTATTCAAGGTCTTTTTCCAGTCGTGTTGCCAGTTGGCACTTGGTATTAATCCCTCGTTGCCAGGGAGGCTCATCCCCGGGAGTCATGTCCCACGTTGGGGGGAAGGTAATGCATTCATATGCTGAGTATGGTTTAGAGAGCGGCCGCATTTGAGCAACAAGGAGGCTCTATGGTGGCAACACTTGGAACCCCTTAACAGTAGGCTAAGTTTCAGTTACAAGAGCAAAGACTCATAAGGATAGTCATCAATAACAAGAACTCATCAGTGGGCCATCCTCTTTTGACAGACACTGTCCCTGCACTCAGAAGACTGTTGCTGCTCCCTTGGAGAATGTGGCAGAGCCCTCCAGGCTAGGAATTCAGATTCCCTCATTTATTAGTGATTGTCCGCCCACCATGACCATGCCCCTTCCTTTGATCATTTGAACATTTTTGTATATCTTTCATGTATATTCAGATGAACTTACTCCCAGGAATCCCCCCTCCCAGACACCCCCCACCAATAGTCTTCTGCAGCACCCATTGTAACCCGTCTGTGATCTAAATCTTCCCCGAACATGTAGCCCATATAATAATCAAATACACTTAATAGGAAAAGGAAACAACAATGATAAGCTTAAATGCAAGAGATAAACACAAGGAAACTCAGGGGGAAAAAAAAGAGAGAAGAAAAACAAAAACAAAAAAAAAACAAAATATAATTAGCAGTTTGGAACATTTAAAAAAAGGATAAAAACAAAAGAAATGCCTTTTTTAAAAAAAAATTCTTTTTTCCTTTTATCACTCTATTATCAGAGGTCTGGTGTACCATGACACCTTCTCCCTCTCAATCTTCAGTGTCTCCCAAATTTACATTTAATTTTCAAAGAAGTTTTAGGTCACAGCAAAGTCACACATGGAATACCAGAGACTCCCAGATAACAAACCATGCCCCCCTTCCCCACCCCATATTAAACCCCCCCCTTTTTTTTATGTTAGCATTGTTATAACTGTTATACAGATAGCAAAATATAGCAACTAAACATTGTCAATGGTTTACAGTACAGTTTACAATTTGGATGATACAGTTTAATAAGTTTTGATGATATTTACCATGTCCTGTGTCCATAACTGAAAGGTAATGAAAAACCTTTCCCATGTCCACTAAATACCCCTGTTTGTTCTTTTCTGTTCCTTCCTCCCCCTCCCCCTGGGGCATATGACACTCCCCTATCTTGACTCATGGAATGACAAGATTCATAGTTACATACCTTGGGTATTCCAAGCTGCCCTTCCTAATCTACCCATCTGTGAACCCTGCACCACTACACCCAGTAATATCACTACCTATCTGTCCTGTCCTTCAATATGCAACTATACTCTATCCCTTTACCATACATTATGTCCATATGGGTGATGGCTCACAGACTACTCTTCTCTTTCTCTCGCTTGTAAACCTATCTTTCAGACAATGGTTCTCAGAGACTGCTCAGTTTCCTCAGGTCAAATCAGTGAAGTCATATACTGTTCATCCTTCAATGACTGGCTTGCTTCACTCAACAAATGGTCTTCAAGATTCATCCACATTATTCCATGTGTTAGCCCTTTATTCCTTCTTACAGCTGAGTAATATTCCATTGTATGTACATACCACATTTTGCTTATCCATTCATCTGTTGATGGGCACCGGGGCTGATTCCAACTTTTGGCAATGGTGAACAATGCCGCTATGAACATTGGAGTGCATATATCTGTTTGTGTCTTTGCTTTCAGTTCTTCTGGGTATATACCGAGCAGTGGAATTGCTGGATCATACGGAAGATCTATTGTTAGTTTTCTGAGGAACCGCCAAACTGTCCTCCACAGTGGCTGGACCATACCACAATCCCACCAGCAGTGGATGAGGGTTCCTATTCCTCCACATCCTCTCCAACATTTAGTGTCTGCTGTTTTTTTAATAGCTGTCATTGTGATGGGTGTAAGATGGTATGTCATTGTAGTTTTGATTTGCATTTCCCTGATAGCAAGCAATGTTGAGCATTTTTTCATGTGCTTTTTAGCCATTTGTATTTCTTCCTTGGAGAAGTGTCTTTTCAGGTACCTGCCCATTTTTAAATGGGATGTTTGTTTTTTTATTTTCAAGGTGTAGGATTTCTTTATATATGCAGGATATTAGGCTCCTATCAGATAAATGGTTGCCAAATATTTTCTCTCATTGGGTAGGTTGCCTTTTTATTTTCTTAATAACATCCTTTGAGGTGCAGAAGTTTTTTAATTTTGATGAGATCCCATTTATCTATTTTTCCTCTTGCTCATCGTACTTTGGCTGTGAAGTTCATGAAACCATTTCCTATTACAAGTTCCTGTAGATGCTTCCCTACATTATCTTCCAAGGTCTTTATGATTTTGGCTCTTATATTTAGATCTTTGATCCATCTTGAGTTGATTTTTGTATAAGGTGTGAGATGGTATTCTTCTCTCATTCTTTTGGATATGGATATCCAGTTCTCCAAGCACCACTTGTTAAAGAGGCCATTCTCTCCCGACTGAGTGGGCTTGGTAGCCTTGTCAAATATCAGATGACTGTATATGCGAGGATCTATATCAGAACTCTCAATTTGGTTCCATTGGTCAGTAGGTCTATCCTTGTGCCAATACCATGCAGTTTTGATCACTGTAGCTTTGTAGTATGTTTTAAAGTCAGGTAGTGTGATACCTCCAACTTTATTTTTCTTTTTCAATATGTCTTTGGCAATTCGGAGCCTCTTGCCCCTCCAAATATGTTTTGTGGTTAGTTTTTCCAGTTCCTTAAAAAAAATGCAGTGTTGACTTTTATTGGGATAGCATTAAATCTTTAGATTAGTTTGGGTAGTATAGACATCTTGATGATGTTTAGTCTTCCCATCGATGAACAGGGAATATTTTTCCATTTATTTAAGTTTTCTTTGATTTCATTTAACAGTGTTGTGTAATTTTCTGTATATAAGTCCTTTACATCTTTAGTTAAATTTATTTCTAGGTATTTGATTATTTTAGTTACTATTGTAAATGGTATTTTTTTCCTGATTTCCTCCTCAGTTTGCTCGTTATTGGTGTACAGAAATGCTACTGATTTTTGAGCATTGATCTTATATCCTGCAACATTACTGAACTCCTTTATAAGTTCTAGAAGCCTTTTTGTAGATTTCTCAGGGCTTTCTATGTATAGGATCATGTCATCTGCAAATAATGAAATTTTTACTTCTTTTCCAATCTGGATGCCTTTTATGTCCTTTTCTTGCCTCAGTGCTTGCACAAGTACTTCTAAGACAATATTAAATAGGAGTGGTGATAGTGGCATCCTTGTCTAGATTCCGATCACAGGGGGAAGGCTTTTAGGATTTCACCGTTGAAAATGATGTTAGCTTTGGGTTTTTCATATATACCATTTATCATATTCAGAAAATTTCCATCTATTCCTGTCTTTCGTAGTGTTTTTATGAGGAAAGAATGTTGTATTTTGTCTAATGCTTTTTCTGCATCTGTAGAGATGATCATGTGATTTTTTTCTTTCAATCTGTTTATGTGGTGTATTACATTGATTGATTTTCTTATATTGAACCATCCTTGCATACCAGGATGAAACCCACTTGGTCATGGTGTATAATCCTTTTGATATGTTGTTGAATGCTAGATTAGCAAGTATTTCGTTGAGGATTTTAGCATCTAGGTTCATTAGAGAAATTGGTCTGTAATTTTCCTTTCTTGTGGTATCTTTGTTTGGTTTTGGTATTAGGGTAATGCTGGCATCATAGAATGAGTTAGGCAATATTCCTTCTACTTCTATTTTTTGGAAGAGCTTAAGCAGAATTGGTGTTAGCTCTTTCCGGAATGTTTGGTAGAATTCAGCTGTGAAGCCATCTGGTCCTGGACTCTTCTTAGTTGGGAAGTTTTTCATGACTGAGTCTATCTCTTTACTTGTAATTGGACTGTTGAGTTCATCTATTTCTTCTTTCATCAATGTAGGCTGTTTGTGAGTTTCTAGAAACTTGTCCATTTCCTCTAAGTTATCATTCTTGTTGGCATATAATTTTTCAAAGTATCCTCTTATGATACTCTTTATTTCTGTGGGGTCAGTAGTGATATCCCTTGCTCATTCCGTATTTTATGTATTTCCATCTGTTCTCTCTTTTTCTTTGTTAGTCTGGCTAAGGGTTTGTCAATTTTATTGATATTCTTGAAGAACCAGCTTTTGGTTTTGTTTATTGTTTCCAGTGCTTTCTTATTCTCTATTTCATTTAGTTCTGCTCTAATCTTTGTTATTTCCTTCTTTCTACTTCCTTTAGGTTTAGTGTGTTGTTGTTTTTCCAATTCCTCCAAGTGTGCAGTTAGGTCTTCAATTTTAGCTCTTTCTTCTTTTTTAATATATGAATTTATGGCTATGAACTTCCCTCTCAGGACTGCTTTCGCTGCATCCCATAGGTTTTGGTATGTTGTGTTGTTGTTTTCATTAGTTTCAAGGTAGTTACCGATTTCTTTTGAGATTTCCTCTTTGACTCACTCTTTGTCTAAGAGTGTGTTGTTTAACTTCCATATCCTTGTGCCTAACCTGTTTCTCTGGCCCTTAGTGATTTCCAATTTCATTCCATTGTGGTCAGAGAAATTACTTTGTATAATCTCAATCTTTCTGAATCATTGAGAGTTGTTCTGTGACCTAGCATATGGTCTATTTTGGAGCATGATCCATGTGCACTCCAGAAGAATGTAAATCCTGCTGTATTTGGGTGTAGTGTTCTGTATATGTCTATTAATTCCAGGTCCTCTAATGTATTGTTGATAGCCTTTGTTTCTTTATTCATTCTCCATCTAGAAGTTCTGTCTAATGATGATAATGGTGTATTGAAGTCCCTTCCTATAATTGTAGAGACATTTATTTCTCCTCTTAATTTTTCCAGAATTTGCCGCATGTATTTTGAGGCACCCCGATTTGGTGTATAAATGTTGATGATTGTTCTCTCTTCTTGAGAGATTACCCCTTTTACTAATATATAGTGTCCATCTTTGTCTCTTACAATAGTTTTGCATTTAAAGTCTATTTTGTCTGATATTAGAATAGCTACTCCTGCCCTTTTTTGGCTATTGTTAGCTTGTAAAATGGTTTTCCAGCCATTCACTTTCAGCCTCCTTGAATCCCTGGGTCGAAGGTGGGTTTCTTGTAGACAGCATATAGATGGATCATTTTTTCTTATCCATTCTGCCAATCTGTGTCTCTTGATTAGTGAATTTAATCCATTAACATTCAGTGTTATTACTCATAACGAATTTCTTACTTCAGCCATTTTTTCTTTGGGTTAATATATGTCATATGTTGTTTTGTTTCTGTTTTTGTCTTTTCAGTTGTTTTTAAAGTCTCCTCCAACTCTCTCTCCCTTGTTTTTTCCTTTCAACTTGTAGAGATTCCTTTAGTATTTCTTGAAGTGCTGGTTTCTTACTGACGTACTCTCTTAATTTCTATTTATCTGTGAATATTTAGAACTCTCCATCATTTTTGAATGCCAGTTTTGCTGGATAGAGAATTTGTGTCTGGATGTTTTTTCCTTTTAATATTTTGAGTTTGTCCTACCACTGTCTTCTTGCGTCCATGGTTTCTGCTGAGAAATCAGCACTTAATTTTATTGTACTTCCCTTGTATGTGATGGTTCTCTTTTCTCTTGCTGCCTTGAGTATTTTCTCTTTGTCTTGAGCATTGGACATTTTGACAAGTATATGTCTTGGAGTTGGCCTGTAGGGATTTATACTATTTGGGGTACGTTGTGCTTCCTGGATCTGCACCTCCATCTCTCTCAATAGGGTTGGGAAGTTTTCAGCCATTATTTCCTTCAGCACTCCTTCTGTTCCCTTTCCCTTCTCTTCTTCTTCTGGGATGCCCATAATGCGTATGTTTGTGCGTTTTGTGTGGTCGGTTAATTCCTTTAGTTCCTGTTGGATTTTTTCTATCTTTTTGTCTATCTGTTCTACATCTGTTTGATTTCAGCTGTATTGTCTTCCACATCACTAATTCTTTCTTCTGGCCTGTTCAAATCTGCTGTTATTTGAATCTAGTGTCTTTTTGATTTCTTGGATTGTGCTATTGTTTACCATCATATCCATTATCTTTTTAGGCATGTTTGCAATTTCTTCAGTATGTTCTCCCAATGTCTTCTTTATATCCTTAATCTCTTCCTTCACTTCTTTAAGTTGGTCCATGATATTTGTTTGGATAGCTTTGATTAGTTGTTCAATGTTCTGCTTCACTTCTTGGTTTTTAATTTGTTCATTGGACTGGTCCATGTTTTCCTGTTTCTCAGTGTTGTTTGTATTTTTTGTTGCCCTCTGGTCATCATATTATCTTGATGGGTTTATTCAGTTGATTAACTTTTCTCTCTGCTCTACAGTTTTACTTAGCTGGTGATTCTGCGTGTGTGTTAAGTTTTCTCTTTGACACTTTTTCTTCTTATTTTGTTTCCTTGCTTCTTTCTATGTTCCCTGGTTGCCGAGCCCTGGGGCTTGCGGCTCCAACTGGCTGTTTTTTTTTTTCCGCCCTAACCGCAGGGCTCAGCCATCTGTGCCAACCACCACAGGCAGGCTTAAAACTCACGAATCTCTACCATTCCGTCCATGTCGTTGATCTGTGCAGATAATGTCCCCAGTAATTTACTCTTGAACTTATAAAATTCCTCACCTTACTATTTCACCATATTATTTACATCATATTAAACCCTGACCAATGCTTAAAATGCTAAAGACATTATTAATGAATACATAGAACTTTTAAGTACAAATAATTTCATATTCAGCTTCTGTAAAGCCATCAGATTTTTTAAAAGAATTTTCAAACACAAACCAGAGTCTAGTTTTAAGAATTTACCTACAAATGGATAAGAGCACTACCCATTTTATATAGTCCCCAAAATGAGTAACAGAACGTATGAAATGAAAAAGTCCCTTGATTTGAAATTCTTCTGCTTCACAATTCTGTCTTTATTCAAAAGATTTGTAGTCATTTTCAGATCCACCTCAGAAGACGACGTCTTAATTTGGGTATCAGCAATCCATTCAGGGCAAAAAATACAGGATGAAAAACACCACCAGGTCGAAGAGGACGAACAGCCAAAGGTTTAACCAGTATGAGACTTTTGGAAGCTCGTTTGTCCCGGACCGAGGCCGCTCAATGAGATTCTGCTGCGGTCTCCCAGGCTCACTCGAGCTTCGCCGTTCGTGGAGGCCATCCCCACCGTCCACCGCCACCGCGTTCACCTCTATCCTGCTCGCCTCACCGCAAGGCAGCCCGAGCAGCTAGCCTTGGATTCTTGATTCTTTCATTTCACATATAAATTCTGCTATGGAGAGTAAACTTAAGGCAGAAAAATATAACCAATATGTACCATTACTACTTTATTTCATTGGTCAAGTACATATGGATTTTTCTACACTGTAAGTCTAAGTAACAGATATGTGATCAAGAACTACTATGAATAGCTCTGGAAAATAGTGGAAAATATGCATTAACATATTGCTGAGTTTTGGAAAATGTACCTGATCTGAATGCATGGCATCTCAAAGTGAATATAGCCTCTAGTTTTTCAGGCAAAGCTACACGTGATAATGTTTTTTTTGTTTGTTTGTTTTGTTTTTTTTTAGCTTTCAAAATATATAATAGATCAATGACAGTCCAGAAAAGGAAAGAACAGTATACATTGTAATAATAAAAGGACACTTCAACAATGATAAGATCACTTCACTTAATTATAAAGAAAGGACAGAATGTGGATAAAAGGAAGAGAGAAGACATTGAATGCTATAATATAAATAGGAAATACAGAGAATGAGTGGATATTGCATGTACTAACAGAACACAAATAAATGTGATCCCCAGACCAGGGTCTATTTTTAGGTAGTAAAAGGAATGCAGAGTTGGGAAAAATTATGGAGAAAATTGTATATTATTTCTGAGTTTAAATTGTGTATTAAGTAGCAGTGGACCATAGGGAAACGTTTGAATTTCTACAGGTGATATGATGAGAAAAACAAGTGAAAATAGTGTGTAACCCACATTCAGACATGATAGCGCTCTATTAACACTGAATTTAAGTGATGAGATTCAAGTAAAAGCTCAATTTCAGCAATTTTAATCTGAAGAGCTAGGGAAAGAATACAAATAAAATACAATGCATGTGATGAAAAATTATTTTGTAAGCATATGGGGTAGAAGATAGTTTCAGTTCTGAACTTTGAAAAGTAAGGTCTCTACTTGGAAGGACAGATGGAATTGAGAATGGATGTGGACATAGGAAAAGTAAAAAAGTAGAGAAATATAGGGTAAGTGGAAACCATATTTGAAGAGGGGGAGGAATGCAATGATCAAATAAAGTAGGAATATGAAAATAAGCCAGTTGGCAATGAGGGTAAAGAAAATGAGCATCTACAGATATCTTGATATAGATATAGAAATAGATATAAGCAGATATAGATAAAAATGAATAATACAGTTGTTATAGTTGAAAAATATAGGTGAAGATGGATATAGTTATGGCTATGACTATGAATATGGACATAGATAACATGACCAAAGACCCAAATTTGCATAAGACAAGTCCAAATTATACCACTTATAGCAGTGTAAATATTAACAGTTCTCTGTTTTACTCTCAAAAATGTTTATTTTTGGATGATAATTTATTATGACCCAATGGATTTTGAAGGAAATAGATATATGCACAGACATAACTCTATGTACATATATGTATATGTGTCCATGCATGCAGTGTAAATTCCTGATACACACAGTTATGTCTGCATTATGTGGCTTGATATCTAGATTTAGTTATTTATCTATGAATCATTACAGTTCTTCCTATGAATTCAATCTAAGTACAGTGTTAAATAGGTAATTTTGTCAATATTATTTGAGCAGTAAACATGTTTTATGGCATAAAATATTTCTGAGCACTTCTTTAACGTCTGTGTTTCTCAAGCTGTAGATGATGGGGTTTAACATTGGAGTGATAACCCCATACAGCATTGAGATGAGCTTATTTCTGGCTAGGGACTGTTGACTGGAAGAGGGATGCATGTAGGTAAATAGTAACGTGCCATAAAACAGACCTATGACGAGGTGAGAAGCACATTTGCAGAAGGCTTTGCTCTTCCCTTTGGCTGACTGGATCTATAGGATGGCAGATATGATGTATATATAAGAGATAAGGGTATTCAAAAAGGCACTGATAGCTAAGACCCCTCCGAGCACTAAAACAAGCATCGCGGCCACATAGGTGGAAGAACAGGAGAGTGCCACCACTGGTGGGATGTCACAATAATACTGGTTAACGTGATTGGACTTGTAGAAAGACAGGCTGAAGTTGAACATCATATGAAGGAGGGAATTAAGAAGCCCTGCTGCCCAGGATCCAGATGTCAGCTGGGCACAGGGTAACTTTGTTATGATAAGGGTGTATCAAAAGGAGAAACATATGGCCACAAACTGATCATAAGCCATGACAGAGAAGGAAAACCTTGGTACCTGCCAGGCCACCAAAAAATAAAGCTACAAACCACACCCAACAAAAGAAATGCTTTGCTCCTCAGTCAGGAGGTTCTCAAGCATCTTGGGAAGAGTAGCTGATGGGCAGAATATGTCTAAAAGGGACAAATTTCCCAAGAAGTAATACATGGGTGTGCACAGTTTTTTCTCAGTCACAATGGGGAAGAGAATGGCACTGTTTCCCACTGAAGTGACCTGGTAGATGAGAGTAAAAAGCATAAAGAGAGGATAATGCACCTCGGGGAGATTAGAGAGTCCTATGAGGATAAACTCATTCACAGTGGTGAAATTGTAGCTGTCCATCTCTTCTCTCTACATGGGTCCTTCTGGAGCAAATGAAATCAACAGACAACATTTAGGTGAACCCACCACATCTACTCAGACACATATCTTTTTCTGCCTTGTGCTATCTCAAGGTTTACAGTTTTATGCTGTCTCAATACTGAGTATCTATATGTTAGAAGCTCTACATTATTTTGTTATGCAAATTTTAACTATTGTTAGCATCTAGTAGGGACATAATTCAAGTACATGAATAATTTTTCAGTGAAAGATTGAATTAATTGAGTGTTACCTGGTGTAATAAAGTGTTCTGTTAGAAAGGAATAAATGTGAGAATGCTTCTGTAACTTCAAAATCATATTTTAAATATGAACTTTAACATAAAATCTTTTCAAAGATGAACTTAATCCAAATTAAATTTCAGCTATAAGATATATATAAAACCTAGTTGATGTCTGTATATGGCCCCAACAAGAAACTGATATATTTGCCTATATATTCAATCCCTTTCCACTTAATAGCCTAAAGCATGACAATGTTTATCATAATATAAAAAAAAAAACTTTAATGTAATTGAAGGTCTGCAAATAGATACCTATGTAATTTTTTTCTGTCACTTTAAAAAGTGTCTCTGTTTTAAAAAATATCACATGTGCTTCATGGAAAATTCAAACTGAATATATGTTTAGGAAATAAAATGCAAAAATCAGTGTCTAAGTGTCCCTTACAGTAACTCCCACCATTCATTTTTTTTAACCTGGTGGAGATTTTTAATGATTTCTTGGCTCAGATAAAATATGTAGCTTAAATACTGCAATGTATACATAATGGTTTCTTTAAACAAATGTACTAATTATATTCTGCCAACATTGTTTTTTCTGTTGAAAGATTTAAATAAGAATTTCTGAGATTTATTGAAAGATGCCATTACTCTTTCCTTAACAGCACTGCTATAATTGATATTCTTACATTTCATTGAATAGCACCAATTATGTGCTCCAATTTAGAGAAAATCCACTGTTTTCAGTTTCTCTTAAATAATGAAGCTTTTGGAAGGAAATTCTTATCTTAAGCACAAAATGCTTATATAATTTTAATGAATGAAAAGAAGTGTGTTAAATGAGTGAATATAGATTAAAGTAAAAAATACCTGCAGCCATAATTCTCTAGTTCTCAAATACTCAAGATTCTAGTAAAGACAATAGTGAATATAAGAAGTTAATGTATCTTTATTACACAAACATTAATATCTGAGACAGTAAATATTGTTTTACATTATATACTTATTTTCCTTTATACCCACACTTACTAGTTTTACTTAATTTTTCTAAGCAGGTATTATAAGAAATAAGACAATAACTACTTGAGAAAAACACCAGTTATTTTCTATATATCTGTTTACATAATCAACATGTATCCTCAAATAATGATAATACCTCTTCCCTAAATTTTCACCGTGAATGATTAAATTCCTTAATTCAAACTTTTTGTTCGCTTAAACAACACAGAATTTGTTCAGGTGGGGAGGAAACTTAGATTATCAAATCTTCCTTTTGAAACAATTAAATCTAAACTATTTGCCCATATAATTAGGGAAAAAAGTGATATTTTCTTTAATGATATATTGTTAAGGATACATGTCTATAATGTTCCTTATTAAACAATGGATCAATAGCTTATTTGCTCATGAATCAGAAAAGTCCTTAGGAATTTCAGTCTCCCAACCTGCCTTGTGAGATTACTAGCATACGAGCTCATAAAGTACACATGATGAAGTCTGCATTTTTCACAGTCATAAATTCCCAACCATCTGTGAGGATCCAGAGCAAGGGTTGTATGGCTAGGATTAGATTTCCATTGGAAATTTCCCAGAATTTAAATTTCCTGACTTACACTTTTACATATGGTCAAAGGCCAACATACCATATATGAAACCACTCTGTTGCAAATAGTTACTTCAAGTTTCCACTATATATAGAAAAAAATGAGTTCATTAAGCAAATTATCACTGATAGATCTTTGATTGTAAGAAAATTCAGGATAATTTATTTAGTACATCAATATCAAGGGAATGTTACATTTAAAATTTCTTAGAAAAGTGTGTTTTTGAATTGTCTTTAAAAATATATTGCTAAGTAAGCATTCACTCCCTTTTGAAGCCAATCAACTGATAGCTGATGAACAAGAGGACTCAAAAAACCCTTTTATATTATAATCTCTCCACCTGGTTTTTGATGTCCTTGTTGATTATTAGGTATCATGTACTCAAATATCTAGGAAACATAAATTAAGGTATATAGGTCAGAAACATGCTTTAGATAGAGTAGAAATGTACTCATGTGTAATTGGACACATCTGTGTGGGCATGAAATTTTTTTAGAACTCAAACAATTTTTATACATTTATTAAGCCACCCACTCTTATTAAAAAATACACACTCTACCTTACCTATTTAATATTTGGTTTCAATAATTTCCTTGAATATGTGTATTTTCACATCATATTAACATCTTTATAAACATCTAATTAATTTAGACAATCTGGAATTTAGCACAGATTTTTCTTCTCAGTTTCAGAGATTTCATTACCAATACAAGGTGTCAAAAAGATAAAACTAAAATGATCCAGTCTACAAAAATACACTAGTAAAGAAAAACAAACTCCTCACTTACATAGAGTGTTCCTGTTGGAAATTGTTGTATATTTTATATTATGCTTCCTTTCCCCTTAGGGAAAGCAATTATTATGACTATAGAAGAAATATGTTCCTCTTCTTGATAAAACTGAATTACTACCAACCCAATAATAATGGCTTATTTTATAAATAATCAATTTGATATGTTGAGAAAGAAATCTAAATTGTAAAAGAGTGACATATTGTTTCTTTTTGATAGTCTAGAGTAAGATACAAAAAAGACTTTCCAGGCATTCTATTGCCAGGCATTAGTACATAATAAATGGATGTCATTCAAATATTTTTATTATAAACTGAAAAAATCAATCATGTAAAATATGATTGTATATTCAACTTGCTAAAATTTGCATTTTTCATGCTAGGTAAACTTTAATGCTATTTTAATATATTATTACACACTTTTATATCATTAAAATTATATACCGTGCACATGAGAAATGGCATTTTTATAACAGCTTAGATACAAATGAATGGGGTTTCTACCTTATTTTAACATGCAGTTCATAACTCTATTCACCAGCAGTGCATTGATTACCTATGAGCTTGTAAGTTTTTATAAAATAATTGTTTTATTAACTTCAATCACACATGCTTAAAAGTATGTTTTATGTCTCTGGAGTACATAAGAATAGTTTTAATTCCATTTAAACATCAATAAAAATTCTCAAAATACCCTTCCTTATATCTCTATTCTATTTTTATAATTCCTATTTCCAAATGTGAAATTCTGGTCTCTCAAAAATGCCACTCTGTCATTTCTTATAGTCTACAATAAATACTCACTAATTTTGTAATTACTACACTGTAATTTTGCTTAAAAAATACTACTACCATTACAAAAAAAGAAGTTCAATATTATTTTTCAGTCCTTTTTGTGGTTAGAATATATGTCACTAATTTTATATCTTAGACACTGTGTCCACAAATTATTGGAATTTGTTTTCCTATTTTTACTTTAGGACTACAATAGGAATTTCATGTACTGTTCAGTTCATTTTCCTCTTTGTACTCAATTTTATGAGTTGCTTTTTTCATCCATTTAAGTATAAATAAGAGAACTTGTACAATGTCATAAATACATTTCCACCAGCATCCTTATCCTTCCCACTATATTCCTACACAAGATAGGTTTTTGGTTTCTTATTCATTTTGACAGTGAATCTTATTACAAATATTATTAAAATTTTATGTATTTATGTTTTTATATGTGTATATGTAAATATATTATTTTTCCTCATTTTCCTTTCTTTTTTACATGAAAAGAAACCTGCTATACACATTACTTGCACTTTGCATTTTTAAAAAATTTATTGAAATATATCACTCATACATGAACATACATAAACAATAAGTGTATAGCAATAATTGTGAACTTACAAAACAAACATACATAACACCATACAGTGCTATCATACCTCACTCTAATACCAATACCTTGCATTGTTAAACATTTTTAACTAATGATTAAAGAGCCTCCTCAAAATATTACTACTAACCAAAGTATATCCCTCCTACCCACCCTATTATTATTTTTATGTCATTTATACATGAACATACATAAACAATAAGTATATAGTAAAAGTTGCAAACTTACATAGCAAACATTCATAACACCATGCAGGGGCCATACAGCAACCCTCCACCAACACCTTGCATTGTCGTGAGATATTTGTTACATATTATGAAGGAATATTGTCAAAATCTTACTACAAATTTTAGTCCTTATCTTACATTTGGTGTATTTTTCCCCAACCCACCTTATTATTATTTTTTAAATATATTTTTATGACAGAAGTTGTAAACTTACAAAACAATCATGCACATGTGCAGAATTCCCAAACAAGACCCCTCCATCAACACACCACACTGTGGTGGAGCATTTTTTACAGATTAAGAGATAATATCACCTGATTATTATCAGGTCCACAGCATACATTTGGCACACATTTTCCATGCTCCCCCATTATCAACACAGTACATCTTTGGCATAGATGCAAGAATATCACACTATTACCAGTAACCACACTCCATAGGTCATTCCAGTTGTATTTTTCCCATGCTTCACATTCCCACAACCCTGCAATAGGGATGTACATCTGCTCTAGCTCACAAAGGACACTCTTGCATCTGTACCATCAACCAATATTCTCATCCACTACTGTGCTATTCAGTCCCTAGATTATTCTCTAACTTTCTGTCCATTGGCATTTACATCCCTAGACTACTATTTTCAGCCACATACTCATTTATAAACCAGCTGTTACTCACTATAATGTGTTACCATCAACTCTGTACATTTCCACATCTTTACAGTAAAGCTAATTAAAACTTCTACATACATTAAATATCAGTAGTACATCTCAGTCCTCCTCTTATCTCCTTAAAGAATTCAACACCTACCAAGGTCTTGAGGATATTTTCCTATATTTTCTTCTAGAAGCTTTATGGTTCTTGTGGTTTATGTTTAGGTTTTTTATTCATTTTGAGTTAATTTTTGTATAAGGTGTGAGATAGGGGTCCTCTTTCCTTCTTTTGCTATGGATAACCAGTTTTCTCAGCACTGTTTGTGGAATGGACTGTTCTGCCTGTGCTGGGTCGGTTTGACAGGTTAGTCAAAAATCACTTGAGAGGCAAGATAGCATCGGTTTAGGAGGGTACTCACTTACTAGCTCTCTGAGGACGGCCGATTGTGGACAGGGTCCTGCCTGAGGGTCTCTGCTGTGGGCACACAGAGCGAGAAGCTTGGGTCTTCTAGCAGCAGGCAGATCGACGGCGTGGAGTGATCGGTAGAGATTCATGAGTTTTAAGCCTGCCTGTGGTGGCCAACACAGACGGCTGAGCCCCACCCACAGGGAAAATGGCTGGTTTGAGCCACGTTTCCTGCACCCACAACTCCCGCTCCTGGTGTGAGGGAGCATTCTCTGAGGGAGGGAAGGCTCTGACAGAAGGTGGAGAGGGGTTTAACTTCTGTGGACTTGACTGCCTGGAACCCCTCATAGCTTTGGGGAGCAGATAAGCCAGCTTGAAACAGCGCCAGGCTGAGGGAAGAGGCAAATCTGCTGAGGAAACCTGATTTACCCAGCAGCCTCCTGACACTGAGGCTTGGCTCCATAGGGGATGGAGTCAGTCAATTTTATGGCTCTGTACTGACAAGCATCAGAGCTTCAGCTCCCCTGGGGAGGCCAGGAAGTGGGAAGGGCTTGATTAGTTTTCACAATCCTATTTAGGATCCCCTCCATGAAGGGGGTGACCTAGCAAAGGACTTCTTTTGGGTCCCTTATATCGCCAAAAAAAAAAAAAAAAAAAAAAAAAAAAGAAGATAGTCACTTTAAAAAATGAATTCCTCTTTTTAATTTACTTTAATACCAAAAATCTGCCTCAAAATCTGCAGATAGAACCCTGAAGGGAAATTGATAAATGCAAGCAGGCTAAGAGGACCCGCAAGGACCTTAGAAGGAAGTGTCCTCCTTAGCTTTGTTTGACTGGTTGCTGGTGTGTTTGTTTGGTTTTTCTCTGTTTATTGGTTGTCTCCTGCTTTTCTTTCCTCTTTCCTCCCCCCTTTCTGTTTTCCTTCATTTTTTCTTTAAATCAGGTGTGCTAGCTTACCTCTTCTTTGCTGTGCTTCTTCTTCAGTGATTTCCCATTCTCTGTCTATATTGATATTGTATCCCAAGCTATCGCTTAACCTTCCTTCATCTCTCTGCCTTCTGCTTTCTATTGTGGTTCTTAGACACCACACTTTTTCATTAGACCACAACTTAAGGGTGTCAATTTCTATTCTATCTATTTTGTTTTATTCTTCTTCTTTTTTTTTTTTTTATTAATATTAGATTCTTCCTTTTAGCCCTTTCTTTACTCTTTCTCTCCATCCTCATCATTCTAGACTTCTAAATCATTATATATATATATATATCCTCTATTTGGTTTCCCAGTCCATTGTAGGTACTCCACTTTTTTTCCTATTACTTTACACTGCCTACACAAGTTAAATATTCATTTCATTAAGTCCTATTTGGCCCCTCTTCTAACTTTTATCAATATTACTATAATCCTTCTTCCTTTCTCACATCTTTCAATTCCTCTGGCACTAATCTTTTGCCTTCAAGGTAACATACAAAGAAGCAAGGAAACAAAATAAGAAAAAACAGTGTCAAAGAGAAAATATAACACACACACAAAACCACCAGCTACATAAAACTCTAGAGGAGAGAGAGACGCTAATCAACTGAATAAACCCAGCATGAGAAAATGATGACTAGAGGGCAACAAAAAATTAAAAACCACACTGAGAAACAGGAAGACATGGACCACTCCAATGAACAAACTAAAAACCAGGAATATATGCAGAACACCAAGCAACTAATGAAAGATTCCCAAATAAATATCATGAACCAACTTAATGAAGTGAAGAAAGAGGTAAGGATATAAATAAGACACTGGGAGAACAAACAGAAGAAATTGTGAACATATGCAAAAAGATAACGGATATGATGGTGAACAATGGCACAATCCAAGAAATCAGAAAGACACTAGATTCACTTAACAGCAGATTGACCAGGCAGAAGAAAGAATTAGTGGTGTGGAAGACAATACAGCTGAAATCAAACAGATAGACAAAAAGATAGAAAAAATCTAGCAGGGACTCAGGAATTTAACTGACAACACAAATGCACAAACATACTCATTATGGGCAAATGAGGAGAAGAGAAGGGAAAGGGAACAGAAGGAGTGTTGAAGGAAATAATGGCTGAAAACTTCCCAACCCTATTGAGAGAGATGGATGTACAGATCCAGGAAGCACAATGCACCCCAAATAGAATAAATCCCAACAGGCCAAATCCAAGACATATACTTGTCAAAATGTCCAATGCTCAAGACAAAGAGAAAAGAGAACCATCACATACAAGGGAAGTACAATAAAATTAAGTGCTGATTTCTCAGCTGAAACCATGGAGGCAAGAAGACAGTGGTATGACATACTCAAAATACTAAAAGAAAAAAACGTCCAGTCACAAATTCTCTATCCAGCAAAACTGGCATTCAAAAATGATGGAGATTTCAATATATTCACAGATAACAGAAATTAAGAGAGTATGTCAATAAGAAACCAGCACTTCAAGAAATACTAAAAGGAAGTTCTACAAGTTGAAAGGAAAAATCAAGGGAGAGAGAGTTGGAGGAGAGTTTAAAAACAACTAAAAAGACAAAATCAGAAAAAAACAACATATGACATACATTAATCAAAAGAAAATATGGCTGAAGTAAGAAATTTGTTGCAAATAATAACACTGAATGTTAATGGATTAAATTCACCACTCAAGAGACACAGATTGGCAGAATGGATAAAGAAATATGATCCATCTAGACACTGTCTACCAGAAACCCACCTTCGACCCAGGGATTCAAGGAGGCTGAAAGTAAAAGGCTGGAAAACAATTTTACAAGCTAACAATTGCCAAAAAAGGGCAGGAGTAGCTATTCTAATATCAGACAAAATAGATTTTAAATGCAAAACTATTGTAAGAGACAAAGATGGACAGTATATATTAGTAAAATGGGTAATCTCTCAAGAAGAGAGAACAATCATAAACATTTATGCACCTAATCAGGGTGCCTCAAAATACATGAGGCAAACTCTGGAAAAGCTAAGTGGAGAAATAAATGCCTCTACAATTATAGTGGGGGATGTTAATACACCATTATCATCATAAGACAGAACATCTAGACAGAGAATCAATAAAGAAACAAAGATTCTCAACAATACATTACAGAACCTGGACTTAATAGACATATACAAAACAATACACACAAAGACAGCAGGATTTACATTCTCCTTGAGTGCACATGTATCATACTCCAAGATAGACCACAGGCTAGGCCACAGAACAACTCTCAATGAATTCAGAAAGATTGAGATTTCTAAGATCACAATGGAATGAAATTGGAAATCACTAAGGGCCAGAGAAACAGGTTAGGCTACAAGGATATGGAAGTTAAACAACACCTTCTTAGACAAAGAGTGAGTCAAGGAGGAAATCTCAAAAGAAATCAGTAACTACCTTGAAATGAATGAAAATGACAACACAACATATCAAAACCTATGGGATGCAGCCAAAGCTGTCCTGAGAGGGAAGTTCATAGCCATAAATACACATATTAAAAAAGAAGAAAGATCTAAAACTGAAGACCTAATTGCATACTTGGAGGAAATGTAAAAACAACAACAAACTAAACCTAAAGGAAGTAGAAAGAAGGAAATAGGAAACATTAGAGCAGAACTAAATGAAATAGAGAATAACAAAGCACTAGAGAAAATAAAAAAAAAAGTCTTGTTCTTCAAGAGTATCAATAAAATTGACAAACCCTTACCCAGACTAACAAAGAAAAAGAGAGAACAGATGCAAAGACATAAAATAAGGAATGAGCAAGGTGATATCACTACTGACCCAAAGAAATAGAGTATCACAAGAGGATACTTTGAAAAATTATATGCCAACAAGAATGAAAATTTAGAGGAAATGGACAAGTTTCTAGAAACACACAAACAGCCTACATTGATGAAAGAAGAAATTGATGAACTCAACAGTCCAATTACAGGTAAACAGATAGGCTCAGTCATCAAAAATCTCCCAACTTATAAGAGCCCAGGACCAGATGGCTTCACAGCTGAATTCTACCAAATATTCCAGAAAGAGCTAACACCAATTCTACTCAAGCTCTTCCAAAAAATAGAAGTAGAAGGAATATTGCCTAACTCATTCTACTATGCCGACATTACCCTAATACTAAAACCAAACAAAGATACCACAAGAAAGGAAAATTACAGACCAATTACTCTAATGAACCTAGATGCTAAAATCCTCAACAAAACACTTGCTAATCGCATTCAACAACATATCAAAAGTATTATACACCATGACCAAGTGGGTTTCATCCCAGGTATGCAAGGACGGTTCTATATGTGAAAATCAATCAATGTAATAAACCACATAAACAAACTGAAAGAAAAAAAAAAAAACATGATCATCTCTATAGATGCAGGAAAAGCATTTGACGAAAATACAGCAAACTTTCCTGATAAAAACACTGCAAAAGATAGGAATAGAAGGACACTTTCTAAACATGATAAAGGGTACACATGAAAAACCCAAAGCTAACATCAACTTAAATGGTGAAATCCTAAAATCCTTCCCTCTGAGATCGAGAACAAGACAAGGATGCCTACTATCACTGCTCCTATTTAACATTGTCTTAGAAGTACTTGCTCGAGCACTGAGGCAAGATAAGGATATAAAAGGCATCCATATTGGAAAAGAAGAAGTAAAAATTTCATTATTTGCAGATGATATGATCCTATACATAGAAAGCCCAGAGAAATCTAAAACAAAGCTTCTACAACTTATAAAGGAGTTCAGTAATGTTGCAGGCTATAAGACCAATACTCAAAAATCAGTAGCATTTCTGTACACATATAACGAGTAATCGGAGGAGGAAATCAGGAAAAAAATGCCATTTACAATATTAACTAAAAGAATCAAATACCTAGGAATAAATTTAACTAAAGATGTAAAGGACTTATATACAGAAAACTACACAACATTGTTAAAGGAAATCAAAGACGACTTAAATAAATGGAAAAATATACCCTGTTCATGGATAGGAAGACTAAACATCATCAAGATATCTATCCTACGCAAACTAATCTATATATTTAATGCAATCCCAATAAAAATCAACACTATATTTTTTAAGGAACTGGAAAAACTAACCACAAAATATATTTGGAAAGGTGAGAGGCCTCAAATTGCCAAAGACATATTTAAAAAGAAAAATGAAGTTGGAGGTATCACATTACCGGACTTTAAAACATATTACAAAGCTACATGATCAAAACTGCATGGGATTGGCATAAGGATAGACCTACTGACCAATGGAATCGAATTGAGAGTTCTGATATAGATCCTTGCATATACAGTCATCTGATATTCGACAAGGCTACGAAGCCCACTCAGTTGGGAGAGAATGCCCTCTTTAATAAGTGGTGCTTGGAGAAGTGGATATCCATATCCAAAAGAATGAGAGAAGAATACCATCTCACACCTTATACAAAAATCAACTCAAGATGGATCAAAGATCTAAGTATAAGAGCCAAAACCATAAAGACCTTGGAAAATAATGTAGGAAAGCATCTACAAGACCTTGTAATAGGAAATGATTTCATGAACTTCACAGCCAAAGCACAAGCAGCAAGAGGAAAAATAGATAAATGGGGTCTCCTCAAAATTAAAAACTTCTGCACCTCAAAGGACGTTATTAAGAAAATAAAAAGGCAGCCTACCCAATGGGAGTAAATATTTGGCAAACATATATCTGATAAGAGCCTAATATCCTGCATATATAAAGACATCTTACAACTTGAAAATAAAAAGACAAACAACCCATTTAAAAAATGGGCAACTGACCTGAAAAGACACCAAGGAAGAAATACAAATGGCTAAAAAGCAAATGAAAAAATGCTCAACATCGCTTGCTATCAGGGAAATGCAAATCAAAACTACAATGAGATACCATCTTACACCCATGAGAATGGCAGCTATTAAAAAAACAGCAGACATTAATTGTTGAAGAAGATGTGAAGGAATAGGAACCCTCATCCACTGCTGGTGGGATTGTGAAATGGTCCAGTCACTGTGGAGGACAGTTTGGCGGTTCCTCAGAAAACTAACAATAGATCTTCCGTATGATCCAGCAATTCCACTGCTGGGTATATACCCAGAAGAACTGAAAGCAAAGACACAAACAGATATATGCACACCAATGTTCATAGCGGCATTGTTCATCATTGCCAAAAGTTGGAATCAGCCCCAGTTGCCCATCAACAGATGAATGGATAAGCAAAATGTGGTACATACATACAATGGAATATTACTCAGCTGTAAGAAGGAATAAATTTCTAACACATGGAATAACGTGGATGAATCTTGAAGACCTTATGTTGAGTGAAGCAAGCCAGGCATTGAAGGATGAACAGTATATGACCTCACTGATTTGACCTGAGGAAACTGAGCAGTCTCTGAGAACCATTGTCTGAAAGATAGGTTAACATGGGAGAGAAAGAGAAAAGTAGTCTCTGAGCCATCACCCATATGGACATAATCTATGGTAAAGGGATAGTGTATAGTTGCATATTGAAGGACAGGATAGATGGGTAGTGATATTTTGGGGTTGGTAGTGCAGGGTTGATAGGTAGGTAGATTAGGAAGGGCAGGTTGGAATACCCAAGGTATGTAGCTATGAATCTTGTCATTCCATGAGTCAAGACAGGGGAGTGTCATATGCCCCAGGGGGATGGGGAGGAAGGAACACTTAAGATCAAATGGGATATTTAGTAGTCATGGGAAAGGTTATTCATTATCTTACAGTAATGGACACAAAACATGGTAAACATCATCAAAAATTATTAAGCTATACCGTCTAAATTCTAAACTATACTGTAAACCATTGAAAATGTTTAGTTGCTATATTTTACTATCTGTATAACAGTTATAACAATGTGAACTTCCATAAAAAAAAAAAAAAGGTTTTAATATGGGGTGGGGAAGGGGAGGGATATTGTGTATGTGGGAGTTCTAGTATTCCATGTGTGACTTTGCTGTGACCTAAAACTTCTTTGAAAATTAAATGAAAATTTGGGAGACACTGGGGAATGAGAGGGGGAAGGCGTCATGGTACACTGAACATGCGATAATACAGTGATAAAAGGAAAAAAGAATAATTTTTTTAAAAGAGGATTTTTTTTGTTTTCTTTTCCCATTTTTTTTGAATGTCCCAATCAGCTAATTATATTTTATTTTTATTTTTATTTTTTTTCTCCTGAGTATCCTTGTATTTATCTCTTGCATTTAAGCTTATCATTATTCTTTTTCCTATTAATTGTATTTAGTTATTATATGGGCTTCATGTTCAAGGAAGCTTTAGATCACAGAAGGGTTACAATGGTGGCTGCAGAGGATCATTGGTGGTGGGTGTCTGGGATGGGGGGTTCATGGGAGTAAGTTCATCTGAATATACATGAAAGACATATAAACTGTTCAAATGATCAAGGGATGGGGCATGGTCACAGTGGGTAGATAATCACTCAATAAATGAGAGAATCTTAATTCCCAGCCTGCAGAGCTCTGCCCACATTCTCCAAGGGAGCAGCAACAGTCCCCTGAGTGCAGGGACAGTGTCTGGCAAAAGAGGATGGCCCACTGATGGGTTCTTGTTATTGATGACTTGCAGTATCTGCAAGCCACAGGCCTTGCCACATCTGCAAGCTGCAAGCCTTGCCTTAGCCTCGCCTGCGAGGCATAACCCCCTCCCCCGTTCCCCCCTTCCCTCTCTCCCACTTCCTTGTTCCTTCTCACCAATCAGAGCTCTCGCCCCAGTTATTGACTTATTTGGACAACCTTGCTTCACCCCCCTACCGTTCCCAATTCTGCCCCCCTTCCCTAGCAACACCGAGCCACCCTATAGCAATCTTCCACCCCTGGCTAGAGGACCGCCCCTTTCCTACAATGTATATATACGTTGCACCTCCCCAATAAACTCTTCTTTTTCTTCCCCCGCACTCAGAGGACTCGAGTCTTTCTTCCACACGCGGTCATTACCAGATACCCCCCACACCCGAGCCGTGGAGACCAGGGAGCCCCCAACCCGACGCCGCTCCCTGAGAACTTCCTCACCCTCGCCGTTTTCGGAGTGCACGCTGAACGGCTTATATTTTGCCTGTGTCGCCCCCCGGGCTGCAGCTGAGCTAGCCATACCCTCAGCCCGGGAGACCCGCGACATTTGGCGCCCAACGTGGGGCACTGCCGGCGGGATCACCGCGGTCTTCAGGATCTGGTAGGAAAACAAATGTACCTTGTCATTTTCCTTTTGCTTCCTATCATTCTTCTCTTCACCTTTCGTATCCTGCTCCACTGCTTCTCTAACGCCTCTGAGACCCCGTTTCTACCAACAATCTTTTCTCTCCTGCCGCTCATTCTCCTCCTTGTCCTTGTTTCCTTCTTAGCCTCCGGACATGGGGGCCTCCTTTTCCAAGCGCCAGGCGCCACAGGTTCGGGCTCTGGCAACTCTTCTAGCAGGCCACAGCTGTAAAGCCTCCTCCAAACAGCTTCAAACTTACGGGGACCTACTGCTTCCCTTTAATCCCTGGCTTCTCACATCTAATCTTTGGGATCCTGATACCTATCGCTTGCTCATCGACAGAGTAACGTCTGCCCTGGAGCAAGAGGGCAAGCGCTGCCCTCCTGGCCTCATCCCCACACTCATTACCATCCGCTCCTGTCTCCTCGGCTCTAAGCCTCTGGAAGTCTCCCTCTCAGAGCCCTCCTCTTCTGAGGAGGACTGTGAGAACTCTAACGCTTTAGTCTTGCAGCTTAACAACCTCTTGGAACACTCTGATACTGCTTCCGAACCTCTGACAAAAACCATTAAAAACCGCGCTCAAAATGGTGCACTTCCGCCTTCTTCACCACCTGAAAAGCGGAATCTTCTATATCCAGAACTCCCCTCCTCCGCTGAGGGCAAAGTTATACTCCCCCCTAGCCCCGTCACCACACCACTTCCTGCCAAACCTCCTGACCCTCCTGCTCCCCCAATTGCTCTGTCGCACCCCCCCGCCCCTTTCTCTCCCCAGCGGCCTTGGCACCTCTGCCCCCGCCACTCCCTATCCGCAATATAAAATTCTCAAAAGCAGTGAATTCAGAGATATATGTTTCTATTGACGTGTTGTAACTTGTATTGTGTTTGTCTGGTTGTTCAGTGTCAGTGTATATTTTGATACCTCCGGATGGTAATATTAAATTAATGAATAAAAATTATTAAAAGAGCTCTATTCAAATGGCCAACATTAAATAAGTACTTATATTAATAAATAAATATGGGTATTAATTTAAAATAATAGAAATAGACATGAACAAACTAAATCATTATTCTAACAAGTTTGTTTAATGTTGATGCTAATTGTATGTTTTCAGAAGTTTGCTTAAAACAGTTTCTAAAATCATTGTGATAACTTAAGTAAAGAAGGTATATAGAATGTGCTTTTATTATTAAAAGAAAGTAATTTTATCATAAGATAAAATGACTAAGTTATTAAAACAGGGTTGGAGTTTTGTTCTTTCTTGGGGTTTCTCAAGTCATTGGTCTGTTTTGGTGGAAGTTTGCATAGAGCTTTTCTCCTGGGTGATCAGTGTGCAGGAGGGAAGATGTTTTTATCAAAGTAGCTTCTTGTGCTTTGGCCTTGACGTTTCCTTGGAGAGACAGGTTTTGTTGCTTTTGGGGGAACATGATGTTCAAACTAGCTTTCTCAAAAAACGCTTTTTGTTTCAAACTGTTACAAATGGTTTGGTTTGTTCCCTGGAAGGGGGTGGAATACTGAAAGTGGTTAAGTTCATGTGATGTAGGTTGAGTGAAGTGTTTGAGACTGTTAGGCAACTGAAGGAAATTTTCTAATTTTATGACAATTAAAGTTGTATGAATAAAAAGTTCATATAAATACTTTAAAGGTGTATAAAATTGCTGAAAATTTAATAATGTTTCAGTGTAGTATTAAACAAAAGTATACTGTTATTAATCATAATTTTAATTATTTTAAAATATAATATGTTATAAAACTACCTCTCTGCCTAGGGATCAAAAGGCAGGTGCTTTAGCTTAAGTTTGTCTGATTTACTCCACCTCTACTATATATAATAATAATAATAATAAATGGAAACTAAAATAGTAAGCGCATCAAAAATGTTTTGTTACAAATTAAAAAAAAAATAAATAAATAAATAAAGTGCATTTCAACTGGTGTTGTATTCCTCCCTGGAGGAGCTGGCCACTCTCCCAGGGACTGATGCATAAACCTTGAAATATACTGCCCAAGGAGTGTTGTGTTCCTTCCTGGGGAGGCTGGCCCCTTCCTCAGGAATTAGCAAAATACTCAGAAATTGGCATATTATTATTATTGACTTAAAAAATTGTTTTTTACTATTCCTCTTAATCCAAATGATAAAGAAAAATTTGCGTTTACTATTCCTTCTATTAATCATTCAGCTCCTACTGAATGATATCAGTTCAAAGTTTTACCTTAGAGAATGATAACCAGTCCTACCTACATTATGTCAATCCTTTATTCACATTCCATTACAAATTTTGCAAAAACAATTTCCTAAGGTTATGATTATTCATTATATGGATTTGCCGCTGAGCAATCTTAAGAGCGGAAACAATCATTTCAGCTGGCTAAAGAAATTCTTCCTCAACATGGGTTGCAAATAGCAGAAGAAAAAATTCAAAAACAGGTTCCTTTTCAATATTTGGTGTCAGCCCTAGTCCTGAAGGTTCACTGTGAGGACCTGGTCACCCAGGCTCGCAGTCTCCATTCTAGATTTCATTTCTCGGCTGCCAGCCTGCAACACCTGTTCCCTGACCTGCCCATCGAAACGTGCAAACATCTGGTACGCGGCTGTAAGTGCTGCGCTCCCTTCCTGCCGCTCGGGCCCCTGCAGCCCCAAGGAGTTAACCCCAGAGGCTTAAAGCCCAATGCCCGGTGGCAGATGGACGTCACTCATGTCCCATCCTTTGGTAGACTCAAATACGTTCATGTGGTGAAAGACACCTTCTCCTGTCTAATATCAGCGGTTGCCCTCCCAGGGGAATGAGCTCGGCATTGTATCCTAGCCATGAGACGAGCCATTCTCCTTATGGGAGTTCCCTGGGACCTCAAAACTGACAATGGGCCAGCCTACCATAGTTCCACCTTCGCGGCCTTTCTCAAGCTTTATAACATCACGCACCACTTTGGCATTCCCTACAACCCCCAGGGACAAGCCGTGGTTGAAAGGTCTCACCAACAGCTCAAAATTACTATTTTAAAAGAAAGGGAAATAAGCCCCTCGGGCACGCCTGAGGAGATCCTCACTGCGGCACTAGTTAGGCTCAATTTGCTTACCTTTGACAAAAACGGGTTGTCCCCCATGCACAAGCACTGGGGGGCATCTTCTCTAGGCACCCCCCTTCCCACTGTCAGATGGAAAGACCCAGAAACCCAACAGTGGCAGGGACCTCACCCTCTCCTATGTCAAGGGAGGCGATATGCTTGTGTCTTCCCAGATGGCGCCCCACAACCCATCTGGATCCCGGCCCGAAATGTCAGACCAGCACCGTCGCTCTATGGGAAAGAGACGCAGACGACAAAGAGATAGAGAAGAAGCTGAAGAGTGTCGCCTGCAGCTGAAATTCCTGGTAGCACCCCAACAAAACACACCCGCACCTCCCCAGCTAACTACTCTTTTACTTGTTTTGCTTACCCTCGCTCATATAGGTAACGCCAATCCTCATCAGCCTTACAAATGGACTCTCTCCAGATGGGAGGATTCTGCAGTCTTACTAACTAATATTACTAACTCCCTTACCTTTACTGCCCCAATCAGCAAGCTCTTCTATCGTCCATCCCTCCCAAACCAATCCTCAACACTCCTGCCATTCCTGCACCCCCTAGCAGTATGTCTACTAGCTTCAGCGCCACCTCTCCTACACCACTGCCCCCACTTCAAATCCACAACCCATTTCTGTCCCTCCTTGCTGCTTCTTTCACCAGTTTAAATGCCTCCAATCCCAATCTCACCCAGGATTGCTGGTTGTGCCTCTCCTCCATTTTGCCCTATTATGAGGCGATTGCTGTTAACGCCTCCTACAAAGATTCTTCAGAAGACAGTCCTGCCTCTTGCAACTGGAATCATACTAAAGGCCTGACTGTTCAGTCTGTCTCTCATAGTGGGCTTTGCATGACTAAAGTTAATGGCACCGTTACTTCCTCTATGCAATCTCTCTGCAACTATACCCTATCCCCTAATTCAAACACCAAGTTTTTGATCCCCCACAACGATACGAAATGGCTCTGCTCTTCAACAGGTCTAACACCGTGCCTGAGCGTCGCCACCCTCAACACCAATGGAGAAACCTGTGTGCTCGTTACCATCCTTCCCCGCATTTACTTCCACACTAACGATCAATTCTTTGCATCTTGGCAGCATCAACTACTCCCGGACCATGTACAAAAACGTGAGATCGTCACTGCAATAACTCTTGCCTCGCTCCTAGGTATCGGTGGGATCGCCCTCGGAGCTGCTGCCTTCGGCACACAACAGACCGCTCTTTCCTCCTTGCGTATGGCTGTAGATGAAGATATTGCCCGTATAGAAACTTCTATCTCTCATTTAGGAAAATCCTTAAACTCTCTGTCGGAAGTAGTCCTCCAAAATCGTAGAGGACTCGACCTCCTCTTCCTAAAACAGGGGGGGGCTGTGTGCCGCGCTAGGGGAAGAATGTTGTTTCTATGCCAACCACTCCGGCCTTATAAAGGACAACATGGCCCAGCTAAGGGAAGGCCTGGCTAAACGTAAAAGGGAGCATGAAGCCCTTAACAACAACACCTGGACCTCCTGGGGATTTGACAAACTCCTCCCTTACCTCCTCCCCTTCCTTGGCCCTTTAATACTCATTCTGCTCCTCCTCACTCTAGGCCCTACCCTCTTTCGAAAACTTTTACAGGCGATCCGCAACTCTCTCTTCGACAAGCCAATGACCGTCCGCTACCAGCGAGTCCAAACCCGTGAGGTCGACTATCTGCACCTCTCCAACAACAACCAATCCTTCGTCCGCCCCACCCAAAACGACCGTTCACCCCTCTAGCCCCCTACCCTGCCCTTTTCCTTCCCTATGCATGGCCACACCTCTCCACCCAACATAACTTGGCCAAGATAGTGCCGAACTGGTGAGCCAATGACGGGCAACATAGCCAGGCACATAGTAGCCAACCTAAGACAGGGCCCCAGCCACTGTGAGACTCGCAGGACTGTTGTTCAATGACGGGCAACTGAACCTCGTAACATAACTGGACAACCTAAGACAGGAACCTAGCCGATTGTTGCCAAAGGGCCCTGGCTCAATCATTGCTGCTAGAGTCTCCGAAGACGGGTAAGATCCGGTCTTTATACAGCACGGTTCCGACCTAAGACAGACACAGTCCCTTACTTCGCTGCCTCCTAATGCTGCTGGGTCAGCCCAAAGACGGGTAAGAGCTACAAGTGCCTCAGCCGGCTATGACCCATAGCCCAGCTCCCTATCTGTTGGCCTAAAAAAGATAAAAGGGTGGAGATGCAGTATCTGCAAGCCACAGGCCTTGCCACATCTGCAAGCTGCAAGCCTTGCCTTAGCCTCGCCTGCGAGGCATAACCCCCAACCCCGTTCCCCCCTTCCCTCTCTCCCACTTCCTTGTTCCTTCTCACCAATCAGAGCTCTCGCCCCAGTTATTGCCTTATTTGGACAACCTTGCTTCACCCCCCTACCGTTCCCAATTCTGCCCCCCTTCCCTAGCAACACCGAGCCACCCTATAGCAATCTTCCACCCCTGGCTAGAGGACCGCCCCTTTCCTACAATGTATATATACGTTGCACCTCCCCAATAAACTCTCTCTTCTTTTTCTTCCCCCGCACTCAGAGGACTCGAGTCTTTCTTCCACACGCGGTCATTACCAGATACCCCCCACACCCGAGCCGTGGAGACCAGGGAGCCCCCAACCTGACGCCGCTCCCTGAGAACCTCCTCACCCTCGCCGTTTTCGGAGTGCACGCCGAACGGCTTATATTTTGCCTGTGTCACCCCCCGGGCTGCAGCTGAGCTAGCCATACCCTCAGCCCGGGAGACCCGCGACAATGACTAGCCTTATGAATCTTTGCTCTTGTAATTGAAACTTAGCCTAAGGGTAAGTTGGGGTGCCTAAGGGTTGCCACCTGAGAGCCTCCTTGTAGCTCAAATGTGGCCTCTCTCTAAGCCAAACTCAGCATATGAATGCATTACCTTCCCCCAACATGGAACATGGCTCCCGGGGATGAGCCTCCCTGGCAACGAGGGATTAATACCAAGTGCCAACTGGCAACACGATTGGAAAAAGACCTTGAATAAAAGGGGGGAAAGGTAAAGACAAATGAGTTCATGTGGCTAAGAAACTTCAAAGAGAGTCGGAGGTCATCCCAAAGGTAACGCTTATGCACACCTCAGTAGGATCTCATAGAACACCAAAGTGGATATCATCCCACACAGAGGGGCTCCTGAGGGCTCTGGAGACACCCAGGTCCTATATAAGGGGGATAGCCCCAGAGACTGATGCCTTATTAGTGGGCTCTACTTTGGAATCTGTGTTCCTGAGAGTGACAGAGTTGGACTCCAATAAGTCCTCCCTGCACATGGTCCATCAGTCCCTTCTATTCAAACCTATATGTGATGCTGGAGTTTTTAGGTGTACTTCCAGAGACAGGAGCCTCTGGCCTACCTATGTGCCAGCTGTGCCTGGAACTCGGTGGAGCTGCAACTCCTACCCTACAGCTCAATGGACTCATCCAAGTCACCTGGAGAGGAGTAGATGATGGGCAACGGCCATCCCAGGAAATAGAGAGGGCCTGCAGCTGCAGGCAGGATAATCTCACCCACCATATCCATGGGATATAAGCCCTCTCTCACTTGGAGGTGGAGTGGGCGTCACCTTCCCCGTCCCCTCAGGATTGGGGGAAGAGTTATGGACTAGAGTGGACTTAATGGTATTGTGTTGTAGACATATTGTGATTCAAACAATGGAAGAAATTATAACATTGAGGTGGAGCTGGTGGCCACTGGAAGCTTTTGGGGCAGGGAGGGGAAGGACAGTTGAAATACAGGGGCTTTTTTGGGACTTGGGGGTGTCCTGAGTAGCTTTGCGGTGACGGATGTAGGCAATTTTACATCAGCATATACCATGCAGAACTGTGTGGGAGAGAGTATGGTCTCTGATGTGAACTGCGGTCTATTCTTGGTGGCAAGGCCCCAGGATGTGTACATCCATTGCGGGTGATGTGCCACACTGATGAAGGATGTTTGTGTGGGATATTGTGGGAGGTGTGGGACATGGGGAACATGGGAATCCTTGTAATTTCTGTGTAATATTTAGGTCATCTAAGCACTTTTAAATATATATATATATATATAAATAACATTTATGTAAGCAAATGCACATATATCCATATATATTTATATATTATATTACAAATATTGGTATGTATTGTGAAAAATTTTTTACCCACAATAAAAAAAAAAAAAAATCACTTGACCATAGATGTGAGGGTCTGTTTTTAACCATCAATTTGTTTCCATTGTTCTATTTATCTGTCTTTATGGCAGTACCATGCTGTTTTTTACCACTGTAGCTAGGTAATGTGAGTTAAAGTCTGGAAATGAGAGTCTTCCAACTTTGCTTTTCCTTTTTAGGATGTTTCTGACTATTCAGGACCCCTTACTCTTCCAAATAAATTTGATAATCATGTTTTCCATTTATCTAAATTATGCTGGTGGAATTTTTATCAGGATTGCGTTGAATCTGTACAACAATTTGAGTAGAATTGACATCTTAATGATATTTAGTCTACCAATTCCTGGGCATGGAATGTTCTTCCAATTATCTAGGTGTTTTGTTTTTAATTTCTTTTAACATTGAGCGGTAGATTTCTGAACAAAAGTGCTTTACATCTTTGGTTATGTTTATTCCTGAATATTTGGGTTTTATCAGTCATATTTTATTTTCACCAGTCTTTTGACACTTTTAGTTACTGTTCTTGATATAATCTTCATTTCTAGACTCTCTTCCAGGCCTCTCTCTCCAGTCTTTTCTTTTCAGGCTGTAGCACACCCTTTAGTATTTTCTGTAAAGCAAGTCTCTTGGCTACAAAGTCTCTTTCTGATTATCTTGAGTATTCTAACCTCACCCTCATTTTTAAAAAACAATCTTGCTGGATATAAGATTCTTGGCTGGAAGTTTTTCTCTTGCAGTATCTTAAATATATCATACCACTGTCTTCTTTCCTCTTTGGTTTCTGGTGAGAAATCAGCACTTAATCTTAGTGGGTATCTCTTATATGTTATGCATTCCTTTTCTTTTGCTGTTCTCAAAATTCTTTGACTTTGGCATTTGACATTCTAATTAGTATGTGTCTTGGAATTGTTCAATTTGGATTTTCCCAGATGAGAGTACATTGTGCTTCTTGGACATGGATCTCTATGCCCTTCAATAGGCTTGGGAAATTTTCTACCATTATTTCTTCAAATATCCCTTCTGTTCCTTTTCCCTTTCCTTCTCCTTTTGGGACACCCATGACACATATGTTTGCATGTCTCTTGCTGTTGTTTATTTCCCTGTGACCTTGTTCAAGTTTTTCAATTATTTTCTTCATCTGTTCTATTGTATGTTCACTTTCAGAGGCCATTTGTTCAAGCTCATCAATCCTTTCTTCTGCTTCCTCAAATCTGCTATTATATGATTCCAGTGTATTTTCAATTTCATTTCTTGCACCTTTCAGTCACATAAGATCTGCTATTTTTTCTATGTATGCTTTTAAATTCTTCTGTGTGCTCATCCAATGTCTTCTTAATATCATTAATTTCTTTAGCCAGCTCATTGAATTTATTAAGGAGATTTGTTTGAGCATCTATGATTAGTTGTCTGACTCCTTTATGTCATATGGAGGCTTATCTTGTTCCTTTAACTGGGTCATATCTTCCTGTTTCTTGGTGTGGATTGTAATATTTTGTTATTGTCTTGGCATCTGGCTTACTAGAGCATTCATTCTGGGTGCAGTTTTTCTGTTTAGTTTAGGGCTTCCTGCTCCTTCTCCACTGCTGGTTGTGTAGTTGGAGACAAGGATGTGTTTGGTGCTATAAGCTGAGGAGGCTCAAGCTGCCCTCATTGCCCAAAGGACCAATGAAGCTTCTCCCAACTTTCTCCTTTGCCAGGGGTAGGGACAGAGCCACAGCTGTGTGGAATAATCTAACTCATGCAGGTCTAGTCTGTAGTTGCCCAGAGAGACTGATGAAGCTTCATTCCCCTTTCTCCACTGCCTGAGACAGGGATCTAGCTGCAAGTGTGGGCAGCAATCTATGCGGTGCAGGTCCAAGATGACTGTAGTTGCCCCATAGACTTCTGATTATTCAGCCTTTGCCAGCTAAATGTACCTGCAGTTACCTGGATAGGCTGTTGTAGGGCCCACCAGTTTCCTCCTTGCTAGAGGTGTGGCTGAAGCTTAGGCTTGGGCTGCTGGGCAATCTGGGTGAAAGAAATCGTTCTCTACCTTCACTGTGATTTTCAGTCAGCCCAGCTTCCCCTCATGTTGGGGGTGGAGTCAAAATGGCAGCTACTGGCTTCCTTCTGACTTGAACAGACTCAAACTTCAGGTGTTCTTAGGGTTGTAATTTGGCCAGCCGAATTTACTAATCAGTAGCTAAAATTGGTGGCCAACTGCCTCTTCCTCCCCTGTTTTTGGGAAATGGAGCTTCCAATTCATACCACAGAATATCTCCTGGGGTGGCTTTTGCTGCCAAGGAAAGATGATCACCAGCCTCAGAGGTGTAGCCTGTAACTTCCCAGAGAGGCTGGGGCAGCTGTCTCCAGCTTCCCTCCTGCCCATGGTTGGCTTGGGGCTTAGGCTAGAGCTGCAATCTGATCTATATGGAAAGAAGCCAGTCCCTACCAGCACTGCGATTTTCCATCAGGCCCACCTCTCTCCCTGTCAGGTGCAGAGTTAAGATGGCAGCTATGAGCCTCTTTCTGACTTGGGAAGGTTCAAACTTTAGCTGTTCTTAGGAATATACTTTAGAAAAACACCAAATTTACTAATCAGTAGCTGAAGCTGGTGCCCAACCATCTCTTCCTCCCCCATTTTTGGGAAGTGGAGCTTCCAATTCCAGCGGCGGAACAGCTCCCGAGGTGGCTTGTGCCTCCAGTGAATCATGGACACTGGCCTCCCTGGCGTGGAATGCATTACTTATGAATCTTCTCCGCAGATGGGCAACCTCCTCCTTCCATTCTTTCTAGGATGTTGCAGGATGCATTTTTGGTCTCCTGGAGCCCCCAAACAAGTGCTTTAGATAGTTCTGGGTGATTACTAACTGCCCTCTAGCAGAAGCTGATTCGAGGAGCTCCTTGCTCTGCCACCACATTGCTGTTTGTCTGAACAAATGCTTTTCAGTTTTCTGAGGGACACCTGGAAAATCCCAAAGACATTTTGAAATAAAAAATATATTAAATAGGGTATGATTTTGTTAAGGCAACATTTCAAAAATTCTAGGAGGTTTGATCACCTGGCTAAATAGGATTATAGGTCAGTGATGAACAATAATTGGTTACATATTTAACTAAAATGACAATAAAATATTTGAAAAGTAGATATAGGAGGTAACATGATTACACAACAAAGGAAACCAAAATTTTGATATTTTAAATATTGAGAATATTTGTCCTCTTAAACAATAAAAGATGATAAAGTCAATATAAGTAACAATGAGGATATTATTATAAGACAAATTATCTTTGTCTTCTAGGCAGATTCCTTAGATAGTTATGGAAGCCTTTTACAACTTCTCACA
>JAKSZT010054440.1:8246-25414 GCA_026826555.1 Tolypeutes matacus | reverse complement strand
CACAATTATAAAATTTATTTGGATGGTAAGGGACCCCAAATAGCCAGAAACATCTTAAAAAGGAAAAGCAAATTTGAAAGGACTCTTCACTTCCAGACTTTAAATCATATTACCTAGCTACAGTGGTAAAACAGCATGATACTGGCATAAGAATAGAAACATAGACCAATGAAATCAAACTGATGGTTCAGAAACAGACCGTCACATCTGTGTTGAAGTGATTTTTGATAAGCTTGTCAAACCCACCCACCTGTGGCAGAACATTCTATTCAAAAAATGGTGCTAGAAGAACTGGATATCCATAACCAAAAGAAAGAAAGAAGACCCCTATTTCACACCTTACATAAAAAAATAACTCAAAATCTTTCAAAGACCAAAATATAAAAGCAAGAACCATAAAGGTTTTAGAAGAAATTACAGGAAAACATTTTCAGGACCTGTTGGTAGGTGGATCATTCTTAAACTTCTCAATAAAATCACAAGCAGTGAAAGATATTGTGAACTTAAAAAACAATCATACACCTGTGTGGAATTCCCACAAAACACCCCTCAACCAAAACACTACATTGTTGTGGAATATTTTTTACAAATTTTGAGATAATTTCATCAGACTACTACCACTAACTATGGTCGAAGGTTTAAAGATTATGAAACAATATCATCAGAATATTACCAACAACTGTGGTCCATAGTGTATATTTCCTCCAACAAAAGGAGGAAAAGGAAAGACAAATGAGTTTATATGACTAAGAGACTTCAAAGTGAGTCGGGAGATCAACCCAGAGGTAACGCTTATTCACATCTCAGCAGGATCTCATAGACTGCCAAAGTGGATACTACCCCAAATAGTGGGGCTCCTGAGGGATCTGGAGGCACCTAAGTCCTACAGTCATGGCACATAGCCCTCACCCAGGACAACTAACAAGGAGGTGAGGAGTGACAACCACCATATCAAGGAAATGAGAGAGCCTAAAAATGCAAGCAAAACATTCCCATCCATTGGTTGTATGGAATCAAAGCCCCCTCTCAATTAGAAGTGGAGTGGACATCAGCATCTCAGAATCCTTAGGACTGAGGAAAGAATTATGGACTAGAGTGGACTTACTGGTATTCTACTATAGACTTATTGTGATTCTAGCCTTGGAAGAAATTACAACATTGATGTGGAGGCAGTAGCCACTGGAGGCTCTGGGGGTGGGTAAAGGGAAAAACAGTTGTAATACAAGGCCACTTTTGGGAATTGTAAATTGTCCTGAATGACATTGCAATGACAGATATAGGCCATTATATATCTTTCCATAACCTGCAGAATTGTGTGGGAGAGAGCGTAAACTGAAAAATGAACTATGGTCCATGCTCAGTGGCAATTCCCCAGGATGCATTTACCAATTTCAATGAATGTGCCATACTAATGAACAATGTTGGCCATGTGGAAAGGTGTGAGAGGTGTGGGGAGTGAGGCATATGGAAATTCCTATATTTTTTGTTTAACATTTATGTTATCTAAGTATCTTTAATATATATATATATATATATATATATATGTATTTTTTTTAATTGCCAAAAGAACAGGCATTTTTCCAAAAAGATAAACAAATGGCCAAAAAGCACATGAAAAGATGATCAACATCTATAATGGCTTGAAGTTTTGTACTCCAAAAAGAAGAAAAAAAAAACAAAACATGTTTTTGACTCAATCCATTTCTGTGGGTGTGAACCCTTGTAAACAGGAACTTTTGATGATGTTACTTCAGTTATAGCAGGGGTTCTTAGCAAGAGGTCTATAGCTTGAATTGAAATCCAAAAAAAACATTATTCTTGTAGGGACATGTTGGTGTTGGTGTGATATATTTATTAAATAATACACGGTATACTGTGGACTTAGTAAGGGGTCTGTGGTTTTCACCTGACTGCAAAGGGGTCCATGGAACAAAAAATGTTAAGAACCTTGAAGTTATGGTGTGGCCCAGCTGAATCAGGATAGGTATTAATCTTATTACTGAAGGCCTTGTAGGGAATGTCACAGGGAGAAAGAAAGCCTCACAATTAGCGGACTAAAGCTGGAAGCCGACTAAACTGCAAAGCCAGAGGAGGCTGCTATGGGCATTATATGTGACAGAAAAGCTTATGGATCCCTGGCAACCAGCCCCAAATAGCTCCAGTCTTCTTAGAGAAACAGAGCCTTGATGACACCTTGGTTTTTTACTTCTCCTATTCTCAAAACCCTGAACCATTAAATTCTCATTGCTTAAGCTAACCCTTTACATTGTATTTGTTTTGTTAGCCAGGAAACTAATACAACATAATTAGCCATTAGGGAATTGCAAATCAAAATAACAATGAGATACAATTTCACTCTCTATGATGGTTATTATTTTTTTTTAAATGAGGAAAATTACCAGTGTGGAGAAATAGGAACACACGTTCATTGTGTATCAAAAGAGTGAAAAGGCAACTAACTAAATGGGGAAAAATATTTAGAAATCACATGTCAGATAAGGGTATAATATCCTGGGTATATAAAGAGATGCTACAACTCAACAATAAAAAGACAAATGACCCATTTAAAAAATGGGCAAAAGACTTGAATAGACACTTCTCCAAAGAAGAAATACAAAGGACAAAAAAAAAAAACCCATGAAAAAATGCTCAACATCACTAATGATTATGGAAATACAAATCATAACTACAATGAGATATCATTTCACACCTCTCAGAATGACCACTATTAAAAAGACAGAGAACTGCAAATGTTGGAGAGAGTATAGAGAGATAGGAATAGGAATGCTTATTCACTGTTGGTGGAAATGCAGAAAGGTACAGCCACTGTGGAGGACTGTTTAGCAGTTCCTAAAGAATCTGAATATAGACTTGTCACATGACCCTGCAATAGCATTACTGAGTATAAACCCAGAACTGAGAGCACTACATGAACAGACATCTGAACACTGATGTTCATAGGGGCATTATTCATGATTGTCAGAAGTTGGAAACAACCCAGGTGTCCATCAATGGAGGAGTGCATAAACACACTGTGGCCTAGTCACACAATGGAATATTATGCAGCTGTAAGAAGAAAAGAAGTTGTAAAGCATAGGACAACATGGATAAACCTGGAGGACAATATGTTGTGTGAAGGAAGCCAGACACAAAAGGACAAATACTGTATGATTGCATTACCATGAACCAAGTATATTGTGTAACATATTGTATGATTTTAAAAAATATATATGTATCCAGTACATTTACTTGAGAAATGTATGTTTTTATTCAACTCTTTTCTTTTTATTTTTTAATTATTTATATTTTCAGTTATTAAATGTACAAAGTTAAAAAATTTAACATATATATACAGTCCTTCTTTGCCTTATAATAGCTTTTGTCTTAAAATTAATTTTGTCTGATATTAATATATCCAACCAAGATCTCTATTTGTTGCATTTGCATGGAATAGATTTTTTCCGTCCTTTCACTTTTGATCCATTTATGTATTTGTATCTAAGGTGAGTTTCTTGTAAACAAAATATAGTTGGATAAAGCTTATGTATCCATTCTGTCAATCCTTGTCCTTTGATTGAACAGTTAAATTCATTTACATCAAATTAATCATGATGAGGCAAATTTACTTTGCCATTTACCCATTGTTTGTTGTATGTGTTATTCCTTTTTTGTCCCTCATTTCTCCATTGTACATTCTTTTGCATATAGTTAATCATTTGTAGTGAAGCAGATTAATACACTTCTCATTTCATTTACTATTTTACTTTTTAGACACTTTACTTGTAGTTATCATCAGGTTTATAGTTAGCATTCTATACCTATGATAAACTATTTTTTGAAAAGATATCAACTTACTTTCAGTAGCGTAAAAAACTGTTTCTATATATCTGTTCCCATTCTTTAGGCTGTTCTTGTCGTACATTATCTCTTTACATTTTGCATGTGCAATACAATAAACAAGTTTATTTCTTTGGTAATTAATTGTACACCATATGTTGTAGAAAAATAGGGTTATACACTATGAATAAACTAATACTGCAATTTGAATTTACCACTGAAGTTACCATTACCAAAGATATTTCTTTATACAGCTCAAAGCTACTATCTGCTATACTTTCCTTTCATCCTAAAGAACTACCTTTATCATTTATTTTAGGGAAAGTCTAATGGTGATGAGCTTCCTCAATTTTGTTTATCTGCAAACATCTTAAACTCTCCATTAATTTTGAAAGACAGTTTTACCAGATACAGATTTTTTGGCCAGTAATTCTCTATCAGTACATTAAATGTATCATACCACTGCCTTCTCACCTCCAGGATTTGTGATGATAAAACAGCATTTAATCTTATTGAGTATTCTTTGAACGTGATGAGCCACTTCTTTCTCACTGATTTTAGAATTTTCTTTTTATTCATGGCATTCAAAATTTTGATTTTGATGTATCATAGAGTAGATCAATTTGGATTTTTCATGTTTGGAGTTCATTCTTCTTGGATGTGAATGTTCATGTCTTCTGTTAATTTTGTGAAATTGTATCCATTATTTCTTCAAATATCCATTTGTCCATGATATCTTTCTCTTCTCTTTCTGGGATTCCCATAATGCATACACTGGTACTTTGTATATTGTTCCACAGGCCCCGTGGTTTCTGTCCCCTTTTGTAATTCTTCTTTCTTTCTGTTCTTCAGGCTGAATGGTTTCAGTCATTATTCATCTTGTTTTGTGAGTCTTTTTGTTATCTGCTCAATTCTGCTCTTGAAGCTAGTATATTTTTACTATATGTTACTGGGTTTTTCATACAGTAAATTTCATTTTGATTCCTTTTTAAAATTTCTATCATTCCTCTTTCTGTTGAAAATCACCTACTTGATTTCCCTTAGATCTTTTTTTTATTTTTAATTTTTTTTTATTTTTTTTTTTTATTTTTTATTTTTTTTTAAAGGATTTATTTATTTATTTACTTTTATCCATTTTTACACCCCTCCCCCCCCCCCGTTTTTGCTGTTTCTGTGTCCATTCGCTGGGCAACTCTGTGAACTCTGTGTCCATTTTCTGCCCTCTCTTCTCATCCTTCTCTTCCTGTCTTCACTGGGATTCAATCCTTGGAATCTCTGATGTAGGAGAGAGGCATCCTGCCCGCGCCACCTTAGTTGCTGGTTTTTCGGTGCGTCTCATCTTGCCTCTCCCTTGTGTCACTCTCCTATTACGTCATCATCTTGTTGTGTGGCTCGCGGGAACTGGTGGTGCACCCGCGCACAGGGCCTGGCGGACCACGCACCTTCTATATATTTTTAAAATTTTTACCAGGAGGTCCAGGGGATCGAACCCAGGTCCCTCCATATGGGAGATGGACGCCAACCAGATATAGCCCCCTGCTATATCTCTTAAGGTTGACCAGAGATACCTAGAGTTACAGTCTTTTCCCATACAGGATGGTCATATAATAAATCAGGCTTAGTTTATCACCAGCATTCTAAAAACCAAACCTAGGGAGGAAAACGAGGTCTGGGGACACATGCATGGTTTCTAATATAGCGAATGTTTAGCCCACCCTGATTATCACAGAATCAGGACAGTGAGAATATTCGCAGAATTTTTTTTTATTTTTAAATCTTTTTTTTTTTAAATGCTTTAAATTACATAAATGTTACATAGAAAATATGAAAGTTTCCCATATGCTCCCAACTCCCCCTCTCACACTTTCCCACATTAACAACATCCTTCATTAGAGGGGTACATGTCTTGCAATTGATGAACACATATTGGAGCATTGCCATTAACTGTGGATTATAGTTTACATTGTAGTTTACAATCTGTCCCACTCAATTTTGTAAGTTATGACAAAATGTATAATGGCCTGTATCTTTTTCATTTGTTTTGCTTGTTGTTCGTTTTTGTTTTTCAGGAGGCACTGAGAACCAAATCTGGGACCTCCTATGTGCGAGGCAGGTGCTCAACCATTTGAGCCACATCTGCTCCCTAAACATTTTTTTTTTTCATATATATTTTAAAAGATGTCGGGAGGTCACCAGAGGTAATGTTTATGCACACCTCAGTAGGATCTCATAGAACACCAAAGTGGATACCACCCCACACAGAGGGACTCCTGAGGGCTCTGGAGACACCCAGGTCCTATATAAGGGGGGATAGCCCCAGAGATTGATGCCTTATCAGTGGGCTCTACTTTGGAATATGTGCTCCTGAGAGTGGCAGAGTTGGACTCAAATAAGTCCTTTAGTTCTTTATCCTTTCTTTCTTTCAGTTCATTGAACTTATATAGGAGAGAAGATTTAGTATCAGTGATTTGTTGCTTCAAGTCTAAACTTGCTGTCCTTTTATTTTGTTCCTTTGAATGAGCATCTCTTATTTATTTATATGTCTTGTGAATTTTTTGAAGTTATTTGATTCTTTTGATTTGCTAATTCTCGATGTCAGGTAATCACTCTTTTCATTGTTTTTATTTTTAAAGAAGCTTTAGATTACATAAATGTTACATAAAAAATATAGGGGATTCCCATATGCCCCACCCCTCCCCCTTCCACACTTTCCCACATTAACAACATCTTTCATTTGTTTGGTACATTTGTTACAATTGCAGATATTCACTCTTACATAAGAATTTATTGTAGATTGATTCTGTGTTGAGATTCTTACCCTAAACTTATTCCAGTTTTACTGCTTTCCTAGGCATTTATAGTAGCCTTCAATAATTCCCCAGTAAGCGTGACTGTTTCCCATCTAAGAAAGAATGTAATTTTACCAGTTTCTCTTCTACGGCTTATGGGCTGCCTTTTTTTTTTTTTTTCAATGGTCTATACCAGGCTGCAGCTGAGCATAAGACAATCCCCCTGCCTTCTGGCTGAACCATTGGTTTTTATTAGCATAGATGATTTCATCTTTTGGCATGCACTACAATTATCACTCAAGTGCTACACAGAAGGAACAGAAAATGCAACTCCTTGGAATCATTCCTGCTGTACTCAGGGACTATGGGTGCAGGGCTAAGGATTTATGAATTGGATACAAGGAATGCTGAGTTAGGGACACAAGAAATGGAGCCAAGGACTTTGTGGGCTAATAGATAATCCAGCAGTTGGGCTGCTGTCTGAGTTTTAACCCTCATGGAAGGGTTGAACCTCTAATAGTGGATTATCATAGCATTGAGCAAGATTTCCAGAAGAGGCATTATTTTGGTGGTACATGGGCATATTGCAAAGTCCTGAGGATCCCCACTATTTGGGGTAGTATCTACTTTGGCCATCTATGAGATCCTGCTGAGACATGCATAAACATGACCTCTCTGATGACCTCCTGACTCACTTTGAAGTCTTTTAGCCATATACACTCATTTATCTTTACCTTTTACCCCTTTTATTCAAGGTCTTTTCCCAGTTGTATCACCAGCTGGTACTTGGTAGTAATCCCTCAGTGCCAGGGAGGCTCATCCCCAGGAGTCATGTCCCATGCAGTGGGGAAGGTAATGCATTTATATGCTGAGTTTGGCTTACAGAGAGGTCACATTTAAGCAACAAGGAGGCTTTCAGGAGGCAACTCTTAGGCACTCTCCAACACTAAGCTAAGTTGCAAATTCAAGAGCAAAAGTCTCATAAGCATAGTTGTCAACATCCAGGGCCCATTAATGGACCATCCTTCTTCACTAGTCATTGCCATAGCACTTGGAGGATTGTTGTTTTTCCATTAGAGGATGTGGCAGAACTCCCCAGGCTGGGAATTCAATAATTTTTCAGTTGTTGTGTAAATCTACACCCACTGTGGCAATGCTCCATGAACATTTGAACATATTTATATACCTTATATGTATGCCAAAGTGAACTTCCTCCTCTGCCATAGTTGTAAGCCTTCTATGATCCAAAACCTCTTAAAAAATGAAGCCAAGAATATTGCCAAATTTGATTAATAGGAAAATGAAATAAAATCGTTTTAAACACAAGAAATAAAATATATGCTAATGTAGAGAAACTGAAACTAACATAAAGTAAAAAAGATTGGGGTATTAAAAAATGAAAAACATTAAAAATAAAGTGAAACAAATTATTTTTGAATCCTCTGTCATGCATCTGATGTTGTACAAAGCCCTTATTCCCCAAAATAACTATCTCCCTGGATTTCTTCCTAGATATCTTTCAAGAAGACTATTTGCCACAATTTTATTTTTCCCCTCAGGATGCAAAAATTTCCTAACTAGCCTTTCAATCAACTTAAGAAATGTCATATGCACAGTCACTTTTTGCACTGAGAGCGATCTGAGGTGACACAAAAGCAAGCACTCTGCATCAGTTCTTTAGCAATATCATGGACAGGCCAATACAGATTAACATAATCCATTCATTCAAGGTCTGCTCTTCTCCCTCCCACAACAGGTAAAAACTCAAGGAATGTGGTCTGTCAACCTCAACACCAAGTTTTTCTTGGTAGGGTGGTGTGGTCATCTAAGCTAAAATGTAAAAAGAGTTCCCCTGCCATAGTTTAAATTGTCTTCTTTTGTTCAATCTTTGTTTCATTGCTGTAAACCACTGACTATATTTCAGAGTTCTGACAAAGTTGATTCTGACAGATTTCTTTTTTATTTTTCTTGATTTTTCTGGGCCAGGGCAAGCCCTTGGAATACTTTAAATTTGCTAGTTTCAGTGACATAAATCTATGAATCTAGTTATGTTTTTATATACTACCTTCAACATTTAGTAAAAATAAAAATATTACTAAAAGTAACATCAAAACCTATCAAATACATAAGAATAAATCCAATGATAACTGTACACATTTTATACATAAGAATTAGAATATATCATGGTGAAAAATTAAAGAAGACTTATGCAAGGAGAGATATATTTAAATCATATATAAGAAAATTCTGCATTTTTCAGATATTAATTGTTACCAAACAATCGAATCAATCCAATGATGTATTAATAAAAATGCCAGTAGTTTTCTATATATTTATAATTTCTAAAAAATAGCTATTCCTAAAATTTATGTAGGAAAACCAATTATGAAAAAAATATATGACAATTTTGAAGAATAATAAATTAGGATATTTTACATTGACAGAATTTGTAATTTCTAAAGAGCAACAGTAATTAAGTCATGTGGTATTGATGAAAAGATTGATAAATAGACCAAGGGGAGAGAATAGAGAATGCATACATAGACTTGCATTTATTCATTGCCCTTGTTTACAACAAGGCAAGTCAATTTAAGGGGCAAAAGAATGGCACTTTCAGTAAAAGTTACTGGATAAAATTGATACCTATATTGAATATAATTTACACACTTCTCAAATTTGTAAACAATATGAGGTGGAAGATTGGAATATATTTTTTGCTTATTAATAACGGTAATATAACAAATAATCAAATAAGGAGAAAGCAAATAAGGATTCTAGAAATCCTATATAAGATAGGGTTTTCCTGCCTTGCAATAGGCAAGCCTTTATGAATCATGATTATAAAGGCACTAACCCTACGGTAAAAACAAATGAAATCGTATTTAATTAAAGTTGTGAATTTCTTTTCATTGACATATTAATACAGATAAAAATGAAGTCATCGATTTGATTAGAAGCCATTAATAGTGATATATCTGGCAACTAATTCTTATCTAGTATATGACCAAATCCTATGATAACCCTGATAATAAAATAAAATAAATAATTGAAGAAGCATTTCACAAAGAAAATAACTAATTCATTGATAAGCTTATGAAAAGGTACTCAACATGAATAGTTAATTTGGACATGAAGATTAAAATCAATGGATGATACCATTACACACCTGGATTTGATACAGTTCTAAGGAATCTGAGTACTTGTTTTGACATGTATGGTAGATATGGGATTCTTATACATAAGAGACTTGGAGTGTGAAATGGTGCCACAACTTTGAAAACAACTGTCTAATTCCTCCTCTGGCAAAACATATATCTCATTTATGGTCCTGAAGTTTATATTCTATACACAAATTACCTCTGGGCAATGTTGATATTGATGCCAAGGACTCTGCTCCCATGGAATTTCCCTAATGCCATATGGAACCGAATACAGAGGCAGTTGTTTGAAAACAGAATTATTATTCTCAGGATATAAGTATTTCAGGTAAACCTGCCCACTTGTGCTTGCCTGCAAGTGAAATTGATTTGGACCCATTCAAGAAATCCTAACTTTCATATCCAGCATAAAAGGATGAATTATCTTACGAGTACTTTCGTAATTTTGTTTTGTTTTATTTTTTCCTTCTCCTTTACCTTACTCCATGAATCGCCCACTCTTCTTTCCTGCACTGCTCACTTATTGACACGTATAGGACTAGAATAGAAAAATATAGATAGGGAAGGTATTCACATAATGAGATCAATGTCTTCCTTTAATTGAACTGCATAAAAATACTTCATTCCAGAAACTTTTGGAGAATTGTCATGGAAGCAAAGAGTGACCATATAACAAAATTGAATGTGGCCTATGCCAGTAATGCAGAAGGTACAGGGCGTGACTTCATTCTGCCCAGAGATTCAATATGCAGAATAATTTCAATGTATAATTAAATACATTTAGTGATGGGAGGTGTGTCTGTCTACTAACTGGAAATATTGTTTAGTGCATAGTTATGCCATTTAATAGTTTCATGAACATTTCCCTATTATTTTATCTTTGCCAACATATACCAAAGATTGTTCCACTTATTCAAAGTTAATCAGTGAATCACTGACAAATATAATTTTATCCCTTACAATTTATGTGTAATTCTTGGACTTTGTCATAATATATCCTGAAAGAGCATGTAAGCATGTGTTCATTATTCATCCTCCAGCTTTTGGACCAGTGTTTGCATATAACTCACCCAAAAATATTTTTCAAAGATTGTGTTAATTACAAATAAATAAAAATGAAATGGTTTTGTGAATGAATACATTAATGAAGATTATATTAATGCAGAAAATATGTCTTCCAATGCTTCAGGTTGAAAAATACATCTTTCAAATCTTTGCAGACAATGCAATGCATAAATTGCATTTACACTTTGGGGGAGAAGTTCATTCATGTAATATTCTATCTACCCCAGGAAATCTTTGTTGAGCAGGGTAACCCCCTGGGACCTTCCAGCTACAGATAAGGAAATGGTTTCAGTTTTTCAATAATTATTCAATACTTTTAATACTGAGTCTATATTGTCATATGTTATGTGGAGCAAAACAAAAAAAATAATAGTAAATGTAACACATTGGGTTTTCCTTCCTTTTTCATTTGCTTGGTAAAAACAGCACTCTGTAGACATAAGGTGACATTTATGTCGTAAGATGAAATAAATGTAAATGCTGAAGAGACATTTGCTTAATCATGTTATCAGTGATTTGTAATTCTTGTTTAAACATTTTTCAACATAGCTACAATTGTTAATGCCTCCCTTTTGAAAAGTTTTGCAAATGTTAAATTTATAAGGTAGGAATTAATAAATATTTTATAAACAAGGAAATTTAGGTTAAAAGATGTTTGAGAGTCTCCCCAATGCTACAAAGAGGGAATGCATAGCTGGGGTACAAAACATATCTTTCCCTGAAGACCATGATGTTTCAACTCTGCTACTCTGCCATGTGGAAATTCAAGGTAGAAACCTACTATTTATTGGTTATAAAATTGTAGCCTCCTATCATTGTTCATATTCTGTTTGATCATGAGCTAATGATAAGTTCTAACATTTTGAGAATATTTCTGAAGAATCTCATATATAAAAATTAGCTATATTCAATAAACTATGAATAAACTCAATAAATCCTATAGGCAAGCCTTGGGCTCCAATTTACTTATTTTATATTTACTAAATTATAAAGATGTATGAAAACACTGGCAAAAGTTGTTAAAGTTTACAATTTACTAATAAAATACTCCAGAAAATAAGTTATGAGGCAGGGAGACTAAAGAATGATAAGGCAATATTATGTTATGTTCTACTACCAAATAATACAGAGAAGGAAATCAGATAAACATGAGTCCATAAATGTACATATGCTAATATTTTTCCTCTTGTACATTTTCCATGTTTCTTAGGAATTATTTACCTTCAGTTATCCACAGCCATAGGAAATTACCTAAAAATGCCTGATTCTACCAGTCACTGAATTCCTGCTTACAAGATTTTCTGATGTGTGGGAGTACAGATTCTTACATGCCATGCTCTTCCTACTGATGTACTTGGCAACCTTGATGGGGAACTTTCTCATTGTCACAATAACCACACTCAAACACAGTCTTTATACCCCCATGTACTTCTTCCTTAGGAATCTGTCTTAGACATGTGCTACATTTCTGTCACTGTACCCAAAGCATGTGTCATCTTCCTGCTTGACAACCAAGCAATCTCCATTGTTGGATGTGCAGCTCAAATCTTTCTCATGCTTTTGTTTATTTATACAGAACTGCTGTTTCTCACCATCATGTCCTTTGACTACTATGTGGCCATCTGCCAGCCCCTCCACTACCCTGTGGTTATGAACCTGCAGGTCTGTGTCCAGATGACTCTGGCCTCCATACTCAGTGGTTTGGCCTACTCTGGAATCCACACTGGCAACACATTTGGCTGCCCTTCTGTAAGTCCAGTGTGTTCCATCAGTTCTTCTGTGAGGTCCCCTCTCTGTTGAAGCTCTCATGCTCTGGGATCTCAAGCAATGAAATTTTAGTTCTTGTCTCTGCAGTGCTCATGGGTGGTGGCTGCTTTGCCTGTATCACCATGTCTTATTGTCTCATATTTTCTACTGTGCTCAAGTTTCCCACAAGAGGAGAACAAAGAAAGGCCTTTCCTACCTGTGTCCCTCACATCCTCATGGTGACCATGTATCTCAGCTCAGGTGCTGCTGTATACATGAAGCCAATCTCCAGCTCACCCACAATTCAGTACATGATCAGTACTGTGTTCTATTCTATACTCCATCCTTTCCTGAACCCTATAATCTATAGTCTTAGAAACAAGCAGATAAAGGAGGCTGTAAAGAAAGTTATGAGGAGAAAGCTTTATTCAGGAAAACAATAGGATCATTATTTCAAGAAACTCTTATTTTAATGAGATGAGTTGAAAATGTCTCAAAGTTAAACTTCTTGCCTATTTAAGAGTTTAAGAGACATGGCAGGAATTTTCAGAGACAGTCGTTGCAGTATGTGTCAGTATAGTAACAACACAATTGTATTTTACTTTGAGATTTCCCCTTCAAAAAATGAACATTCTCTGGTACCTGACATACCTCTCCAAAAATTTGTGTCTTTTTCCAAATAATTCTGTTTCTATTTATCCTTCCTTAAACTTAGAGAGCCCTAGAAAATACAAACTATGCTTTCACTTTCTTTGATCTTTTTGTGCACTTATAAAAGTCAGAGAGCAACCTTCACTTATCATTTAGTGAAAATAAAATTATATTAAAGATTTTAGTCTGAATAAAATGTATTTAAGGAAAGTGTGGTTGGTAATTTAAGTCAAAGATAATTCCCTATATTTCATCATGTGGAAGATCAAATTTTAAATAAGAATTACTTTTGCTCAATGTAAAGAAAAATATTTACAAAATTGTAAATCTGTAATATGTTTAGAAAGTCTAGGATTAAAACTTTGTTGGCACGTTTTAAGTTTTCCATTAAAATTACCAAAGTGAGGTAAATATTTCCTATTTCCACCTTATGATATGTTAGATATTGAAACAATGAAATTATGTATTTATATTGTGTGTTTTTATGTGTCTCATATATTAGGGCCTATAACCTCTAGAGTAACCCTTGAATTAGGAGCAGAACTCTGTAATGGCTGACAAATATTTTGCCATATTTGATAAGTAAATTTCCAAAACATATTTATTTTTTACCTAAAATCACTGAGATATTAATTTTCCATTTTTTAAATTGGGGTCATGATTGTCACTCTTTAAAATCAGAATCAGATCTCATGCTACTTCCAAGACTGATTTTATCACAGGGCACTGATATATTGTTAGTTAATGAATCATAATATTTACAAATTATGATATCATCTGCATACTTTTTTATTATATATCATTTGAATTAAAGTCATGCAGAGTATGTTCCATCATATATGTATGAACATTTATACATTATCTATATACCAGTAATTGTAGAAATATATTGTGGTTAAAATGGAAAATTTTAGGTGATATAAATATTACTAGAATAAAAATTTTAAAAAACAACAGCAATGTGGTGGCTGTATGACACAGCAATTCCTAATGTAAACTATGGACTATTGTTAATAGTGTAATTATAATCATATATTTTCAGCTGTTGTAACATAGGTACCACAGTAATGCAAGTGTACATACTAGGGGAGTATATGAGAATTCTATATTTTCTGCATGTTTTTTTCAGTTAACCTACAACTTCTCTGATAAAAAAAAAAAAAGGACATGAGCATATACCAAATAAATATATATATGGTAGCTGGTAATGTGTAAACAATCATATAATGTAAAATTAAATTTGGACACCAATGACTTAAAGAAAATTGTGATCATTTCCTTTAGAATTTAGAGAACTCATTTTGGAATATTTATTCAAATGAAATAGCATAACATTATAACACACATAATTATATAGCATGGCAATATATACAGCAATTATTAAAACATAATGAGGAAATCCTAAAATACCATCATATTTAAACAGTTTAAGATATGGCTCACTACAATTCATAGAACATCAAAAAAATTAAAGATTAATATAAGATTTGAGTATGTAATTTCCTAACTTGTCCAAATTGACATTCATATGACACTGTACCCTAAATGTCCAAAATATATTTTCTTTCCAAGTAAACATTGATAATTTACTAAATTATACCATATTCTGGGCCATAAGGAAGTCTGCACAAAGTTCAAAATGCTGAAACTGTACAGAATATGCTCTATGACCCTCAGGTATCAGAAGAATAGAGGGATATTGAAATCTCTGAGTCTAATTCTTCATATGTCTATTTCTCCTAGCCATTCTATTGGTTTGCTTTATGTATTTTGAAGGTCTTCTGCTTTTTTCCTCCGTCAATATTATGTACTTTTATGTCATCTTCATTAATTGACTCTTTTATCAATATGTAATAACATCCTTTATATCTGGTGTTTGCTCCAATGTCTACATTTTCAATTATTAATATAACCAATACACCTCTTAAACATTTCTGTTAGCATATATATCTTCACATATCCTTTAAAAAAAAAAAAAAACTATTTGGGTCTTTATATTAAAGTGAATTTCCTGAGGGCAGCATAGAATAGGGGTTTACTTTGTAATCCTATCACAGATTCTCTGCCTTTTAATTGTGGGGTTTTATTATTTAAATTAATTGTAATTATTGATGTTTTTATGTGATAAATATATTGTACTTTTTTTTTCTTTTTATTCCCTTTATTCTTTGTTTTCTGTTTCCTCTTTTTCAAGCTTCATTTGGATTATCCTCTTACTGCTTTTTAGCTATATATATATTATTTTCTAAAGTTGATTTCTGATTTAGAGCTTATACATATTTAGCTCCTTCAAATATGACTTCATGTGATAATATATCACTTTAGATATACAAGAAAAACAAAAACTATCATATATTTATGTATATTGTTACCATTTCTGGTGCTCATCATTCCTTTGTGTAAGTCCATATTTTCAAAATATGTCAGTATATTTTTCCCTCAAAGATTTCATTTAGTATTTTTATAGTATGGATCTTGTGCTGAATTATTCTCACATTTATGTGACTTCATTTTTGTAAGTTATTTGTATCAAATTTAATTTTTTTTTTTTTTGAGATATGGGGGTTAGAGGTTGAATCCAGGATTTCATATGTGGGAAGCCTGTGTTCAACCACTGAGCCACATCAGGTCCTTTGAGTTGGTGTTTTTGTTTGTTTGCTTGTTCACGCCCAATCCCAATATGGCTCACTTGTCTGCTCACTCTGTCTGCTCACTCTGTCTGCTCATTGTGTCTTTCTTCTTTAGTAGGCACCAGGACCTGAACCCAGGACCTCCCACGTGGGAGGCGGGCACCCAATTGCTTGAGCCACATCTGCTCCCTCAAATGTAATTCTATATACATATTTTAATTTTAAAGAAGATTTAGACTACATAAAATTATATTAAAAATATAGGAGATCCCCTTATATCCCTCCCTCTCCCCTCCCACACTTCCCACATTAACATCATCTTTCATTAGTCTGGTTCATTTGTTAAAATTGATGAACACATACTGAAGCATTGCTACTAACCGAGGACTATATTTTACATTACAGCTTACACTCTGCCTGACACAATTTTATAGGTTATGACAAAATGTATAATGGACTGTATCTGTCATTGCAATGTTATACAGGACAATACCCTTATATTACACCTATCCTTCTCTCTCCCTCTCCTCAGAACCTCTGATGGCCACTGCCTTTATACCAGGGGTTCTTAACAAAGGGATCGTGAGCTTGAATTTAAAATTTAAAAACCACATTATTCTTGTGGGAATTTGTTGGTGTGGGTGTTATATATTTATTAAATAATACACAACAACGTGTGGACTTGGTAAGGGGTACATGGTTTTCACCTGAATGGTAAAGGGGTCCATGGAGCAAAAAAGGATAAGAATCCCTGGTTTATATCAATCCCAGTTAGAAATCTGTTGTCAATGTTTACCTTTGTTTCTCTGTATGGACTGTATATCCTATGTTTCTTGGAAGGTACTTACTTCTAAAATGCAATGTTAGAACAGGTATAGAATGGACATTTCCATTTCTGAAGGAAGAAATTGGAAGGAAACTGATGTCCTGAGGCCCAAGCAAGTACAAAACCCAGTGGGCTAACTCCATTCTTTTCCAAGGTCTGAGGTTTACCTGTGTTTTTTGTTTGTTCTTTGGGCCTGCTGATGCAGCAGCCCCACATCTCCCAAGCACTGGAGCAGGGACCTGCTCAATTCAAACACTGGGGCACAAGACCTGGCCTATCCACCTGCTGCATGGAAGGTTTTCTCTCTTGACTTGAGGAAATCTTTTCTTCCCTGACCTCTGCTTCCATGGTTCTCCCTTGACCTCATTTTGTCCCATCTCTCTCGCTTTAATTACAGGCTGGTTATGATTCTGGGGATTGGATTATGTGCCTCGTATAGCAATGCTGAAGTCATAATTTGCAGTCC
>JAKSZT010054439.1:112416-138250 GCA_026826555.1 Tolypeutes matacus | reverse complement strand
TGGAAGAAATTGTCACTGTACATAAAAGATAGATATTTTGATGATGAAACACACAAAGAAAAAAATGTTTTTTATTTTTTACCTTTGTATTTTATTTGCTATTTTTAAATTATTTTTTATTTTTTAAATTATTTTTATTTATTAATTTTGGGGGCATTGTTGGGGACATTTTGGATCACAGAAGTGTCACAACTGTGGCAGGGGAGGATCACGTGTGGGATGTTGGTGATGGAGAGAGGTGCACCTGAGGCATGTCTCTATGGAACATGAATATGTTCAAGTGGTCATGGGGTGTTGTCTCGGTGGGTGTAGACCCACACAATAGCTGAAAAAATATTGAATTCTCATCCTGGGCAGTCCTACTACATTCTTTAATAGAGCAGCAAGATTCCCCCAAGTAAATGGACAGTGCTTAGTAAAGGAGAACAGAACATTGTTTCAGGTCCTTGTTGTTTATGATTGTGCTTATGAATCTTATTCTTGTAAAATTGAAACTGAGATTGGTATCATATATTGCCTAGGAGTTACCTCCTGAAAACTTCTTTTTTACTAAAATGTGGCCTCTTTCTCAGCCAAACTCAGCATATAAATGGACTGCCCTCCCCTCTCCCCTACCATGGGACATGACTCCCAGGGATAAGCCTCCCTGGTAATGAGGGATTATTACCAAATGTGAACTAGTGAAGCATTTGTAAAAAGACCTTGACCAAAAGGGGGAAATACTAAATACAAATGAGTTTTTCTGGCTAGGAGATTTCAAAGTGACTCAGGAGTTCATTCCAGAGGTTATATTTATGTACCTCTCAGCAGGATCTCATTGACTGCCACTGTAAACAATAACCCAAGCAGGGGTTATCCTGAGGGCTCTAGAGATATCTAGACATTATAGTCAGGTCAGACTATCTCAGGAATTTGGCACCCTGTCAGTGAGCCTTACTTTGGAATATATGTTTCCCAATGTAACAAAGTTAGACTCATTTATACTCTTCCTACACATGGCTCTTCTGCTCCGTTTATTTGATCTTATCGTTAGCACCATGCTCATTAAATGTACATCTCAGAGCCTTAAATCTTTGGTCTGTTCATATGCCTGTTGAACAATAAACATCAGCAGAGTTGCAACAGCTACTCTCCAGTTCATTGGACTCACCCAGGAGAACTGTGGTGATGGGTATCACTCTTCCCAAACACAGACAGTATCTATAGCTGCAAGCAAGACAGTTCCATTCACCTGCTCCATGGATCTAAGCCACCTGTCAGTCAGAATCAGAGTGGGCATCACCATCCCCAAATCCTCAAGCTCGAGGAATGAACAAATTTAAAGGGGGAATGTAATTATGGACTAAAATAGATTTATTATTATTCTAGCAATGGAAGAACTTGTAACATTGATATAAAGGCAGTGGCCACCAGAGATTCTGAGGGTGGAAGAGGGAAGAAATGTAATATGTGGCATATGGGGGACAATGGAGTTATCCTGCATTTCATGGCATTGATGGATACAGGCCATTATACATTTTGCCATAACCTATGATATTGTATGGTACAAAGTGTAAACTATAATGCAAACTAAAGATCATGGTTAGCAGGAAACCTTCAATTTATATTCATCAATTGTAACAAATTTACCATACTAATGAAAGATGTTGTTAAGGGGAAAAGTGAAGGAGGGGGAGGTAGTGGGGTATATGGGAATCCTCCTATATTTTTTATGTAAAATTCAAGTAATATAAAGATTCTTTCAGAATAGCATAGCATAGCATAGCATAGCATAGCATAGCATAGCATAGCATAGCATAGAATAGAAATAGCATAAGATAAAAAATTTAAAATTAAACCTGAAGGCTTTTTCTCAGCTTTATGTTACATGACTCAATAAATTTTCTTTATTACATTAAAAAAGATCCTACTTACAATGGGTCTGAATACACTGGAATGAACTAAGTTTAAGAATATGTTTTTCTGGCATACATACAGCTCCAAACCACCAAAACTTGAATTCAGTTCTCAGAAGCCAGATTACAAAAATGGGTCTCTTGCTTAAAAGCATGCCCATTGTGTGTTGGCTAAGCAAATCTTTAATTTTAATAGACCATGCTTGATGTAGTTTGTGTTATTCTTAACATTTTAGTGCTTATCCCTATGAAAGGATTGTGTTCCAGTACCTATAGATATATAAAGATTAAGCATGTAGCAAGCTTTGGCCAAATAAAATACAAGGGAGGGGAAGAATATGGACGCAAGAGCTTGGTTATCTTAAAAAATAATAATAATAAAACAACAACAACAAAAAACCAACAACCCTGTTTTCCCTTTGACACTTGGGAGAGACTGTAAAATCAACTTTAGTTCCAGAATAAAGATCTGTAGCTAACATGTTAATCATCACTTAGAACTAAGTATACACAAGAGTTGAGGATACACTCAAATGTGACATAGCCTAAGTACATTTATACATTGCCACATTATTTTCTAAACTGATTCTAGTGATTAATACCCATATTTGGAAAGGATGAGAGTTCTCTTTGCTCAAATTCATTAATATTTTAAATTGTCAGATAATCAATTTTTTACTATGAGAAATATATGTATATATATATATATATATATATATATATATATATATATAAACACTTATTGATCTGTAATTTCCATTTTTATCATCTTTATTTGGCTTGCTTTGATTTTAGGGACATGGGGCTTCAGAGAGTGAGTTAGTGTTTCCCACCTCTTCAATTTTTTGAAATGGTTTGAGTAGAATTGGTATTAATTCTTTTTGGAATGTATGCTAGAATTAACCTGTGAAACCATCTGGTCATGGGCTTTTCTTTTTGAGAGGTGTAGCCAATGGGCAATTTGATGTAATTATGAATTCCAAATATATATATTGGATTATGCTTGTAAACTGGTCTGCTAATCTGGGCATGATTAAATTATGATTAGGGCATTAACTGGGCCACATCAGTAGGGCATTGAGCCCCACCACTTGGTGGGTGGGGGAATCAAATATAAAAGGCAAAGCAAAAGACAAGGAGAGCAGTTATTGATGTTGGAGTTTTGATGTTGGAGAGAAGGCCCCTGGAGAAGAGAAGTGAAGAATTCACCTGATAGCCTACAGCTAACCTTGTGGAGGAAACAGAGGAGCTAAGCCCAGAGAGAAATGCAGCCCCAGGAAGAGAGGAACCCAAGAAGCCTAAACCCTGGCAAATGTCAGCAGCTGTCTTGCTCCAACACGTGGCAATGGACTTTGGTGAGAGAAGAAACTTAAGCTTTATGGCCTGGTAACTGTGGACTTCTACCCTCAAATAAATACCTTTATAAAGACCAACTCATTTCTGGTATTTCACATTAGCACCCTTTTGGCTGACTAATACAGAATTTGGTACCAAGGAGTGGGGAAGTGCTTTTGCAATTACCAAAATGTTGGAACAGTTTTATAAATGGGTATGGAGTATTTTTTTGAGGAATTGTGAAATGCTAAATGGAAAAGGCCTAGGTTACTTTGAAGAGACTGTTGATAGTAATATGGATGCTAAAGAGACTTTCTATGATGCCTTAGAAGTAAATGATGAAACTATTATTGGAAACTGGAGGAAAGGTGATCCATGTTTTAAAGTTGCAGAAAACTTAGCAAGATTAACTCCTAGTGTTATATGGAAGACAGAATTTGAAAACGGTGAACTGGAGCATTTAGCTGAAGAACTTTCCAAGGTAAACTCAGAGAATATGGCTTGGCTTCTCCTTGCAGCTTACAGCAAAATACTAGATGAGCGAAATACACTAAGGACTGAACTTTTGGGTACAAAGAAAACAGAAACTGATTCCAGAACTTCCAAGTTTCTGGAAATCAAATTCCCAGATGAAAATGCCCCATTTGAAGACTTTAGTAAACTTGGAACTTGTAAATCGGGATTGAAGATGCAGTTATCTAGAAAAGACTTGTGGAAAGTCTTCTGATGACTTGTACCCCTGCTTCCTGCATGCTAAACCAATAATGTTTTTGAGGGCAATGTATGAACAAAACCACTGTTTGCTTGGACTAAAAAGGACATGGAAAGGAGACATTGAATAAGAAACAGCTTTAAGGAGAAAACCATGGAAGCTGAGATCAGGAATTAAGACATATCCTTGGGCCAAGAGAGGAGCCCCACACTTGTGTACAGAGAGGGTGAGTTTGCCCCAGCAATTGAAGAGGGTGAATGCTCCCACCCAATGTTCAAGAAGACTTTTGCAGCCCCAGGGTACAGGAAGGGAGGAGCACATTCCTCAAAGATTAGGGTGGTTAAGGTCAGCACCCCATAGGTCTGAGAGGAGTGCTCCTGTCCCCCATGGATTAGAGAAGGCCAGGTGGTCAACCCATTTCTCTGAGGGTTGAATCTGTATGTCAAAGCTTAGGGGAAATGTTGTCTTCACCTCACTGTACTAGGGGGGCTAAGACTCTAACCCAAAGATTGGGTAGGGTTTGGCAAACACCCCAGCACTCTCGGAGGGTGAGGTCTGGAGCTTGGTCAACACCCAGATACTTAATGAGGATGGAACCAAGAAAATGGCCATTGGTCAAGCCAGTGGAAAGGGTGGGTCCCCATGTTGCCCCAAGGAGAAGAAACCATCATCTTAAGAATAACTCTCAGACTTTGAAATTGAATGGAGGATGCCCTGCAGGTTTACTGAACTGTAGAGGACCATGGCTCATGATTAACATCCCAATTTCTCCTTATGGTAATGAAAATGGTTATTCTTTGCTTTTCCATTTATGTATTGGAAGTGGTAAATTGTTTTATAAGTTTCAGAGGTCTATAGCAGACATGATTTTGCCTGAAGACAAACTGTATTTTTTTAAACTGATTATGATATGATTTTGAACGTGTATTGTTACTGATTTAAGGTTTTTTTGAATATTGTAATGTATTTTTGGAGTTTTGGAATTCAGAGTGGAGTGTAGCCATTGGGCAATTTGATGTAATTATGAATTCCAAAAATATATATTGGATTATGCTTGTAAACTCGTCTGCTAATCTGGGAATGATTAAATTATGATTAGGGCATTAACTGGGCCACATCAGTAGGGCATTGTACTCCACCCCTTAGTGGGTGGGGGAATAAAATATAAAAGACAAGGCAAAAGACAAAGAGAGCAGTTATTGATGTTGGAGTTTGATGTTGGAGAGAAGGCCCCAGGAGAAGAGAAGGAAGCCATTCACCTGATAGTCTACAGCCAACCTTGTGGAGGAAACAGAGGAGCTAAGCCTGAAGAGAAAAGCAGCCCCTGGAAGAGAGGAACCCAAGAAACCTGAACCCTGGCAAATGTCAGCAGCTGTCTTGCTCTAACATGTGGTAATGGACTTTGGTGAGAGAAGAAACTTAAACTTTATGGCCTGGTAACTGTGGACCTCTACCCCAAATAAATACCCTTTATAAAGACCAACCCATTTCTGGTATTTCACATTAGCACTCTTTTGGCTGACTAATACAGGAGGTTTTTGATGACTGAATCAATTTCTTTACATACAGTATGTTTGTTGAGCTCTTCTATTTATCCTGGAGTTAGTGTGGGTTGTTCATATGTTTATAGAAATTTGTACATTTCATCTAGATTGTCTAATTTTTTGAACATACAGTTGTGCATTGTAAGCAATTAAGATCCTTTTTATTTCTGTGGGTTAAGTAGTAATGTCCCCTTCATTTATGACTGTGCTTATTGTGTCTTCTCTTTTTTCTTTGTCAGTCTAGCAAAGGGAATGTCAATTTTTTGGATCTTTTCTAAGAAGTAACTTTTGTTTGTTTTCTATATTTTTGTTCTGTTTCATTTATTTCTGCTCTAATCTTTGTTATTTCTTTCCTTCTTGCTTTAGGTTTAATTTGCTGTTCCTTTTCTAGTTTTCCCAGGTATACAGTTAGATCTTTTATTTTAGTTCTTTCTTAATTTTTAATAGAAGCATTTATGGCTATATATTTCCTTCCTAGAATTGCCTTCACTACTTCTTAGAAGTTTTGATATGTTGTTTTCTTGTACTATTTCATCTTAGCATATTTAATGATTTTCCCTATTAATGTCTTCTTTAACCTATTGATTGTTTAAACATGTGTTTTTCAACTTCCACATCTTAGTTGATTTCCCAGTCTCTGTTATTGATTCCCAACTTCATTGCATCATGGTCAGAGATGCTTTGTGTAATTTCAATCTTTTAAAATTTATTGAGATTTGTTTTGTTACCCAACATGTCTATCAGCACCATATCCACTGTTAGTTTATTTCTACCCATATTTTGCTCCATATCCTTGAATTTATTTAGGATATTTGTTTGCACTTTGATTAGTTGTACTTAATCTGTGTCTCCTCTCAAGTGTTCATTTGTTCTCTTGACTTAGCCATATCTTCCTGTGTGTTAATATGTCTTGAATGTTTTTGCTGATGTCTAGGTATCTGATTATTTTTATGTGTTCTCTATGAAGTCAGTTTCTTCCTCTTGTGTTGGGTTTTATTGTTGAATGGCTTTGTGTAAAGTCTCTACTTTGACACTTTGTCCAGCTTATTCTGGACTTTTAGAGAAGTCCATGTTTAACTGTTCAGCTTTTCTCAGCTCTTCTGCACCTGATTCTTGCCTTGGATATGGGTAAGTTTTAAGATTGGCCTTTTGTGAGCAATTATTTCACCTAGAGGAGAAAGCTTCCTTTCCTATCTCCCTTCTCCTGGAATCTTGATATGTTGTATATGTTGTTGTGTAGAATTTTCTACCCACCTCCTATGATGTTTAAATTCCCTCCATCACTCAGTGCCCCCTTTTCTTTATACTTACTAATTCTGAGAGCCATCCTGTATTGCAGCAGTTCCATTTTACACACTAATTCCACTCCCTTTTATTTTTTCTATTAGGCATTTCTGCTCTTAGTTTCTTCCCTGTTAGTGTATCCCATCCCAGGGAACCTGACGGGGTCAATTCAGAAAGGTCCATATGCATTTAGGTGGTCCAGGAAACAAAGACTGGATTGACTGGGTATCCTCTTGCCAATGATTCTGTCAAGGTCTCTTTTTCCACTGGGGTACTTTTTCATGTGGCACTCATTAAGTGTTAGTGTTCTGCTTTGGGTCTATGCAGCCTTTGTGGGGTTCTAACTTGCTGCAGTGAGTGGATCTATGGTTGCATCCTTGGCAGGAGGGTCCCAAGCCATACTGCCTCTGTGTGGTTGTTAAGATATGTAGGATCAAGTGAGGCGAGGGTTCCAGACTGGCAGCTCTGTGTCATAAATCTTACCTGATTTTGGTGTTTACTTTTATTTTTTTCTCCATTCAGCTTTTGTGGATTTCTTCAACATTTTCTATCTGTATCATACTCCAGAAATCTAAGCAGATAATATTTAACCTTTTATTAGTTGATTCTGAGGGGACATTTTTTCCAGGGAGGTGACTTTTGTCACCAAGTTGATGATATCATCCTGATACAAAGGTCTTTAATCAGGAACTGGACTCCTCATTTACATTCTTAAATTTTGCATAACTCAAGTGGGAAATACAGGCTACTCCAACATGGACCTGAATGGCATGTATTTTTGAGGCTGTGTGAAAAAAGCAAGTTATTACTCTAAGGACATTGTAACCAATTCTATGAACAAAATCATTCCATGCATGTTGATCAGGCCTGTAAGAAGGACTGAACATAGTCAAGGGCTTCAAACATTGCCAGGCCGGGGTGAGATATAGCATATTGGGTCTGGTTTAGAGTACCAGGAGTGTTTTCCTTAAGTTTTTGTATGAACCTTTTATAATATGGGACAAAGCATTAATATAGGTACAGAATTATTCTGGCCAGAAGTTTAAAGCTGGTCTTAATGGTTTCCAGTGCTGAGACAGTGTCAGATAGGCAGAGCACACAAGTAAGTCAAATCTGAGATGGCACTTGCAGACCCCCTGGAAACAAAGAGGTTTCAATGTTAGGGAAAGCAAAGCAGGATATAAATTAATTTAAAGTAACAAGATTTCTAATAGGACCTCCCACTGTGGGAATTTCTGCCTTGTGGTCCCAAGTCTAGTCCCAATGGTTTAGTGTAGTCCTTGGTTTAGAAGGATTGCCTGAGGCAGACAGTTTCGAACAGCTTTATCTGGAAAAGATGTGTACAAAAAGAACACAAAAAAATTTATAGGAAATCGTTTTTATATAACTAAATAAGAAAGAAAAGTCAAGTTTAAGAATATTTAATGCAAATACTGAATTATTAATAATATTTTACAATGCATTTACATAACTTCCTACACATTGCAATTTAATATTTACTTTAAACTCCCATATTTGAGTCTTGGGTGAGATGTTATAACATCTCTATAGGGGCCAGAGTGCCTTGAAGGACCTCCATAGACCAACTTGCCAATAAATCAAGAGAAAGCTATACAATTAAAGGAGATGGACAGATTTCTGATCAAACATAAGTAGATGAAAATTGCCCTTTTAAGGGAACCGATGCACGGAGGCCATGATTTCCTCAACTGAGATTGTAACCCAGAATGTGGGTTATATTTTCCCCACCCTTCAGCACCTTAAGCTTGTCCTTTATTTGTTTATGAAAATACTCAGCAACAATTGTGGCTTGGAGTCTGGAGAGTCTATTGGATGTCCCATGATAAGGACACTAATGGGTAACTTGGATCACAAATCCAGAGCTGTTATCAGATGCAATAAGTTGAGAAAACCAAAAGAGGACACAAATGTGTTCTTATAGGCCCAGGTTGTAGGAACTGGTTCAAGGGCATACAGCAATGACTTGACCAAATCTGCAGAAATTGTCAACTGCAGTCAGGACCCAGCAAAACCCTCTGGATAGAATGAGAGAAAGGACACGATCAGAACTTCCCAGACTGTGAGTGAATATTTGTATGTGGTTAGACATACACCTTATGACCACTTGAACATATTCATATTCATATTCATATTCCATAGAGGCATGCAAGAGGTGAATCCCTCCATATCACCAACAATCCACACCAGTGATCTTTTCCTGACACTGTTTCATCATCGAAAAGTCTGTTATCTTTTATGTACAGTGACAAGTCCTTCCATATGTTCCCCCAATGTCTTATTTTTTGTTGTTGTTGATTTTTGCTTTTTGGTGTGTTTCTTTGTGTTTTTAAAAAAAAATTTTAAATTTTTTTAAAAAGGTACTTAGATTACATAAATGTTACACAAAAAATATGTGGTTTCCCATATGCCCCACCTCCCATATCTCCCACAACCTCCCACATAAACATCCTTCATTAGTGTGGCACATTAATTACAATTGATAAACACATCCTGGGGCTTTGCCATTAACCATGGATCATAGTTCACTTTGTAGATCACACTTTCTCCCACAGAGTTTTGCATGCTATATGATGCTCTAAAATGGCCTATATCTGTCATTGCAATTTCACTCAGGACAATTTAAACATGCTTTAGGTTACAGAGAAGTCACATAGAAAATGTAGGGGATTCCCATATACTGAACCCCTCTCCCTCTGCCACTCCCTTGTATTAATAACATCTTACCTGAGTCTGGTATATTTGTTACAATTGTAGTACAATTATTTAACATTGCTGTTAACCATGGTCAATGTTTTAAAGTATGGCTTACATTTTGCAACATATATATGTATAGGTCTTGACAAAATTTAAAATGACCTGTTTCTGTCATTGCAAGATCATGCAGAAGGATTTTTTTCCCCACACAGTAATTGAATTTTTCCTTTATTCAGGTTACCATTTTTCACAAGACATTTTTTAATAGAAAATTCATCAAATAAATTGTCTCAATCTTTTAAATTTTTTCCAAATTTGTTTTTTTTACAAATCAATGTTATTGATAAATATTAATAAAACATCCATTTTATCCAAAGTGTACAGTCAATGGCATTTGGTTTAATCACATAGCTGTGTGTTTGCCACTTCAATCATTAATAAAGCATTTTCATTATTTCAATAATAATAATAATAAACAGAAAACAGACAAACAAGAAAATTCCTCACCTCTCAACCTGTTTCCCCTGCTGTACATAGCTACTATTTCTCGCTATTCCTGCACAAATATTTATTTTTTAATGGATTGAACTCCCCAATCAAAAGACATAGCTTGATAGTATAGATAAAGAAATTATGAGCCATTTATATGTTGTCTACAAGAAACCTACCTCAGATGTAAGGACACAACCAGGTTAAAAGTAAAGCTTGGAAAAGGGTATTCCATGCAAATAGTAACCAAAAAAGAGCTTGAGTAGACCAAATAAATGTAAAATAACATCATTATAGAATATGAACAATAATTACTCAGTGCAACTGACAAATTGTTTCTGTGATAAGTATTCTGTAATTTTTTAAATGAAAAATAAACACTTGCTTTTAATGGAGGGCTGGAGAAGAGATATATTTTTGGATATTTCATTTTTCTTTAACCCTTCCTTATTCATGCTCTTCAAATAAAAAAAATCTATCTGGATCAATAATGATTTAGCATGACTACTGTTGAAAAAGATTTTGAGTTTTTCTGCTTCATAAAATTATGAGTTGGGAAATTTTATCTGCTGTAAGTCATTCCAATAAGGTGTAGAGAATTCCCAAATATGAATTTGATTATCTAGAAAGAATTACAGACTAAATGGAAATTAAATAACAAAGCCAATAATTTATTTCATTCTTAGAGATTATTATGTCCAATAAGTAGACCTGCAATATAAAAATTAGAATTATGTTATAATTAATCTTTCTATTATATTTGAATTATTATTTACATATATAAATATTATTCTATCTATTTTTTGTAATTTATTATATTAAAGCTAACCTGGCCTTGCACTGTCATTTAAAATTTGTAATTTCCTTCAATCTATTTTTCTATTTATTTTATAATTTTAAAATAAAGGAATTTTTAACAGCTAAAAAAAAAAAAAGCCATTGATTATACACTTTGGATAGATCATATGGTATGTGAATATATCTCAGAAAGATTTTTTTTAAAGTTTTAAACTTTTTTTTAAAATACATTTTTTTATTTATTTTTAAAAGGTACCCAGATCACACAAATTTTTACACAAGGAAATATATAATGGATTCCCATATGCTCCACTCAGACCTCCCATTTTCCCACATTAACAGCTTTTTCATTAGTGTGGTACATTCACTGCAACTGAAGAACACATTTTGGAGCATTGACACTAAGAATGTACTATATATAGTTCACATTGTAGTTTACACTTTCCCTCACTCAATTCTGTAGACTATGGCAGGATATATAATGGCCTGTATCTGTCACTGCAATGTCATCCAAGTCAATTCTAAGTCCTGAAAATGCCCCCATATTACACCTCTTTTTCCCTCTCCCTGACTTTAGCACCTCCACTGGTGACTGTCTCCACATCAATGATATAATTTCTTCCATTGCTAGAATCACAATAAATCTATGGTAGAACACCAGTAAGTCTACTCTAGTCCATATTTTATTCACCAATCCTGAGGATTCTGGGATGGTGATGTCCACTCCACCACTAATTCAAAGGGGACTTAGATCCCATACAGCTGATGAATGGGACTCTTTTGCTTGCAGTTGTAGGCTTTCTTGGTTCCTTGGTGTGGTGGTTGTCCATCCTCACCTCCTTGTCAGCTCTCCTGGGTGAATTCAATGAACTGGAGAGTAGATGTTGAACTCCATTGAGGCTCAGGACCCAGCTGGCACATTGACAGGCCAGAGATTCAAGTCTCCTGGACATACACCTACCATCTCCAGCACCAACTACAGGTTAAAACAAAAGGGACAGGAGAGGCATGTGTAGAGAAATCACATCTGAATCCAACTCTGTCACACCCAGGAGCACAATAACCAAAGTAGGGCTCACTGGCAAGGCACCCAACTCCAGAGTTATCTGTCATGACTGAAGGACCTGGGTGTATCTGGGGCTCTCAGGAGCCCCATTGTTTGGGGTAGGGTCCACTTTGGCCATCTATGAGATCCTGCTGAGATGTACATAAGCACCACCTCTCTGATGACCTCCTGACTCACTTTGAAGTCTCTTAGCCATATAAACTCATTTGTCTTTACCTTTCCCCCCTTTTATTCAAGGTCTTTTTCAGTTGTATCACCATCCAGTGCTTGGTAGTAATCCCTCAGTGCCAGGGAGGTTAAACCCCAGGAGTCAAGTCCCTTGCTGGTGGGAAGGTAATGCATCCACATGCTGAGTTTGGATGGAGAGAGGTCACATTTGAGCAATAAGGAGGCTCTCAGGAGGTAATGCTTATACACCTACAACACTAGGCCAAGTTGCAAATTAAAAAAGAGTAGACTTATTAGTATATTTGTCATTATCAAGGGCCCATCAATGGACCATCCTTTTTCACTAGTCATTGCCCCTGTACTTGGGGGATTGCTGCTTTTCCATTATAGAATGTGGCAGAGCTCACCAGAATGGGGATTCAACAATCTTTTGGCTGTTGTGTGAATCTCTACCCACTGTGACATTATCCCATGAACATTTGAACATACATTTATATACTATATATGTACGCTCAGGTGATCTTCCTCCCAGGTATCCCCCATTACTGTCAACCCACACCATTTATCCTCCCTTGCCATAGTTGTAACCCTTCTGTGATCCTAAACTTCTTCAAAAATGAAGCCAAGAATGTTGCCAAATTCAATTAATAGGAAGAAGAAAAAATGAAATAATAATGATAGGTATAAGCACAAGAAATAAAATATATAATAATTTAGAAAAAATAAAACTAAAATAAAGTTTAAAAGGGGGTATTAAAAAATTGAAAAATTTTTTAAGAAAAAATTTTTTTTGGCATTTTGCCTTTCCTCACTGTAATATCTTTTGTCTTGTATGTACAGTGACATTTTCTTCTATTTCTTCCCCAGTGTCTTACTTTTTTTTTTTTTCTTCAAAGAGGTTTTAGGTCACAGTAAAGTCACATGCACAATATTGGGGACTCCAAAATACCCAACATCCTCCCCCTTTCCCATCTTCTCTATTAATAACCATTTTACATGTGAATTGTACATTTGGTACAACCAATATACAAATATTGAAACATAGCTACTAACTGTGATCAATGGTTTACATTTACACAATATACTTTTAAAAATTTTTGATGAAATTTAACATGGCCTGTGTCCATCATTGCAAGATTATTCAGAACACTTTCATTGCCCCCTAAATACCCCCTCTTCCATCTATCATATTCCTCCATCCCCCTCCCCTTGGGGTCCATGTTGACCAATAGGCTTCACTCCTTGGAGGACAAAGTTCTTAGATATTTGCTACAATGATAAGGTCTTGATACACTAGTCTGTCCTTCCCTATTAGGAACTGACCATGCTTTTGAGAGACAGTGTCCCCTCTTTTTAAGAACATATTGGGCCTCCCTAGCATGAGAGTCCAACTCCTTCCCACTTTTTATGTGGGTCTCCCTCCACTGATACAGCACACTATGACAAAATGATTGCTCACACATTCTATCGAAGACTACCCCAGTTGTGCCTTCTTCCAAATGCCCCCAACCCAACACCTTAAACCAGTAACACTTCCTTGTCATATTGCCAAAAGGGTTTTCTCACCAATGTAGTTTCACCTATGTACCCACCAATCCCCAGTGTACACCTTCTCCCTCCCCCAACCCTACCCCCAGTTTGATGGACTCTCCAACCCATTCTCCCTGCCCTACTCCTTGTCAAGCTTGCACCACCCAACCCAATAGTATCCCTACACCCCTGTCATATCTCTTCACTGCCCAACTACTCACCTACTCACTTCCACCTTATCATAATTTTCACCCATATGGGCATTGGTTCACAACCTTCTTTCCCTTTCTAATTCCTGTAAACCTATCTTCCTGACTAGCTCTCTGAGTTGGCTATATTTGCTTAATTCATGTCAGAGAGGTCATGTAATATTTGACCTTCAATGTCTGGCTTACTTCACTCAACATAAGGTCCACAAGATTCATCCATGTTATCCCATGCGTTAACACTATATTACTTCTTACAGATGAGTAATAATCCGTTGTATGTATATACCACATTTTGTTTATCCACTCATCTGTTGATGGGCACTTGGGTTGCTTCCAACTTTGGCAATAGTGAATAATGCTTCTGTGAACATTGGTGTGCATATATCTGTTTGTGCCCTTGCTTTCAGTTCTTCAGAAGGATCTTTTAATGAGACCATTTTGGTTAATGTGTTGCCCACCTCAATCAGGATGACTCTTAACCCTCTTACTGGAGTTTTAATAGGTGGAATGAAATTCAGACAGATAGACAGAAAGCCACAGTGAAGCTCAAAGTCAATGGAATCAGGAAGAAAAGGGAGAGACCAGGAGAGACTTCCATGTGCAATACCATGTGAAAAAGGAACCCAGGACCAAAGATCACTGGCAGTCAACCCCAGAATTTCATTCTTCTGGAAGAAAACATCACCTTAGTGGTACTGTCATTGAGACTTTCTATTAGCCTCAAAACTGTGCTATCCACTATTTTAACCATCCCTTTGCAAGCTATTTGCTTAAGCAGACTAGGAAACTAAAACAATGAGTTAATGCATCACTTAAAGGCAGAAAGGTCATTACTTATAAAGAAGAGGGAAATATTGTTAACTAAAATTTCTAGTTAATCTTTTATAATTAACTCATCCCAACTATTCTCGTTTCCAAGAGATAAAGTTTAATTTTCTCTTCTACAATAGATAACTGTGCATTTTACTATGCTACTGGAACAAGTTTGTCTTTTTAATTGATCAGTATTTAAGAAGTAGCCCATTAGCTATTTCTATACTGAAAACATAGCACCAAACTGTGTGAAAATAAGTGAATATAAAATCATAGCTGACCTGTGAGTTGGGTTTAACTAATCCACTAATACATTAATGGATTTTGTGCTTCTTGCTTAAATGTATTGAATCCAAAAGGAGGTGGTACTTCTATCCTGAAATACATAGATCAGCTGTACCTGAGTTCATGAATGTAACATGTTAATGTAGTGAGGAATTTTAAAAAAAGGTTTAATGAGAAATATAAATGTCCTCAAGATCAAGCAGTAGTTTCTGAATTCCTGTCAGGAACAAGTAATTGAAGGATTCACCCATTTTTTTTTAACTATTTTAGTTTTAAAAATAATTTCTTTCTTTGTTTCATGAAATGCATGCATTTTTACACCATATCTCACTTAAAATCTTCCATAGACATTTATTCTAGACATATGCATATCATATTGATCCTGATAAAGAAACCATCAACATAATAGCAATAACAAGGAAAATAAAGAATATCTATAATGAAGACAATAGGCAGGTACTCATGATTTGATCCTAATAGATTTTGAAATCAATTAATATATGAGGATTTATGTCCAAAGAATAGTGGAGGAAGACTTTGTATATATCTATTAGATATAAAAATATCTGCTTAAATTGTTTCTTTACTTTGAAAAACACAGAAATTAGAAGAAACCACACATAAAATATAGAGAAAAACAAATATTTTAAATATTCTAGTAAATACTAGAAGTTATATGGGACTATACCCAGAAACACTTAGGTGTGTGGGGTGGGTTAAAGCATGGCACTGTTGACTGCAGTAGGTTAATCAGTTTTTAAAACAACACAAAGATACTGAAACACAAATGAACAGTTATTGAAGTAAATTAACTTACATATTGAGGTAAATCTTACATATTCATATAACACCTCATGTCATATAGAAGTTTTCTTTAATATTTCAATGTGTTCACCTGGTCATGTCAGCCTTCAAGTATGGTTTAAGTAATAGTTGACCAATCAATTGAATTATAAATACCATCCTTCCAAGATTTAACTCTAGATGGCCCATTGAAGTGAAAATTAAATATCCATAGGAATTATATTTAAACCGTATTCTGAAAACATTAATTTGGGAGTTAATGATATATAAAATTTCAGTAAGCATAAATTAATAAGATTAATTTACTTAGTTAACTAAATAGTCAATTAATAAGATTAACTAAAAAGTCATCAGTCAGGATTATTTTAAGAGATGAAATACATCAGATAGCTTGCTCTGCTCATGGATGTTAAGGGATGTTCAGACTCAAACCTGAACTTTACTTTAGGATGTTGAGCCTCAGAGCTGAACTCTCCTATTCCCCTGGGACCTGATGATCCTGAGGATGTCCCAAACCTCTTGGGGTGTTGCCCAGGACTGAATGTGGTAGCAGGCACACAGGGACTACTTGGAAAATGCTGGATTGCAAACTCTAATTCTGTCCTTTTTGCCTGCTGTAACTATTTTCTTTTCATACAACTTTAAGCTTCCCCTCAATTAACACAACTATTAAACAACTTTCTTGAGCACTTTCCTCATGGGAGCTAAACCACCATGATGGAAGGAAATGGTGCTTTCCATTTTTTTCTCTGGGTCTTTGGTTCTCTTCCTGTAGGAGTCACACATTTGTTGTGTATAGCTCTTGTTTTCATAAATTTTGTTGATTGTCTCCTCTAATTTTAAGATAGATTTTCTCTCCTGCATTGGTTTTCTGTGAAATTACGTTTCATATTATTGATGTTCTTTGAGCAGTAATCAGAGTTTCAACTGATGCTTTTGAAAGACACACTCAATCTTTGAATTTTCACACTGTACAGATGACTGCTTTTGTTGGGAACTTTTGAACTATAAGCAATTCCTTCACTTGAGTTTATTCACACACCATTTTCTTCTTTTTTTATTAAATTTTTAAATTTAAAGAAGCTTTAGATTACATAAGTGTTAACTAAAAAATATAAGGAATTCCCATATGCCCCCCCCGTCCCCCTCCCACAATTTCCAAAATTAACAACATCCTTCCTTTGTGTGGTACATTTGTTACAATTGATGAATATATATTGAATCATTGCTACTAACTCTGGACTATAGTTTACATTTCAGTTTACACTATGTCCTGCAAAATTTTGTAAATTATGACAAAATATATAATGGCCTATATCTGTCATTGACATGTCATGCAGGACAATTCCAATGTCCCAAAAATGTCCCCATATTACACATATTCCTTCCTCTCCCTTTTCTCAGAACCTCTGGTGGCCATTGTCTTTACAACAATGTTAAGAGTTCTTTCATTGCCAGAATAATAATGTCTATAATAGAATAATAATAAGTCTATTTTACTCCATTATTCATACCCCAATCTTGAGGATTTGGGGATGGTTATTCCCACTCTGTTTCTAATTGAGAGAGGACTTAGATTCCATGGTGCAAATGGATGGAACTATCTTGCTTACAGTTGCAGACCCTCTCTGTTCCTTGGGATGCATGTTGTCCATTATCATCTACTTCTTAGTTGTCCTGAGTGAGTCCAATGAACTGGAGAGTAGCTTTTGCAACTCTGCTGAGATTCAGGGCTCAACTGACACATGGACTGACCAAAGATTTAAGTCTTTTGGACATATATTTAACAAGTATAATACTATTTATAGTTTCAAATAAAAATGGTAGAAGATCCATGAGAAGGGAAACTTTAAATGAGTCTACCTCTGTTACACTGGGGAGCATAATTTCCAAAGTAAGGCCCACTAACAGGGCACTGAATTCCTGAGATTATATGCCTTGTTTATAGTGTCTGGATATCTCTAGAGTCCTAAGGAACCCCACTATTTGAGGCAATGTTTACTGTGGCAGTCAATGAGATCCTGCTGAGATGTGCATAAGCATAAGCTCTGGCAAGACCTCCCAGCACACTTTGAAATCTCTTAGCCATTGTGGCAGTTTGATATAGCTATGAATTCCAAAAATAGATATTGGATTATGCCTGTAAACTGGTCTGTTACTCTTGGCATGATTAAGTTATGATTAGGACTTTGATTGTGCAACATCAGTAAGACTCAGAGATAAAACTCCATGGCAGAGCAAAGGAGTTAGTTGGAGTTTTGATGTTGGAGTTTTGATGTTTGAATTTTAATGCTGGAGCCTGGGAAAGCAAGCACATAGAAAAGTTTGGCCATGGAGAATTAGAGAAGACCCCAGGAAGAGATGAGCCAGTCACTTGATGGTCTACAGCTGGCCTTGTGGAGCGACACAAGCCTAAGCCCAGAGAGAGGCAAACCCAGGAAAGAAAGGAACCCAAGGAGCCTGAACCCTGGCAGACAATGGTAGCCATCCTGCTCCAACACGTGGCCATAGATTTGGTGAGGGAAGTAACTTATGCTTTATAGCCTGGTAACTATAAGTTTCTACCCCAAATAAATGTCTTTTTATAAATGTGAATAGATTTCTGGTAATTTGCATCAGCACCCCTTTGGCTGACTAATACGGCCATAAAAGCATTTGTATTTACCATTCCCCCCTTTTTGTCAGGTCTTTTTCCAGATACGTTGCTAGTTGGTGCTTGGTAATAATCCCTCAGTGTGAGGAAGGGTTATTACTGGTAGTCAGGTCCCCCTTCAGGGGGAAGGTAGTTCAATTATATACTGGGTTTGGCTAAGAGAGAGACCACATTTGAGCAACAATGAGGCTTGCAGGAGGTAACAGACAATATATAATATTTGGCTAAGTTTCAATTTCAGAAGAAATGGTTCATAAGTACAATCATCAATATCAAGGGCCTGGGGTAATGATCTATCTTCCTTCACTGGAAACTGCCTAGTCCTTGGGGAATTCTTGCTGTCTGTTAGAGAATATTGCAGATCTCACCAGGATGGGAATTCAATACTATTTTGGAAATTGTACGGGTCTTCACCCACCAAGAAAATGCCTCGTGAACACTTGAGCATATTTATATGCCTTGGAGACATGCCTCAGGTGAACCATTCCCCATTCATCCATCACTGACACTCCACACCAGTGAACCTCCCCTGCTACAGCTGTGACCCTTCTGTGATCCAAAACCTCTCCAAAAATGAAGCCAACAAAATACCAAATGAAATTAATAAGAAATTAAAATAATATTTTTAAAAATAACAAATAAAATACAAAAATATTTAAAATAATAAAAATATTTTACACATTGTGTCTTTCATTACTGTAAGATCTGTTTTCTTGTACATACAGTGACATTTTCTTCCATTTATTCCCCCAGTGTGATGGAGTTTCAATTAAAGGCCATGACTACTGACAGAAAGCAGGTCACCTTGGAATATAATAAACAAGCTCTCCAGTCTCATGCTCTAGGAGCTGGGTGGGGAAAAATCCTGAGACAATGCCTGTAAATTGCAGAAATGTAAAAGAGCTGAGTCACTGACCTTTAAGACTTGTTGATTTCAGCTCATGTGTAACTGTTAAGTATCTATTATCCTTACACATGTGCACATGTATTTTGATTCGCCAAACAACGAATAAAAGCCACGCTCTATGAGGTGGCTGGGCTCTTCTCTCCATAACAGACGGAGAGTCCCCTGATCCCAGTTTTTCTTCTCTTTGTCTTATTCTTTCTTTCTCATCCGTGGCACCATTTTCACGAACTCAGTTCCTGAATGCCAACACCAGTGTCTTATTTTTTTATTTTCTCTTCAAAGCAGCTTTAGATTACAGAAAAGTCACATAGAGAATATAGGAGATATCCATTTAACCAACGCCCTTGCCTTTTTCCCCCTCCCCTATTGATAACATTTTACATGTGAATGGTATATTTGTTACAATTGATGTATAAATATTAAAACATTTCTACTAACCATGGTCAATGGTTTACATTATGGCCTACATTTTGGACCTTACACGCTAATACATTTTGATGAAATTTAAAGTGGCCTGTATCAGTTATTGCAAGATCATGCAGAACAATTCTAATGCCCCAAAAATGCCCTGTGTTCCAGCCATCCTATTCTTCCCTCCCCTTCCCCTGGGAACCTATGGTAAGCACTTAGTTTCAGTTTTTGAATAATAAGATTCATAGTTAATTGCAATAATATTGAGGGCTTGACTATTGGGCTGTTTTCTTTTATTAGGCTATGTTCTTGAGGGATTCCTAACCCTCTAATCTTCATATACCTTTTAAATTATTCCTTTTTTTTTTCCTTAAAGTTTTTTAAAGGAAATATTTAAGTTAATAGCATCAAGAGTTCCTTCAGATTGACTTATGACTGATATTTTGGTCTCCACATTTTAATGCACTACTTTTGTTTCCATTGAGTTGGCTGTGTCATTCTGATCCTGATCTGCCAAAAGGGTAGCAAAGAGGCCTATGTGCATTTTTGAAAATATGATGACACCCTACACTGCACTTGTAATCCCCATCATTCCTTCCAGGATCATATCCACCTCTATCTCTCCTTCTGTTTCCCATTTGTCTCAGTTCACCAACCCCTACATGGAATTCCCACTTTTCTCTCATGTATAATGATAGTAGTCCTGCTCCTTAGCTGATAGCATGTGGTGAGGAAAACAGGATAATGCACATGAAGCACTGAGAGCAGTGCATGGCACACCAATGGACCAAAAATGTAATCTCTAATGGGAAATGTTTGCCTCCACCCCAGAATCTGCATAATGACTTAACCTAAAGGGAAAATGTGACAATCATCCCAGGGCTGTGGGTCTCACATTAACCACAGCAGACCTTAGATTAGCAGGTTTTTGTCCCTGATGTTCTCAGCTTTCTTCAAACTCATTATGATAGGCCTAAATTCCCTATCTACTTGAATTGCTCTGCCCTGCTTGGAATTTCCAATGATGTTTGAGAATGAATGCCTGGCATCTAAATAATATTATCCCTATATTCTTCCTTTAAAGTCATGATGTTTATAGCCTGGCTTTGGATTGGTTCCTTCTATATAACCATACAGCTTCAGGCTCAGGTGAAAAGCCATCTTCTGTACAATGGAAGAAACAATATGACCCAACTACAATAATTTTCATTCTTCACATACTAAGAAAGAGCACACTAAGCATACTAAGAGTGAGCAGCAAAACATACATTCTCTGTGGGCCAAGATTTACATTGCTGCAGACCCAACAATTGTGCTTTAGATGTCTAAAGCTAAAAAATGTACTCAAATTTGTTGTTGAATTAGGAGGCTCGTTCATGTGTTTTTCCCTCTCATATATCTTTGGATTATCAATATGCTTTTTTAAAAATTACACAAATGCAGGAAGTGTCAATAAGAAAATTAACTTAATATGATTTTTGTTTTGAATTAGTTATGTGGGATTTTAAATAGTGTTACCGGTGGAGGTCATATGTGACACAACATGGAAGTGAGACTATAAATGCATGAGGAAAGGTAGTTTATTACTCACATGTTCCAGAGAGAGTTGGAGGTACCCTGAGTACCAAAGTAAGCACAATAGACTTCCTTGGCTCAACCAGCAGGTGGAAAGCACACAAGCAAAGTAACAGAGACTCATGAGCTTGTTCTTTTTATGATTCTGGGTGAGAGTTAGCAGATTTCCCACAGGTATTAATGACTGGTTATTTATTGCAAAGGCCCCCATAAAGGGAAAGTTACTGGCAGTCTGTAGGCCATGGTGATGCTTAGCTAATCATTTGGAGTCAGCTGTTTGTTCTGGCTCAAGCATGTGGGTGGTTTGGGTGGTGGCAATGTATCTGAGTTTAAACTCTGGGGATGATAAGACCTGGGATGTGTAATTGTTTATTAACTAGACTAAAATGGATGTGGAGGCAAACAGCTTAACCAAAGTAAGATTGACACCAAAGCAGCACACAAAAATTTTTGAATATTCATGAGAAAGTGCATCCTTCAAGGCTTATGTATGAGCATCATTTAAGAATAGAAAGACAAAACAAATTTCTACCAGTCCTAAATTCAATGATTTTTTCTCTTTGTCATCATATAAAATGGGGCAATAATCCCAAAAATGTTGAATTATTCATATAACAATTCAGGAACTTTATTTGTACATTCTATTATTATTTATCTATTACTTAATTATTTACTAATTTTCCCGTTTTCTGAAGTTTTTGAAATCCAAGTATTGAAGATTCTATTATAAAGTACTCAGAAACTTTTAATAGAATTAAGAAGACAAAGTAAATGGAAATGTAAATTTCAATGTCTACTGCATATGTAATTTTGTTTAAAGGGTAAAAGGCATATTGAGGCTCTGATAGGAAGCTCTGAATGTTGTTTTTGTCATGGAAATGACCTATAGGTGAACATGGCTTCTAGAGCTATTGTTTTAGTATGTGTATGGCTAAGCAACAAGTCCCACATTGGGGAGCCCAAAACACCCTTGTAATTCTACTTTAGTATGTGCTTTCATGCATCCCTGAGTAAAATGTGGTAATCCATTTCTGGAATGTATTTTCATCATTCTTTATAAAATTGTAAAATTTTCAATGCAGACCTTGGGCATCCTAAAAGAAACATGTAGTATTTGCACCTTTAAAAATATGCATAATAATGGACTCAACAGGTGAGTTATATTAATTATAGGCAGATACTGTGAGATTGTCAAATATAAAAGTATAAAGATGATAGCATTTCTGCTGATGATTGATGGAGCAAATCCACAAATAACCTTTCTTAGTTCATGAAAATAATATTGCTTTCTCCTGGTATTTCACAAATATTTAAAAAACACATGAAAAACCTTCCCCATGTGGGATGTGGTGGGAGGTGTGGGAGGTGGGGAACATGGGAATCCCACTGGGTTCCATGTAATATTCTGGGTAATCTAAGCACCTCTTAAAATATATGTGTATATATATATATAAATAACATTTTTGTAAGCAAATACACATATATGCATATATATTTATATATCATTTTGCAAATGTTTGTATGTATTGTGAGAACTTTGATTTTTACCCATAATAAAAAACAAAACAAAACAACATGATGTTTAATATTATGTCTCAATTTTTTAAGAATATATAGTCAAAAACAAAAGACAGACAGTAACATTCTGGGATTTAGTTGTTCATTCCTTTAATTGTACTGCATGAAATACCATTTATCATAAGATGTATCAACACATACCCATCACAAAAGTTTTATTTTTTTTTATCCCAAAAGATTGTCACCATTTGGGTATATAATTGTCTCAAGATGGCTTGTTGATTACCACAAAACTTTTACTGCAAGTTAAATTTAAAAGTTACATTAAGAAACAATTTGTAACTTTTTATATGATACTTTCCCTTTCAAATTAAATAAAGTAATTATAAACAGTAAAGAAATAAACCATAGTAAGCTATTGCTGACCTCTCATTTCCTTGACATCCAGCAGTCTCCATGTCTAGTCTGACTTAGAGCCTACAAATCTACAGGCAGAAATGTGATCTCAACCATGGTATTTGTTAAGACCCTTCACCAGTTTCTGTTGATGACTCTTCATTTCTCCTTCATGTAAAGTTTATGTGAGTGGAATCACTCTTGGAAAAATCCCAGGTGATAGACCAGAGGTTTGAGGCTTAAGACAGCCATAGAAAATAGTAGAGTTCATTTAAAACATAAATTTGAAGTTCATTTGAGATGAGGAACACTTCAAAGAATGAATTTTGGTTTGGAGAACTTCCCCAATTTAACTTTAGTAGTCATGCAGTCATGTGCTGAAAATGGTAGGTTCTTTATGGAAGGATTCTGGGGCAATTGGTCACAACTGAAGGACAGTCTTCCTGATATAGAATGTGTGGGATAAATGGAGAAAGACTGATTTCAATTGGCATTCCCAATTCTGAATGGTTTCTTCTGTTTTTACAATTGATACGGGACAATGAATTTTCTTGGTCTCACAAAAAGAAACAAACAAATAACAAAATAAGTGTGATTGTCATCAGTGCAATGAGATTCTGGGTCTTTGAATACAAAATTAGACATGGAAGCTGCAGATAAAAATGTTACAACTGTAGATTATATAGCCTCACCTTGGGATAAGTGTACATGAGTGCACCATTGCAGAGTGTCCCACATCATATTACCACATCTAACTGTGAATGTTCATATGTGGAGAAGGGTGATGATATTGTCATCAGATCTTGTCTAGGTTCTTGACTATGCTGCAAAAATGAATTTCAAGAGCACGTTGGGTTACTTAGGCCAGTAATTTATTAAGGAATGGTGAGAAGAAAAATGAGAGAAAATAACAGATCATAGGTACCAGGTAGAGAGGAAGGGGCCGAAGAATGATAAAGAGGGCAGATTTATAGAATACAATTTCCCATTATGGATTATAAATCCTGGGTTTACTTGTGTAGTTATCCACTATCTGGGGCTTCTCCTGGCTTCTAGAGGAAATCTTGTTCTGAATGGGAGAAGCTCATGAGGGTCTTCCAGCAGCCATCTTGGGGGTATTGATGTCCAGGTGGACCTTTTGCCTGGTTCCAGATCCATCTATTGATTCCCCATCTAGCCTGTTTCAGCATGGTATTGTTTGGGTGCCTAGGATTTATGTGGAGCCATGTGGACTTAGAGTGATGTCATCTAATGGACTAGTCTGTATTTTATATAACTAAACTTTCCCATTTCACCACTGAACATTACAAAAACATCCATTTATATTAGTACAGTGACCAGAGTAAAGCCAGGGAGCATTAGTTCACATAACTAACCTTTCAAACCATCTCCCCCCAATAGAACCACTGATGGTCTCTTCTGGTTGCCAGGCACTTGTTTTTCTTTGAGACAGAACATTCACAGGTTTCCAAGCTGGCAGTTGTAGACCAAAAGCTTCTTGCCAGAGGCAGAGTTGTAGGTTTTTTTGAGACCATGGAAGACCTACTGAGGGCCATAAAAATGCCTTTGCAGTTAGTCCTAGAACTTCTAGCCAGTGTTTTGATGGTCTTGTCAGAATTCTGGAGGCACAGTCCGATTATATTGGAGTTTTCCTTAGAAATCTTACTCTGTGTTACTATGATTGCTCTCATACTAAAAGTCTGGTGTCACAGTTTGAAGGAGAAAAAGGTAACCAAGCACCTTTCTACTCAATATAAAGATTGTCTTAAAATCAGTGAGAAGATTGGACAGATAACTACATTGTGTAAAGAACTTAGGGCACCTGCAGTGGAGTCCAGTCCTCCAATGTTACAAACGTGTGCTTGGAAGTACTTAATAAGGATGCAAATAGGTTCCTCATTTCAATGGAAAATGTAGAAGATATTCTGTACAAGGAATAGACAAGGGAGCTGACTAAGTTTTCTTTCAACAGCATGATGATGGCTCATCTTCAAGGAAACACATTATCTCCCAGTGAGTGATCTGAATCCTACCACTTTAGTGTGTTTCAGGTAAAAATCATCTTAAATTTATCTCAGAAGAATGGCAAGCAATGCCAGGAAGACACTTAATGGAGTGGATGAAAATGCTCAGCTTCAGGATACCTTAAAATTCTTTGTCTTGGAAGATGTTAGATGGAATGAAAGTATGCAGGAACTAAAGGCACAGGAAAAAAAGCTTGAAAATTCCACAATGCAGTTAGAACTCATTGTCTCTGATAAAGACAGCCAGTTAACATATTTGATTGAAACAGTTCTGAAGTTGATAAATCTGCCTGCTGTCTGTGAAGTTTTCATACCTGCTATCAACTTAGAATTAGAGGAAAAAAGTGAATTTTTGAAAGGAGACCGGCCTCATAAGATACACGTCAATGTACCAAATCTAATCAATGCTTGAAAAGGAAAAACAAATGATATATAAAATTTTCTGTAAGGAAAGTCAAGTCAATGAGGCACTTACATATCAAAATAAACATCTGGAAACTGAGCAAACATCTCTAAAGCAGGAAAACGAACACCTAGAAAAGCAGATACAGAAGTTTCACTCAAAACTGTAAATTCTTCCAGAAGTACATCAACACCTCCTGCAACTTACCCCTGAGTCAATCCAGCAGGGAGCTGTCCACTTAGAAATAGAGAAAAGAATTACCCAGGTGAATGAAAACATCAGTTTTACACAAAAACAAAT
>JAKSZT010054438.1:693226-706213 GCA_026826555.1 Tolypeutes matacus | reverse complement strand
TAATTATTTTGATGGAACATAATAAAATAGGGGCAATAGAAATAGTATATTTAAATATGAGTGAAAATTTTTAAAATATTATTTTTAAAGAAGTTTTTAGGTTTACATTTACAGAAAAATTACCCCAGAAGTATAGGAATTCCCATATAACCTTCCACACACCCACAAATAGTTTTCCCTATTATTGACTACTGAGATTATAGTGGTACCTGTGTGAGAGCTGATAAACCAATATTAAAGCATTGTTACTAACCACAGAGTATAGTTTACATTATAGATTACATGTTGTGCTGTACAGATCGATAGGCCTTGACAAATGCTTAATATCTGTGTCTGTTTTTGTAGTATTAAAAAGAAGTATCTCATCATCCCAAATATGCCCTGTTCCACACGTTAATCACCCTATCCCTTCTGAACACCTGGTATCCAATATCTTTATATCAGTGTTACATGTTCTTCCATCAACACAATATAACAAAAACAATAAAACTAATTTACTTTGATCCTTAGTCACACACCCCCAACAATTGTCCAATCCCCAATTCCTAGGGACCTAGTATGACATCTGTTACAAAAGCCCCAGGCTGAGAAGGGACTCAGATACCAAGGGATAGATGAAAGGAAATATTTGTCCACAGCTGCAAACATTCCCCATTTTGGGGGACGGGTCTGTCCTTCATCATTGTGTTGTTGGTTGTCTAGGACATGCATAAAGAACTGGAGAGTAGGAGTTGTCCATTGCTCTGTTAGAATTGAGGGCTCAACTGACACTGGAATAGCCTGAAAATTTATGTCTATGAGATATGTACTTAACAGGTCCATTGACTATTATAGGTTCAAATAAATAATAGAAGAATCATGGTTAGGGGAGATATAAATGAGTATAACTATGTTATATTGGGAAGATAGATTTTCATCTATTTCCAGATAGGGTCCGCTGAAAGGGTCTTGAATTCATGAGGCTGTTTGCCTTGCCTTTGTTGTCCAGATGTCCCTAGAGCCCTCAGGAGCACTCTTATTTGACACTTTATTTACTATGGCAGTTAGTGAAGTCTGTCTGAGACCTGCATAAGCATAACCTCCAGAATGATCTCCCAAAATACTTTGAAATATCTTAGCCATAAAAACTCATTTTTTATTTATTATTTTCCCCTTTTGGTCAAGATCTCTTTCTGAATGCATTGCTGATCCATGCTTAGTAATAATTCCTCAGTTCCATGGAGGTTCAAATTCAGGAACCATGTCCCACATTGGGGGGAAGGTAGTGCATTCATTATCAGAGTTTGGTTTTGAGAGGGGCCACATTTGATTAACAAGGGGTTACTCAGGGGTTAACTATTAAGCATTAATTTTAATTAATCTATATTTCACTATTGTAGGAATAAGGTTCATACATACAAGCATTAAGATCAAGGACATGGCATTTAGGCTTTTTTCTTTATGTAGGCATGACATATACTTCAGAGATTTTTGCCATTTTATTTGAGAAAATATCAGGTTTTCAACAGGATCAAAGTGTAATATTTTGTTAGCTGCTCTGTAACCTCTATCTATTGAGAATACATACCTATGACAATATGAATGCATTCATATCCCACAGAAGGATGTTTTAGGTACATTTCCCCCCATATATCATACCAGTACCGATACCCTTTGCTGAAAATGTACCTTTAAAGTAGATCCTGTAAGAAAATTCTTATATTTATATTCTTAACTATAATCTTCTGTCAGCCAGAATTCACTTAGTCTTAAAGTGGACCATTTTATCCTCTAACTTTTCTTCTATCCTCATGTACAGACCCAATCTTCCATGTTCAACCACATACATGCTCACTCTTCAGCATCATTAATTATACTCACATTGCTGTGCAACATCACCTCCATCCTTTCCCAAACTATTATAATCAACAAAATTATAAATAATGCATAGATTAAGAATCAGCTCACTAATTCTAAACCCCTCCTATCTTCTAGCAACCTATCTCCAAACTACCTCCTTGAGTCTGCTAACATTCCTTATTTCCTATCAGTGAAATCATGCAATGTTTTTCCTTTTGTGTTAGCTAATTTCACTTAACATAAAGTTCTTAAGGTTCATTCATGTTATTCAATGTGTCAAAATTTATTCCTTCTTACACCTGAATAATATTCCATTGTATGTATATACCACATTATGTTTTTCCATTCTTCTGTTGATGAAGACCTTGGTTGCTTCCACATTTTGGCAAATGTGAATAATGCTGCTATGAACACTGATGGGCTTATATTTGTTTTTGTCAGGGATTTCAATTCTATTGAGTATACACCTAGTTCTAGGATTGCTGGATCATACAGGAATTCTATCTTTAGATTTCTGAGGAACTGCCAAAAAAGTCCTCCAAAGTGGCTGAACCATTCTCTTTAGCATCAACAATTTGTATTCTTATTTCTCCACTTTCTCTCCAACACTTGTAATTTTCTGATTAAATAGCACCAAGTTTATTAGGTGTGAAATAGGTGGAAGAGGGCATTTTTGGGGCAGTGAATTTTTTCTATACAATGGAGTGCTATGTCAGACACATGAAATTAAACATTTGTCAAGATCTATGTATCTGTAAAACACTAAGTGTAAACCATAAGATAAACTATAGATTTTAGTTAGCAGCAATGATTTTAATATTGGTTCATCAACCATAACAAATGTACCCTGAGAAGATAGATGAGCCATTTGCCTGGTAGTCTACAACTGGCTTTGTGGAGAAAGCAGAGCAGCTGAACCTAGAGAGAAATGAGCCCTGGGAAGAGAGGAACACAGGAAGCCAAACCCTTGCAGATGTTGGCAGCCATTTTGCTCCAACACGTGGTGACAGACTTTGGTGAGGGAAATAATTTATGCTTTATGGCCGGTTAGTGTAAGCTTCTACCTCAAATAAATATCCTTTATAAATTCCAACCAATTTCTGACATTTTGCATCAACACCCTTTTGGCTGACTAATATATCTTAAATATATTTCTTCATTTTCTTTTGAGGTGTTTTTTTTTCTGTAATAAAGGAATAAAATACATTAAAATTCTTCTATATCCATCTCTTACAAATATTAAAATTTTTGCAGCATTACAAGATCATTTCAAGTCTCCTTCCATTAAAATCAGGTTTTTAAATTGTCAAGGCAAACTTTTAGTTGGATAAAACCTGATTTATCAGTGTAGTTACTCCTTGAAATTAAAAAAATAATTTTTATGGAAAATAAAAAGATTGGCACTGGGATCAAGGATCCCATCACTTTAACTTATCAATGTCTGAATAAAAATTCTGTCACAAATTAGACAAATTGCAATCAAGTTAATCAGCATTAAAATGCACTATCCCCCCTTTTTTTCCTACTAAAGTAGCAACCAAATTGTGAAAATAAACAATATCTACAATGTACTGTTCATCAGGTCAGTATGGTAAATTGTTATATTTAACACTGACATTAAAACTTTTCACTCTTCATTTCTGAATTCTATTATTTTTCCATCAAGGATGAATTCTTTGACTTCCATTTTTATATCACAACACACTGTGTAAACACTTAATTATCATTTAATACTTATTGTTATTAAAATTTGATTACTATCAATATCTAGCACTATATTGAAACTGCAATTGCTAAAAGGCATGATTTTGTTTGTCCAAAAAATTATATGCCATGGGCAAAATAGTTTGCTAATATATATATTAGCAAATGGTGAGACAAGAAATGAGTTGTTTATAGCAAGATTTAACAATTCTATTATGCAGTTTTATAGTTACTAGACAATATATTAATTTCATGTTTACTAACGATAGATAAGATAATTTCCAATGAAATGCTTGAAAAAAATATTTAAAGCGCACACACTGAGAAACTCAATATTAGAAAAGAATAAACCCATCAGAAGTTCATCAGCAGAGTTCATTTAACTGAAAAACAAGTGACTAAATGTGAAAGTAATCATAGGAATTATGCAAATGGGTGAAATTTAAAGAAAAAAAATGAGTGGGATAAATTACCTAAGAGCTGTGGGACAATATCAAACAGTTTGATATGCACACAATTAGCACTGTACAATAAGAATAGTGAAGGCATGGACCAGAAGAAATATTTAAAGAAATTATGGCCAAGACATTTCAAAAAATAAGGAAGGACATCAAATCACAGGGCCACAAATGTCAGTGAACCCTCAGGAAGGATAAATAGAAAAGCAGCCAACTGACCATAAAACACATCTAGATTCACCAGACTTACTGATGAAAAACAAGGAAAATACATATCAGTTACAGATGATAAAACATAATTATTATAAAAGACATGCCATCAATAATGATATGAACCAGAAGATAATGGAAAGTTATATTTAAAGTACTCATAGATTAAAAAAATATTCCAGAATTCAATTCCAATACTCACTGAAAACAACTTTCACATATAAACATAACAAAGGCTTGTTAGGAAAGTTAACACACACACATACAAAGAGAAAGACAGAAAAAAAAACTTTGTGCCAGCAGACTTGTGCTTTAAAAATTACATACACAGGAATATGGTAATATAAAGGCTGGTGTGTGTAAATATATTCATAAGTGATGCAAAAATGTAGAAATGAAGGTAAAAATATCAAATATTTGATTTGTAAAATTTTAATTGTTTTAAAAAATCATTGCCTAAAGCCAAACTGGGTTGATGAATTGTTGGGTTTAAACCATATATAAAAGTAAAATTTATGAAAAATAACAAATTGTGAAAGAATAATTGAATCTCTACTATTTTATTGGTTTAATTTTCTAACTTATGTCACATATTATTTTAGGTAGACTGTGATGAATTTAACATGCATGAAATAATACCTAGAACAACCACTAAAACAGAGAAAATAAAAAATATACAAACAAAAGGGGTTAAAGTAAGGATATCACTAGAGTCACAAACAATTATAAAAAGGATAGAAAGAAAATGTTATGAACAACTTTCAGATGTAAATTTGATAACAGATAAATATACAATATACAATAAATTGTATATTTCATCTAAAATCAGAAGAAATGTGCAACATAGTTAGTCCTATGTCTCTAAAAGAAATTGTATTTTTACTTAAAAGTCATCCAAGTGAAAAAAATATATGAAATAGTTTTCCAAATGTAAAAATCTCACCTTTCCCTCAGACTGGAAGGTGGACAGAGTGCTGTATGAAACTTATCCAACCCAACAGAAATGGACAATCTCTTGGGAGATAGTAGAACAAAAACAAAATAATCTGGGTACCAGGAATACTACAAGGAAAAGAGTCACCCATAAATCTAGGTAGCTAGAGTCTGCACTGTTGCACCCAAGGACCACACTTTCCCTTTGTTGAGCCATACTGTTTCTGAAGTCCATTCTTACATCAACTAGCCTTTACCTGACTAATACAGGTTAAATCCCCAGCCCAATCACATCACCTGATAGACACTCTTTCTGGTACATGGTTCTTTCTTTCTGTAAAAATGACTATAATTGTATGTTTGAGTATATTTTGCAGCTATCTCCAAAATTACGCTGCCTTCTACTAGCAGCTCCAGTGGTGTCAGCACACAACATATCCTTCTCATCCCTGGATTTATTCCTGGGTTTTAATATAATAATGTAATATATGGTATGTTTTCAAATTTGAAAAGAGCAGTATATATTTGTAGAAAAAATTCATATGATAAAGTGATGATTAAGAATGTGAGCTTCAATGTCATTTTGGGTTTTAATGTGAGTTTGTCCTTAAACCTTTTGCCTGATCATGAATTAAGCTATGAAACTTCTGTGTGTCCTAGTTTCATCATATGTCAATTCAGCCATTCAAATATATATATTGAGTCATTCTTCTAGCTGTTGGGGATAGTATTGAACATGGCTGGCAAAAATTTTGTGCTCACAGAATTTTCAATGTGTAAGAAAACAAAGAAGAAAAATAAGACATAAACACAATATATAAAGCATAAGGTTGGATAAGTTCAGTGGAAAACAAATGAGATATTGGTGTGAGATGGGACAGGTGTGCTTTTAACTGGGGTGTAAGGAATATTCTTAAGAGTTAGAAAATGAAAAAAGGCTCATGCAGCTATCTGGGGGAAGAGAATTTCTGGAAGAAGAAAAATTGGAAATATTCCAGGCAGTATCTAAGTAATGTGTACAGGGAAGGGTGAGGAGGTCTGTGTGGCCATTCCTAAGTGAGCATGATAGATGAAATGACAAAGGATGAGTTCATAATAGTAAGGAATAGGAACAGGATCATACTGGATCAATGGATTTTTATAAAAAGTTTTACTTTTACTCTAAAGGTTATGGGAACTCTTGTAAATTTTGTGAAGAAAAGTGATATAAGACAACGTATGTTTAACAATATCACTCTGGCCTCTTCATTGAGATTAGACTCAAAAGAAGTATAAGGCAGCAAACAGGGAGACTATCTAAAAGGCTGTGGCAATAATTTAAAGATTAGGATAATGTTTTCTTGGGCCAAGGTGGTAGCAGAGGAATGTTGAGAAATAGTGACTTTCCAAGTATATTCTATAAAGGGAATTAATGTGATATGCTGATGGACTTGAGATGGTATGTGTGATGTGAGGATAATGGTAGGATGACTCTTAAGTCATTACCTGAGACTAAATAAGATATTACAAGTATCTGAGAGTTATCTTGTAAAGATTAAGTATGTTAATTATAAATCTACAGCCCTTTGAGTATTATCCAGAATTCAATAGGTGCTCATTAAATATAATCTCTTTTTACTATTATTATAGTACATCAATCATTTGCAAACAAAAACTATTGTTCATATTTACCATACTCTATTTCAGACTTTTTAATCATTTTTAAGTAGTTAAACCTTCACCTTTACAATACATAGAATTTTGCCATATCACCATACACAAAAGGATTTTGTCTTAAAAATACTGCAGACTGCCTCTTTCTTTAAACATTATCTGCACTGACACACACAGGAAAAATAAAAGGAAAATGTCAATAGCTTATTGTATTTACATTGTCCAGTGGTTATATCACATTTATTTAGCAACATCGTAAGTGATTTCTAGAATATATTATAAGAGGACAGGTTAGACTCAATTTAATTAAAACAAAAGCAATTTCTGAACTTATTACTGTCTAAAAAAGTACAGAATCTGTTGACCATAGTTGGTAAGAAAAAACAACAGGATACATTTTCTAAATCATAGAAAAGTACATAAATGAATGTAAGGCAAGCACAGTTCATGAAAAACACCAGAAAATGTAAAGTGTTCATAAATGAAGACAAAATACATATATAGTATGAGAGATTAGTTTTAAAAGTATGTTATTAAAAAATATGTCCTTAACAAAATACAGCTAATTGCAAACAAAAAAGGGAGAATTACTATAAATTTAAATTCTAGATATCATAAAGATCAGAGCAAAAATAAATATTTTTTAAGTAATTTATATGGATATTATATATGACAACTTAAAATTTTATGTGAATGCAGAATGCAAGGGAAAATAATGTACATTTTAATTGCTTGAATAAATTAATAAATAGTAATGAACCAGTGAGATTATCAACATTTTCATATTTAAAAAGTGTTGAAACTTATATTAATATTTCAAAATCATTCAAGAAACTGAGCAATTATAATTCTACAAAGAAAACCTTAAAGTAAATTAAAATAATAAAATCACTTCAAGGGGAAAATATATCTAATAACCATTACTTAAGTATAAATAAAAAATAATCAAACATAGGAAAATGAAGAAAACATACTTTCTTAAATATACATTGAATAGAAGAGAAAATTAAAACTGCAAATCCAGATTATGTAGAGGCAATTACAAAAGGAAATATTAGCAAGTTACCTGAATAAAGTGGGATGTCACTAAATTTGGAGTTATATTTAATTCTTAGCTTTGCAACTTTTCTCTATTAAAGTTCCTAAAACAAATGAACCAATATTTTAATTCAAAAATTATAACTTTTTAAGGAACATAAACATATAGAAACCAGGAAAAATGAAATGATTTTTAATCATACTAAAATTAAAAAAAGACATAAAAATTATTGAATCTAGTTTATCTGTGACAGAAAAATAAGGTTTTCAAATGGTTAGCAGGTAGAAGCAAAACAGGTATAACTAAATATGGTGTTTAACTTAAACAAATATACAAAATTTAAGGGTTTAAAGCATTACAAGATGAGATTCTTGATTTTGTTCATGTACCAAAAAAAAAAAAAAAAAAAAAAAATCATCTCTCAAATTGAAATAGCTAAGGAATTGTCAAAGGGTATAGTGATGATTGGAAAAGAAAAGCTGCAAAGCAGAAACTTAAATGATAAAAAAAATAATATATACATATGTAAACATAAGATTTGTCTAGAAGACAGGAACAAAACTCAAAAATTTAGATATTTCTCTTTCTGGAATAATTTAAAATGTACACCAAATTTTCTTCAATGTGAACACACACTTTTTAAAATAACTTAATTCTATCACAATAATATACTTTTTATCTATACGAAATCTCTTGTGTATTGATAATTTTGCAAGAATATAAGTATTCTGATGATGATGGTAAAAATGTACCAGTACTACTTTAAATAATTTCCATTCATAACCTGATTTAATCTTTAATGTACCTGTAGGATTTAGAATTTTTTCCTTGTACAGTTTAGGAGACCATATTCATACTTTCAGTGACATATGAAGGGCTACGTAGCTAAAAAGCTGGGAGATCTGGATTCTAAACTCTGGATTCTCAGGCCAAAGCAGCACTCTTTAATACCATGCTATATTTTTTTTGTACAGAATAAATGATCAAGGAAAGTGCTTTTCATAATAAAAATCTATGAAATTGGGATATGCATGGGGGTTGTTATGATATAATTTTCAAGGTAACACTATACTTTTCTTGTTGTTACACTGAGTTGCATTTAAAACACATCCATTTAAATTAAAGGTTTAACACATATTTCATGGCTTCCAATTACTATGTAGATGCCTAAAACATATTTTGGAAATATTCCAGATTATGTATGGTTAACTAGAGGAAGGTTCAGTAGAAAATAAAACTAATTAAAGGATGCTAATTTATTTTAAAAATAAATACCCAAATTGAAAGGAAAGAAACAATAAACTTAAATTTCAGCATCCCTGTCATTAAAATTGCCTGGAGCCCTCTCTATTCTGCATGATTCTAAGAAGACCATTTTTCACCTCTTTGTTCCTAAGACTATAAATGAGTGGATTCAGCATGGGGACCACTATCGTTTAAAACACAGAGGCCGCTTGATCCCTTCCCAAGGAATAGGACTTCTTAGATTTTAAATAAGTAAAACTTATAGTGCCATAAAAGATAGTTACTCCCAGGAGGTGGGAGGCACAAGTAGAGAAAGCTTTGCGCTTTCCTGAAGTGGAATTAATCTTCAGTATAGTAGACAGAATGGACCCATAGGAAACAGTGATTCTGGTAAGAGACCCCACTAGGTTTAAACCAGTGAGACTCATTATCAGGATTTCAGTATCATGAGTGTCAGTGCAGGACAGGGCTAAAATTGGGGTTGTGTCACAGAAAAAGTGATAGATTACATTGGATTTGCAGAAATGCAAATTGTTAATGCAAAAAACAATAGCTAATGATTGAGTAAAGCCCATTGCATAGGACACAGTGATAAGGGCATAGCAGAGTCGCCTGGACATAGCAACCTGGTAGTAAAGAGGATTGCAGATGGGTACATAGCGGTCATAGGCCATGGAAGAGAGAAAGTAAATCTCAGTGACAACAAAGAAGATGAAAAAAAAAAACATCTGGGTAAAGCAGCCCATGAATGTAATATATTTAATGGAAGTCAGTAAGTTCTCTAAGGTTTTAGGTGTGATGACCGTTAAGTAATTGAGGTCAAGGAATGACAGGTGACTGAGGAAAAAATACATGGGGGGTGTGAAGCTGGAGATCCAGGTGAATTATCAATATCATACCTACATTCCCAAGCACGGTAATAAGGTATATCAGGAGAAATAATATAAAGAGGAATGGTGGAGTATCTTCAGATTCTGTCAATTCCAGAAGGATAAAATCAGGAACATTTGTGTAATTCTTACTTCCCATAGCGATCAATTATTATAAACTATTGGGAAATCAAATGTGAAATTTAGCATGAATGAGTACAAAAAAGTTTTTTTTAAACAGGAATGTTTGGCATTTAAAATAATATTAGCTTAGTGATTTTATAAATTCTTAATAAAAAGTAATTGTCAAAATATGACTGAAAAATATTTAATTTGCTTGCCCAATATAAATTTGTTATAAATCAACTGTGTATATTTTGTAATGGAAATTCCTATGTATTACATGATTAGAATGAGTTGACACTTTTATAAAACTTCCCTACATTTATTAATATTAAAATATTATATAGTAGTTATCACTATTGAACACAATTTTAGATGAGAAAAAGGGCATAGAAACTTAAATAACTTATCCAGAATCCCAATAAGTACTTTTGGTACTGTGATTTTACCAAGGTTGGTTGAGTCCAGAGATCATGCTCATAGCACTACATTCCTACTTACATTTAACTTCAGAAGAAAAGAACTACTTATGTAATAAACAATGATAGAGACTTTTAATTCTTCCTTTACTCTTGTTTTATATCCAATATTATTTAGTATAAATGACAGATCAGAAACTAAGAGCGCCTCACTTCCGGCTTCTATGGCGGCGGCCCCCGCGGCCCTGGGTCCAGATGGTCCTGGTGCGGGTCTGCGCCCTGCGGGGACTGGCGCATATTTACAGATAAGGAAGTTATTTAACTAAGCACTCACCAATTATGGCAGCTCCCTGGAAGAGAGCTCTTCTCATACTCCTGGCATCTCAAGCTCTATCTTTAGTGAACTGCTCTGAAGAGGAGGAAGTTCCAGAAGAATGGATCCTTCTGCATGTTGTTCAGGGTCAGATAGGAGCTGGGAATTATAGCTATTTGAGATTAAATCATGAGGGAAAGATAATTCTTAAAATGCAGAGCTTAAAAGGTGATGCAGACCTGTGCATATCTGATAGCACCCTCCATCCAAGTTTTGATGACTATGAATTACAATCTGTTACGTGTGGCCAGGATATTGTTTCTATACCAGCACATTTCCAACGCCCTGTGGGAATAGGTATCTATGGACATCCATCTCACCATGAGAGTGAATTTGAAATGAAAGTATATTATGATAGAACAATCGAACAGTATTCATTTGGTGTGACTGCTTTTTCTTCAGATGGTACAGATCCAAATCAGAAGCACGCTTACGCTCCAGAAGAGGCATCTCAAGAAGAGGAATCTGTTCTTTGGACAATATTAATTAGTCTTCTGAAACTGGTACTTGAAATTCTTTTTTGATTCATTGGACATACTCTGGAGTATAATACCTTTGATCTGTGATATTGATTGCAGTTTGCTTTGAACCTTGCTACTTTTACCTATTTGAGATTCTGGCTTTCTTTTCTAGTTGGGGGATGAAAAATAAAGCCATACACAGTTTTGTTACCTCAGTTGCCCCAAAAGTAGGGAAAGCAGCAAGAACATTATTTGTTGTTTGAAAGATCAAAATTCCTATAAAAGGAATATGCACAATAAAATATTTAAACTCCATTTTGTATAGTCTGTTAGGTGACTAAAAAGATTATTGAAGTAGTTTAGGATTATATAAAAGAAATCAAAGTAAAGCAACCTTTGGTGCAGTTACACAGATCAGACTAAAAGGTCGATAACTTTGTAACTTTAGTTAAAGAGTCTACATGAAGTTAAGATGTGTAAGCTTTGAAGGGTTGCAAAAATCAAGTCTGAAATGTAATGAAAGTGATTTATTTATACTTCTGTTAGCATGAGCTAAAACTCCATGCCTATATATCAAGTAGGGATGGTACCTTCTTCTTACTCCTGTGCTGTAGCCCAGCTAATGACTAAATCCAGTTGCACCATATTTTATAAGGCCATTTGTAATTTTATCATCTTGCTACCTATTAATTTAAACCCTTTTCGAAAAACTCATTTTGCTGAAGGTCAGAAACAACAATACAAAATAGGAAAGTTTCACGAAAATAATATTAACTTTTCATGCTAATTGAAGACACTAGATTAAGTATTTCAAATTAAGTTGCTAAATATTTTCACTGAATTTTTGGAGACAGCCAAAGTACTAAGAGAGAAAAATCTTTTGAAGGATGACTGGTTCTCTACCTGGAATTAGTTTGAAGGGTAAGAATAGCTCGTAACACAAGTAACTCAACTAGCAGATTATAAGCACATAGTTAATTTCAAAAATGTTTTATTGGCATAAAACTGAGAATATTGTAAATAAACTGGCACCGGATATTTCACTTAAATGCATATTACAATATTGGAGTCAAAAACTATTTTATCCCTCTTTGCTGTTTTTCCCCCTTCTGCCCACTTTCCTGGGTGTTGGGGGAGCTCGCTGACAACAGTCACAAATCCAGCGACCTAGGAAAAAAATTGTTAGTTAATATACAATGAAATTTTATTTTGTAGGACTGAATTTTAAACCCATTTATGCTCTCCTTCCTTAGCTACACTAATAATATTCCCCTGTGGATAGGGGGTGGGAAGGACACTAATGATTCCTTAATTTAAGGAGAAAAAAATGGACTTCCCTTAAAATAATAAATATATGTCATGGAAAATTCAGTGAGAGTCAAAGGGGTATGGGGGAAGGAGCAATGGTATATGATGGTATGGACCTTGTGAAAAATTAGAATTCTTTCTGAAACTTATTTGCTGTCATACTTCAGTTCTACAAATCTTAATATAAAACCTGTTAGTGAGTTTTGTCTATTTTCAGCCTTTTTTCCTCTGCTGCTCTCTTGCAGCTCTGTGTCTAATAGCATTCTGTGAAGGCCTGGTATACTATACTGACACAGCACTTTAAAACATATCAAGTATTTAATAGCACAATGATCCATTGTACTTTATACTTG
>JAKSZT010054438.1:661611-672670 GCA_026826555.1 Tolypeutes matacus | reverse complement strand
TTTTTCCAGAATAAGTAGCACCCTTTAAAGAGTGGAGCTTTAACAAGGCCAACTTCTGTCTCTATGTGCTACATCCTATGACTGCACTTTGGAGTAGGAGGAATCTTAGAGCCACATCATGTTACAGATGAGGGAACTGAGCCCCCACAATGGTAAGCAACTCAAGCAAGTTCACACAGTTTGCAGGTAAATTCGGTGGAGATTCTTTACTTAGAAAATAATTCTTTGCTTTGCAAAATGCCACACTATATTTTTCACTTTAAATTCATTAAAATGAAGCTCACAATGTAAGTTTCCTAACTAGTGATGATGTATAAAATCCTCAAATTATTAAATTTGTAAAACATTTATTTACACACAATTATTTGGGAAAGCATTTATTGTACCTCTGTGTAATTCCAGTCTGGACATACTACTTATGATATTAGAAGTTTAGAATCTTTACAATGAGTTAGCATTGGAATAGATAAAATGGTTTAGATTGGCAAACTCCCATCTTGTAAAAACAGAGATATATGCCTAAAGGAAATGAGATATTCCTATTAAATATTCTAGTAGTTCTTAAATCAGTAGAAATCATGACTACTGACATTCTTTTGCATTAAGAAATTTTTAATAATATCATGTTCCAAGAGTCACAGCTGTTTTAGAAGTCTCTTAGGATGCAATTATTTTCATTACTCTTTCTGCATATTGAATGGAACTGAGAAAGACCTACCAGGAAGCAAATCTGAGCTGCTTTCATGGACCAGCCTTTTTGTTCAGAGGAGCAGAGCTCAGGATAAGAGTGCTTGAAAGGTAGCATTTTTCAGATGATCTTCTATGTCACCTGCTGCTTGTTTTTGTTTAAATTATTGAGCCCAATTTTCCAATCTGTGGTGAAGCTTTGTAAATCTTTATGGAGTGTTTGCCCAATAAATTAGCAGATGAAAAGTGATTCCCCATTTTTTTTGTCACCTCCTACCTCCTGCCCTATAGAGCCTCAGAATGCCACTGCAGAGAGACTAAGTATCTAGTTACTTCAAGCCAAGAGTGGACTATGCTGGGCCTTCTCCCAGACTCAGAACTGATGCCTGTACCCTTTCTCATGCCAACATTTTTCTCTATTTCTTTTCACAAGACTAAGGTAGTGGTGATGTCACAAGGAAGAGATGTCACACTTAAATCAAGATAACACATACTCAAGATAACAATATCCAAAAATGGGCAAAAGAGCAGAAACATACTAGTCACTAAAGAAAAAATGCAATACCTAAAAAGCCAATAAAGTTGTTAAACTTTGGACTGAAGATTAAAACATCAGCAAGATTTTTTTTTTTTTTTACTAATGAAAGCAAAATGATTTAAAATTATGTGATCAATACTGGCCAGTTTGTGTTGAGATGGGCAAGCTATCTTTGTTGGTGTCATGCTATATCAGTGTAATGGTTCCAGAAAGTTATTTAACAGCATATTTCAAAAGCCTTTAAAAGATTCATACCTTATTCCACTTTTAATAATCCATTCCTCCAAGAAAGTTATCAGAGATGTGGACAAACAGTAATGTGTGACAGATAGCTATGGTATCACTATCGCTATCACTATTCTAGAGCCATGTATTTAAAAAAAAAAAAAGTCTGGAGATGTAAAATAAAAAGCCGAAGGAATGAATCACTAATGATGTAATTTTAGGCACAGTGCCACCTGAGGATGTCTTTTGGTTGGGGACAAGGACACTTACCCAACACTACCTAGATCATGCTTTTCTTTGTGAAAATTATATGGATGCTTAGCAAAATTATTAACTGGCATGTCTTTGGCAGTTCTATATTAAAGTTCCTTTATTGGCTTAAGTATGACCTGCATTTAAAATTCATTACTTATTTTTCAAAGGCTTTTCTCAAGAATTAAAAAAAAAAGGCCCGCCATCCCTAACTAGTAATCACCAATGACTCCCATAAACTCTATGCTGAAACAAATCATATAGTTAATAGAAGAAGAGTAAATACTATGAAAACTAATGTTTATAATTATTCAGGTATCTAAAAAAGTAAAGAGTTGGCTCTTTAGTAATATACAGAGAAATGGTTTTTCTCATGAAGCTCCCTTTCTTTCATGACTAGGCAATAAGACCTGTGGATCTGAGAGACCTACAGATGTTGCTCAATTCTTCCACTGCTTTCTTGTTGCATGACAGACCATGCTTTTCTCCATCAATACATTGATGCCAGTTCCAGGCTTTTCAACTGCCATGGCAGTTGATTTACAAGTTCTTGATGGGTTGCCAAATCTTTAGTCTAATACAGATTTCATTGAGCTGCTATTTACCTGTCTGCCAAATACTGTGAGTCATCCACCCAACATTAATTTCCCCCTTCTATATTACTGAAAGAATCCTAATATTTTTAAAGGTTACTGTGAGTCCAATTAAAATATTCTTCATACTGCTTGCAGCTAGATATGGCCATTGACCCAAGTTGTGATCAATGAAATATAAGTGAAGTTTTTCCAATGTCTCTTCCTAAATGAAAAGGCAAAGTCAATCAAGGAGGTCTTCTGCCTTTCTTCTTTCATTCCTTTCTGTCTTCCTGCCTGGAACATGGATGTGATGCTTAGAGGAGGCAGCCATTTTGTGGCCATGAGGATAAAAGCCATACATTATGGAAGACAGATCAAAGATCTGGGTTCTTTTATGGTACTGTGGAGCTATTGTATAAGCCCTGGACATTCTGTTTCCAGACTTCTTTTTTACAAGAGAAAAATAAACATTTCGTTAAATCACTGAGGTTGAGATTCCATAACATGCAGCTAATTGCAAACCCCACCCAATACAACTTGCAGACTTATGAGGCATTGTTCTGGGCTTCATCTGGGCCTCATTCATCTTTCCACCAAATGGAGACTCAGGGTAATCTCTGGGCTGAAGGAGTAGTTAGCCGATAACATTTAAAAGATCCTGATAGGAGGAGTATGATAGAATGAAAGGAATAAATTTTTTTGAAATATATTACCATCTTCTTTTAAACAGAACCTTGTACAAGATCCTCTCCCCCTATTTAGCCAGAGGCATCGCTTGCCTCAGGGAGGAACAGGATTGTTAAACCAGGCAAACAATCAGAGGCAGGGTAAAAGTAAAGCCTAATTGCTTACCTGAGGTCCAATTAGTATAGCAAAGGCAGCATGAATGCACAACAGTTTTCTTTTCTAAAAATGAGTTTTCAAAATATTGAGTTGGTTCCCTCTCATCCACCAACAGTGACCATCACTTGGGTTGTTTTAGAATCAGCATAAATTTATAGATACAATCATATCTGATGTGTTTTAAACAACTGCAGTTATCTTTTATGATGCTCATATTGACCCATCTTTGGCCAGTGCAGCCTATTTAAATTAGTTCTTGAGTCATTTGGACACAACCCAGTAGTGGTTGGTACTTCCTTGCTTTCTGAAAATATCTGTAGATGAAATGATACAATGTCTGAGATTTGCTTTGAAATATTGGGAGTATAGATGAAATATTCTTGGCCCTGAGTTAAAAATTGTTCAAGCTGGGGGATAGCCACATAGAGGTTCATTATACTATTGTCTTATATTTGCCTGTATTTGAAATCTTCCAAAATGAAAAGTAAAGATTAAAAAATCCAACCTATGGTTTCAGAAACAGGATCTTGAAATCCTTAGTCTGGAATACCTGGCTTTGATGGGAGAAAAGAGAATTCTAATTCCCCAGTGCTTCCCTTGACTTCCAAGAATGAGACCAGAGTTCTGAAATTAACAGTCTTACTCTAAGTCAGAGGCAGTAAGCTTTCAAGATGCAAGGAACTTTCCCCTCAACTCAAGGATAAGAAGAATCCTTCTCTGCCCTGGGGTGAAGGCCAGGAAAAGGGTGGATGGTAAGGAGAGTGGAAAGCACCAGCTGAACAGCCTCAAGGCTTCACGTGGTATGCTCTTGACAGTTTTGGGGTGATCACAGTGTCTGGGTAAGAGGGGAAAGAGAATCCTGAGGCCAGAATTGGAACCCTATCTGTGACTCCAAATGGCAGTGTGTCTTGAGTCTCAGTTTCATCACCCATGAAATGAAAGGTCAGCCTGCAAGACTAAGGACCCTTTAGTACCCCAACCATCCAAACCAGATACTCGTGGAACCCTGGGCCTGCACAGCTTGCCTTGCTCTCCTCAGTACCTTTTCTCTAGATGTCTTTTCTATCAATCCATTCGGGCCTTACAGTTATCTCCTTAAAAAGGTGCGACTGATATGACTACTATTTGAAGATAACTGAAAAGAAGGAGGAGGTACGCGTCATGGATGACCCCAAAGTTGGCAGCACTTTCAGGCTTCCTGAACCAGCTGCAACACGAGCCATACAATTTCCCCTCTCTGCCCTTGCTCGCCTAAAAATCCTGAACCCCGTGCCTTCTGCGGAGTAATCTAAGAGACCGCGGCTGCCTCAGGACCCCACAGACTTGGAGGAGAGCGCGCCAGCGGTGAGCGCGCTGCGGTCCCGCTCTAGGTGCAGAAGCGAGAGGGAGGGGCTCGAGGGGGCCGTGAGCGTCAGACGCTGCACGCTGGGGTCGCTGTGGCTCAGGCTCCTACAAAACCGGCCCCGGCAGGCGAGAGCGGCTGCGAGTGCGAGCCCGAGCCGGAGCCCGGGTCTCGGAGCAGCGAAACTAAGCGAAGGCGGCAGACAAAGCGGCGGACCCGGGCTCCGCACTTGCCGTGTGCGCGCCCTGCGGGTGGATCCCGGTAAGTGCGGCCATCTGCGCTTGGTGCGCGCAGCCTTGGCTGCGTCGGATTGCCAGGCGGGGTGACCGTGGTGGTCGTTGTCCCCGGAACCCCTTTTCCATATATCTCTCTCCTGCGGCGCAGGCTCACAGGTGGCCCCGCCGCGCATATGGGCACCCAGGTCCGGCTAGGAGGTAGCTCACTCTCTCCGCTCCGGGGCGCGGTTTCCCGAGGCCCCGCCTCTCCCACTTCAACCAACCTTATTTTTGGCCCCTGGTGAGGGGCTCGGGGCAGGTCCTGCCGTCGGAGAAGACTCGCAGAGATAGCTCCCTTTTCCCCAGGCACCCGCAGATGATCCGGGGAGACACAGACCAAGCACTTTCCCAAGCCGCATCCTAGATTCAGGCTCCGGCTCACAAGTAGTGGTTTATCCTTTATTTTCCTTTTAACTAACCAGGGAAAGTTTGGAACCCTACAGGGCAAATTTAGGGTGCGGCAGGAGGCACACTTCGCCCACGGAGGCAGCTCCCAGGGAGAGGAGCCGTCGGGCAGGAGCTGGGCATTCGCCCCTGCAGTTGTGTCTGTCCCTTCTGTAACCCTGGCATTGTGGGAATCCTCGGGGATGTGAGTCGCTTATTCATTGGCGCTGAGCATCTACATCTGCTGCCAGCGGGGAATCTCTGGATGGGTTCGGGTTATTTGGGGAGTAGCAGCAATCAGCCTGGTTTGACTTGTGTTGATGCTCTTGCTCTGCTCTGCAAACCTGGGCTTCCTCAAATTTCAGTGTTTCACGGGCGTGTGTTTAGTTTATTTTGTACCTGAGGTGATCTCAGCGCATGCGTCCAAAATGAAATCATTGATATAGGAAAAAATCTGTTTTCAACGAAAAAAAAAATTAAAAAGTAATCTGATTTTCAGCCTTCCTGTCGTGATATTTTACCCATCTCCCTGTGGTTAGAGAATGAAAATTCTGCTTTCCATATCTAATCTACTAGAGATATAGTGATGGGGCTATTTTTGATAGGTTTTTTGGACACAGGTATTGCTGCAACTTGCATATTGTTTTTGAGATGCACATTGGTGTCTCCAAATAGCTTACTTGTTAGGGGACGATTTACTGCATTAGGAGTTGTGTTCAATTTACTAATTCATCTATTTTTTATATGACTAAAGTTTTTTTTTATTTAATCTTTAACTGAAAATAATATCTAGATGTATAGGTAACACAGTTTGTTCTGTCACCAGAGCATTCTTTTGTAAACTTAAATTTTTGAAGAGCTGCTTTTCTGCATCTGATATAGGATCAGCTTTTTCATGAAAAAATAAGGTTTTGAGGTCATTATGTCTGCAGGAAATGAGCTCTACCTCCTCCAGCACTCAACCTTTCCATGCCTATTTAAATCAGTCATAATAGATTAATGTAAGATTAAGTCAGAAAAGTTTACTTATGTAAATTGTGTAATTGGACTAAAAGGAAATCAAATAATTGTCAGTTGGCAAGGGAGAAATGGGATTTTTTAGCACTGGTAGATTTTTGTTGCATGATTTAAGGTGGGATGGACCCATAGATTTTCCATCTATAAGATCTTTATGCTCATACACAATGGTAGTCTACATCTAACATTGGTTTTACTAAAATGCTTATTTGGGTTTATACGTACATGACCATAAATGCTTAGTAGGTGCCACATCCTATTCTACATGATTCATGTTTTAAGTCATTTCATCTTCCAGGCAATCCTGGGTGGTAGGTGCTGTAATTGTTCTCATTTTAAAAATGGGGAAACTGAGGCACATAGTAATTAAGTGACTTACCCAAGGTCATACAGCTGCAGAATGGGATTTTTATCATATCTGCAAATTTCTTTTTTTAATATATTTTTACTTATTTTTAAAAGATACTTAGATTACATAAATTGTTATGTGTAAGTCCATTGAGGGTGGTGGGCCACACTTGTGGGAGATGTTTGTGTGGGATGTGGTGGGAGGTGTAGGAGGTGGGCAACATGGGAATCCCAGTGGGTTCCGTGTAATATTTTGGGTATCTAATCACCTCTTAAAATATATTTATATATATACATAAATAACATTTTTGTAAGCAAATGCACATATGCATATACATTTATATATCATTTTGCAAATGTTGGTATGTATTGTGAAAATTTTGATTTTTACCCACAATAAAAATAAAAAATAAAAAAATAAAAAAATAATAAAAAAAGAAAGAAAAAAAAAGAAAAAAAAATTATAAGGATTCTCATATGCCCCATTACCCAGACCTCCCACTTTTCTCTACATTAACAACTTCTTTCATTAGTGTGGTACAGTCATTGCAATTGATGAACACATTTTGGAGCATTGCCACTAAGCATGGACTCTAGTTTACATTGTACTTTACACTCTCTCCCACTCAATTCTGTAGGATATGGCAGGATATATAATGGCTTGTATCTGTCACTGCAGTGTCATCCAGGTCAATTCCAAGTCCTGAAAATGCCCCCATATTACACCTCTTTTTCCTTCTCCCTGCCTTCAGTACCTCCAGTGGCCACTGTCTCCGCATCAATGATATAATTACTTCGATTGCTAGAATCACAATAAGTCTATAGTAGAACACCAATAAGTCTACTCTAATCCATATTTTATTCACAAATCCTGAGGATTCTGGGATGGTGAAGCCTCCTCCACCTCTAATTGAAAGGGGACTTCGATCCCATATGGCTGATGGATGAGACTCTCTAGATTGCAATTATAGACTCTCTTGGTTCCTTGGTGTGGTGGTTGTTCATCCTCACCTCCTTGTTAGTTGTCCTGGGTGAGTCCAATGAACTGGAGAGTAGGTGCTGCAACTCTGCTGAGGTTCAGGACCCAGCCAGCACATGAACAGCCCAGAGATTCAAGTTTCCTGGATGTACACCTACCAACTCCACCACCAATTGTAGGCTCAAACAAAAGGGACAGAAGAGGCGTGTTTAGAGAAGTCACTTCTGAGTCCAACACTGTCGCACTTGGGAGCACAATCACTAAAGTAGGGCCCACTGGCATGGCATTAAACTCCAGAGCTATCTGCCATGACCACAGGACCTGGGTGTCTCCGGAGCCCTCAGGAGCCCCATTGTTTGGGGTAGTGTCTACTTTGGCCATCTATGAGATCCTGCTGAGAAATGCATAAGTGTTACCTCTCTGATGACCTCTCCATGCACTTTGAAGTCTCTTAGTCATATAAACACATTTGTCTTTACCTTTCCCCCTTTTATTTAAGGTCTTTTTCCAGTTGTATCACCAGCTGGTGCTTGGTAGTAATCTCTCGATGCCAGGGAGGGCTTATTCCTGGGAGTCATATCCCTTGCTGGAGAGAAGGTAATGCATCCACATACTGAGTTTGGCTTAGAGAGAGGCCACATGTGAGCAACAAGGAGGTTCTCAGGAGTTAAACCTTAGGCACCCTACAACACAAGTTACAAATTCAAAAGCAAAAGGCTCATAAGCATAGTTGTCAGTATCAAGGGCCCATCATTGGACCATCTTTCTTCACTAGTCATTGTCCCTTTCCTTGGGAGATTGTTGCTGTTCCATTGGAAAATGTGGCAGAGCTCCCCAGGATGGGGATTCAACAATCCTCCGGCTGTTGTGTGAATCTCTACCCACTGTGACAATGCCCCATGTACATTTGAACATATTTATATACCTTATATGTATGCCCCGGTGAACTTCCTCCCATGTATTCCCCATCACTGACACCTCACCCCATTGATCCTCTCCTACCATAGTTGTAACCCTTCTGTGATCCAAAACTTCTTCAAAAATGAAGCCAAGAATGTTGCCAAATGCAATTAACAGAAAAATGAAATGATAAATTTAAACATAATAAATAAAATACATAATAATTTAGAAAAACTGAAGTTGAAATAGAGTTTTAAAAAATGGGATACTGAAAGAAATGAAAAATATTTAAAAAAAATTTTTTTGGCATTTTGCCTTTCATCAGTGTAATATCTGTTGTCCTGTATGTACAGTAGCATTTTCTTCCAATTCTTCCCCAGTGTCTCTCTTACTTTCTATTTATTTGTTTATTTTTGTCTTCAAAGAGGTTTTAGGTCCCAATAAAGTTACATACAGAATATTTGGGACTCCCATATAACCAACATCCTCCCCCTTTCCCCCTTCCTATTAATAACCATTTAACATGTGGATTGTACATTTGTTACAACTTATATACAAATATTGAAACATAGCTACTAACCATGGTCAATGGTTTACATTATGGTTTACATTTTAGACCATACACTTTTATAAATTTTTTATGTAATTTAACATGGCCTCTATCCATCATTGCAAGATCATGCAAAACAATTCTATTTCCCCCTAAATACCCCCTCTTCCATCTAATCTATTCCACCTTCCCCCTCTCCTCGGGGTCCACGGTGACTACCAGGCTTCACACCTTGGAGAACAAAGTTCATAGATACTTGTTACAATGCTGAGGGCTTGACACACTAATCTGTCCTTCCCTATTAGGAACTGCCCATGCTCTCGACATTGTCCCCTCTGTTTGAGAACATATTGGGCCTCCCCAGCATGGAAGTCCAACTCCTTCCCACTCATTATGTGGGTCTCCCTCCACTGATACAGCACGCTATGATAAATGATCACTTACACATGCTTTCGAAGACTGCCCCAGATGTGTCCTGTCCCAAATATACTCCCATCCAATGCCCTAAACCAGTAACTCTTCCTTGTCATATTGCCAAAAGGGTTTTCTCATCATTGTACTTTCACTCACATGCCCACCAATCTCCAGTTTTCATCAGCTTCTTCCCCCAACCTTCCCTCCAGTTCCATGGACTGCCCAAACCATCCTCCTCACCCTACTCCCCTGTCAAGCTTGTACCACCCAATCCAATAGTTTCCCTGCACCCCTGTCATATGCCTTCACTGCCCAACTACTCACTCCATCTTATCATAGATTACGCCCATATGGGCATTGGTTCACAGCCCCCTTTTCCCTTTCTAAATCCTGTAAACCTATCTTCCAGTCTCTAGCTCTCTGGGTTGGCTAATTCATATCAGAGATATCATGTAATATTTGTCCTTCAGTGCCTGGCCTGCTTCACTCAACATAAGGTACTCTAGATTCATCCATGTTATCCTGTGTGTTAGTACTATATTCCTTCTTACAGCTGAGTAATATTTCACTGTATGTAATACCACATTTTGTTTATCCATTCATCTGTTGATGGGCATCTTGGTTGATTCCAACTTTTAGCAATAGTGAAAAATGATGCTATGAACATTGGTGTGAATATATCTGTTCTTGTCCTTGCTTTCAGTTCTTCTGAATATAAACCCCGCAGTGGAATTACTGGATCATATGGGAATTCTATACTTAGTTTTTTAAGGAACTTCTGAAATGTCCTCCACAATGGCTGGACCATTTTACATTTCCACCAGCAGTGGATTAGGGTTCCCATTCCTCCACATCCAATCCAACACGTGTAATACTGTTTTTTAATGACCACCAGTCTAATCAATGTAAGATCGTATCTCATTGTAGTTTTGAATTGCATTTCCCTAATACCTAGTGGATGTTGAGAATCTTTTCATGTGCTTTTAACCATTTGTATTTCTTCTTTGGAGAACTGTCTGTTCAAATCACTTGCCCATTTTTTAATTGGGTTGTTTGTCTTTTTATTTTTGAGATATAGGATTTCTTTATATATGCTGGATATTAGGCTCCTATCAGATATATGGTTACCAATATTTCTCCCAGTTGGGTAGGCTGTCTTTTCACTTTCTTGACCAACTCCTTCGAGGTGCAAAAGGTTTTAATTTTGAGGAAGTACCATTTATCTATTTTTTCTTTGGCTGCTCATGCTTTGGATGTTAAGTTCATGAAGCCATTTCCTATTACATGTTTCTGTAGATGCTTCCCTATATTATTTCCAAGGTCTTTATGGTCTTGGAACTTAAGTTTAGATCTTTGATCCATTTTGAGTTAATTTTTGTATAAGGTTCGAGATGGTGTTCCTCTCTCATTCTTTCAGATATGGATATCCAGTTCTCCAAGCACCATTTGTTGAAGAGGCCATTCTCTCCCAATTGAGTGGGATTCGTGGCTGTTTTAGTCAGCCAAAGGGGTGCTAATGTAAAATACCAAAAGTGGGTTGGTCTTTATAAAGGGTATTTATTTTGGGTAGAAGTCCACAGAAACCAGGCCATAAAGCATTAAGTTTCTTCTCTCACCGCAGTCCATTGCCACGTGGTAGAGCAAGACAGCTGCTGGCATTTGCCAGGGTTCAGGCTTCTGGGATTCCTCTCTTCCCGGGGCTGCGTTTCTCTCCGGGCTTAGCTCCTGTT
>JAKSZT010054438.1:640330-650827 GCA_026826555.1 Tolypeutes matacus | reverse complement strand
ACAGCGGGATATACATTCTTTTTGAGTGCACATGGATCATTCTACACGATAGGCCACATGCTAGGCAACAGAAAAATTCTCAATGAAATCAGAAAGATTAAATTGTAGAAAGTAATTTCTCTGACCACAATGGAATGAAGCTGGAAATCAGTAAGTGCCAGAGAACCACACTAGGCAGAAAGATATGGAAGTTAAATAACCCACTCTTAGACAAACAGTGGGTAAAGGAGTAAACCGCAAAAGAAATCAGTAACTACCTTTAAATGAATGAAAATGACATTACAATATATCAAAACCTATGGGATGAAGAAAAAGCTGTATTGAGAGGGAAATTCATAGCCATAAATGCATAATATCAAAAAAGAAGAGTGAGCTAAAATCGAAGACCTAAATGCACACCTGGATGAATTAGAAAAAGAACAATAAATAACCCCAAAGAAATAGAAAAAAGGAAATAAGAAATATTAGAGGAGAACTGAATGAAATAGAAAATAAGAAAGCACTAGAAAAAATAAAACCAAAAGCTAGTTCTTCGAGAAGATCAATAAAATTGACAAACCCTTAGCTATACTAACAAAGAAAGAAAGAGAGAAGATGCAAATATACAAAATAAGAAATGAGGAAGGGGATATCACCAATTGACCCCACAGAAATAAAGAGTATAATAAGAGGATACTTTGAAAAATTATACACCAACAAGAAGGATAATTTAGAGGAAAAGGGCAAACTCCTAGAAACACACAAGCAGCCTACATTGATGAAAGAAGAAATTGATGAACTCAACAGATCACAAATAAAAAGACAGAATGAGTCATCAAAAACCTCAAAACTAAGAATAGTCTAGGACCAGACAGCTTCACAGGTGAATTCTACCATACATTCCAGAAAGAACTAACAACAATCCTGCTTAAACTCTTCCAAAGAATAGAAGTAGAAGGAACATTCTCTAACTCATTCTATGATGCCAACATTACCCTAATACCAAAGCCAAACAAAGACACCACAAGAAAGGAAAATTACAGACCAATCTCTCTTTTGAACCTAGATGCTAAAATCCTCATCAAACTTCTTGCTAATCGTATTTAACAACACAACAAATGAATTATACACCATGACAAAGTGGGTTTCAACACAGTATGCAAGGATGGTTCAACATGAGAAAATCAATCAACGTAATACACCACATAAAGAGATCAAAGGAAGAAAATGACATTATCATTGCTAAAGATGCAGAAAAAGCATTTGACAAAGTACAGCACCTTTTCCTGATAAAAACACTGCAAAAGATAAGAATAGAAGGTAACTTTCTGAATATGATAAAGGTCATATATGGAAAACCCACAGCAAACATCATATACAATGGTGAATTCCTAAAAGCTTTTCCTCTAAGAATGGAAACAAGACAAGTATGCCCACTATAACCCCTCCTATTTAACACTGTCTTAGAAGTACATGCCCAAGTACTGAGGCAAGATAAAGAAATAGAACACATTCAAACTGGAAAGGAAGAAGTAAAAAATTCACTATTTGTAGATGACATGATCCTTTACATAGAAAGCTCTGAGAAATCTACAACAAAGCTTCTAGAACTTATAAATTAAATCACAGGTTATAAGATCAATGCACAAAAATCAGTAGCATTTCTGTACACCAATAATGAGCAATCTGAGGAGGAAATTTAAAATAATAATTTACAAAAGTATCTGAAAAAATCAAATTTGTAGGAATAAATTTAACTAAAGATGTAAATGACATAACCAGAAAGCTATGCAGCACTGCTAAAAGAACTCAAAGAAAACTTAAATAAAAGGAAGAATATTCCTTGTTCATGAATAGAAGACTAAATATCATTAAGATGTGTATCCTACTCAAACTAATATACAGATTTAATGCAATCCCAATAAAAATCAACACAGCATTTTTTACTGAATTGGGAAAACTAACTACAAAATTTACTTGGAAGGGCAAGGGGCCCCTAATAGCCAAAGACATATTGAAAAAGAAAAATGAAATAGGAAGAATCAGACTACCTGACATTAAAACATACTACTAAGCTTCAGTTATTAAAACTGCATGGTATTGGCACAAGGATAGACATACTGACCAATGGAAACGAATTGAGTGTTCTGATATAGATCCTCACATATACAGTCATCTGATAGTCAACAAAGCCACCAACGCCACTCAACTGGGAGAGAATGGCCTCTTCAACAAATGGTGCTTGGAGAACTGGATATCCATATCTGAAAGAATGAGAGAGGAACACCATCTCACGTTTTATACAAAAATCAACTCAAGATGGATCAAAGATCTAAATATAAGTGCCAAGATCATAAAGATCTTGGAAATAATGTAGGGAAGCATCTACAAGACCATGTAATAGGAAATGGCTACATGAACTTCACATCCAAAGCACGAGCCACAAAGAAAAAATAGATAAATGGGACTTCCTCAAAATTAAAATCTTTTGTACCTCAAAGGAGTTTGTCAAGAAAGTGAAAAGACAGCCTACGCAATTGGGAGAAAATATTTGGCAACCATATATCTGATAGGAGCTTAATATCCAGCATATATAAAGAAATCCTATATCTCAAAAATAAAGACACACAACCCATTTAAAAAATGGTTAAGTGATTTGAACAGACAGTTCTCCAAAGAAGGAATACAAATGGTTAAAAGCACATGAAAAAATGCTTAACATCACTAGGTATTAGGGAAATGCAAATCAAAACTACAATGAGATACCATCTTATACCACTTAGACTGGTGGTCATTAAAAAAACAGTATTACGCATGTTGGAGAGGATGTGGAGGAATGGGAACCCTGGTGGAAATGTAACATGGTCCAGCCATTGTGGAGGACATTTTGAAAGTTCCTCAAGAAACTAAGTATAGATTTCCCATATGATCCAGCAATTCCACTACTGGGTATATACTCAAAAGAACAGAAAGCAAGGAAATGAACAGATATATTCACACCAATGTTCATAGTGGCATTTTTCACTATTGCCAAAAGTTGGAATCAACCGAAATGCCCATCAACAGATGAATGGATAAACAAAATGTAGTATTACATACAATGGAATATTACTCAGCTGTAAGAAGGAATATAGTACTAACACACAGGATAACATGGATGAATCTTGAGGACCTTATGTTGAGTGAAGCAAGCCAGGCACTGAAGGACAAATATTACATGATATCTCTGATATAAATTAAGCAAATCTAGCCAACCCAGAGAGCTAGAGACTGGAAGATAGGTTTACAGGATATAGAAAAGGAAAGAAGGCTGTGAACCAATGCCCATATGGGTGTAATCTATGGTAAGGTGGAAGTGAGTAGTTGGGCAGTGAAGTACATGACAGAGGTGCAGGGAAACTATTGGACTGGGTGTACAAGCTTGACAGGGGAATAGGGTGGGGAGGATGGTTTGGGCAGTCCATGGAACTGGAGGGAGGGTTGGGGGAAGAAGCAGGTGAAAACTGGGGATTGGTGGGCACGTGGGTGAAAGTACAATGATGAGAAAACCCTTTTGGCAATATGACAAGGAGGAGTTACTGGTTTAGAGCATTGGATGGGGGGGGTGGCATTTGGGACATGACACACTTGGGACAGTCTTAGAGAGAATGTGTCAGTGATCATTTATCATAGTGTGCTGTATCAGTGAGGGAAGACCCACATAATGAGTGGGAAGGAGTTAGACTCCCATGCTGGGGAGGCCCAATATGTTTTCAAACAGAGGGGACAGTGTCTGTCGAGAGCATGGGCAGTTCCTAATAGGGGAGGACAGATTAGTGTGTCAAGTCCTCAGCATTGTAACAAATATCTATGAACTTTGTCCTCCAAGGAGTGAAGCCTGGTGATCACCATAGACCTTGAGGAGAGGGAGAGGATGGAATAGATTAGATGGAAGAGGGGGTATTTAGGGGGAAATAGAAGTATTCTGCATAATCTTGCAATGATGGATATAGGCCGTGTTAAATTACATAAAAATTTTATAAAAGTGTATGGTCTAAAACGTAAACCATAATGTAAACCATTGACCACGGTTAGTAGCTATGTTTCACTATTTGTATATCAGTTGTAACAAATGTATAATCCACATGTTAAATGGTTATTAATAGGAAAGGGGGAAAAGGGGGAGGATGTTGGTTATACAGGAGTCCCAAATATTCTGTATGTAACTTTAATGGGACCTAAAACCTCTTTGAAGACAAAAATAAAGAAATAAATAAAAAGTAAGAAAGACACTGGGGAAGAAATGGAAGAAAATGCCATTGTACATACAGGACAACAGATATTACACTGATGAAAGGCAAAATGCCAAAAATAAAATTTTTAAATATTTTTCATTTCTTTTAGTATCCCATTTTTTAAAACTTTATCTTAACTTTAGTTTTTCTTAATTATTATGTATTTTATTTCTGATGTTTAAACTTATCATTATTTCATTTTTCTATTAATTGAATTTGGCAACATTCTTGGCTTCATTTTTGAAGAAGTTTTGGATCACAGAAGGGTGACAACTATGGCAGGAGAGGATCAATGGTGTGGGGTGTCAGTGATGGGGGACACATGGGAGGAAGTTCACCAGGACATACATATAAGATATATAAATATGTTCAAATGTACATGGGGCATTGCCACAGTGGGTAGAGATTCACACAACAGCCAGAGGATTGTTGAATCCTCATCCAGGGGAGCTCTGCCACATTCTCTAATGGAACAGCAACAATCTCTCAAGTACAGGGACAATGACTAGTGAAGAAATATGGTCTAATGATGGGCCCTTGATATTGACAACTATGCTTATGAGCATTTGCTTTTGAATTTGTAACTTGTCTTGTAGTGTGCCTAAGGTTTAACTCCTGAGAACCTCCTTATTGCTCACATGCGGCCTCTCTCTAAGCCAAACTCAGCATGTGGATGCATTACCTTCTCTCCAGTGAGGTACACAAGTCCCGGGAATAAGCCTCCCTGGCACCAAGGGACTACTGCCAAGCACCAGCTTGTGAAACAACTGGAAAAAGACCTTAAATAAAAGGTCTTTTGTTTGAACCTACAGTTGGTGGTGGAGTTGGTAGTTGTACATCCAGGAGACTTGAATTTCTGGGCTGTTTATGTGCTGGCTGGTCCCTGAGCCTCAGCGGAGTTGCAGCACCTACTCTCCGGTTCATTGGACTCACCCAGGACAACTAACAAGGAGGTAAGGATGGACAACCACCACACCAAGGAACCAAGAGAGTCTACAACTGTAAGCAAGAGAGTCCCATCCATCAGCCATATGGGATTGAAGTCCCCACTCAATTAGAGGTGGAGGAAGCTTCACCATCCCAGAATCGTCAGAATTGGTGAATAAAATATGGATTAGGGTAGACTTATTGGTGTTTTACTATAGACTTATTGTGATTCTAGGAATGGAAGAAATTAAATCACTGATGTGGAGACAGTGGCCACTGGAGGTGCTGAAGGCAGGGAGAGGGAAAAAGAGGTGTAATATGGGGGCATTTTTAGGACTTGGAATTGACCTGGATGACACTGCAGTGACAGATACAGGCCATTATATATCCTGCCACAGCCTACAGAATTGAGTGGAAGAGAGTGTAAACTACAATGTAAACTATAGTGCATGCTTAGAGGTAATCCTCCAAAATGTGTTCATCAATTGCAATGACTGTATCACACTAGTGAAAGAAGTTGTTAATGTAGAGAAAAGTGGGAGGTCTGGGTAATGGGGCATATGGGAATCCCTTCTATTTTTTATGTAACAATTTATGTAATTTAAGTATCTTTTAAAAATAAATAAAAAATATATTTAAAAAAGAATACATTCATTCTGGAGCTGTATGACCTTGGGTAAGTCACTTAATTACTCTGTGCCTCAGTTTCCCCACTTTAGAAATGAGGACAATTACAGAACCTACCACACAGGATTGCCTGAAGGATGAAATGACTTAAAACATGTGAATCATGTAGAATAGGATGTGGCACATACTAAGCATTTATAGTCATGTACGTATAAACCCAAATAAGCATTTTAGTAAAACCAATGTTAGGTGTAGACTACCATTGTGTATGAGCATAAAAATCTTATAGATGGAAAATCTATGGCTTCATCCCACCTTAAATCAAGCAACAAATAATCCACCAGTGCTAAAAAATATACCATTTCTCCCAGTACTGTGTACTTGTCAACTGACAATTATTCAATTTGTTTCCTTTTAGTCCAATTACACAATTAACATAAGTAAATTTTCTGATCTAATCTTTCATTACTCTATCATGACTGATTTAAATAGGCATGGAAAGGTTGAGTGGTGGAGGAGGTAGAACTCATTTCCTGAAGACATGATGACCTCAAAACCTTACTTTTTCATGAAAAGGCCGATCCTATATCAGATGTAGAAAAGCAGCTCTTCCAAAATTTAAGTTTACAAAAGAATGCTCTGGTGACAGAACAAACTGTGTTACCTATACATCTAGATATTATTTTCAGTAAAAAAAAAAAAAAAAAAAAAAACCCACAAAAAAACAAAAACAAAAACTTTACTTATATAAAAAGTAAATGAATTAGTTAATTGAACAACTCTTAATGCAGTAAATGATCCCCTAACAAGTAAGCTATTTCGAGACACCAATGTGCATTTCAAAAGCAATATGCAAGATGCAGCAATACCTGTGTCCAAAAAATCTATCAAAAATAGCCCCATCACTAAATCTCTAGTAGATTTGATATGGAAAGCAGAATTTTCATTCTCTAACCACAGGGAGACGGGTAAAATACTGGGACAGGGAAGCTGAAAGTCAGATTACTTTTTAAATTTTTTCGTTGAAAACAGATTTTTTTCCTATATCAATGACTTCATTTTGGACGCATGCGCTGAGATCACCTCAGGTGTAAAATAAACTAAACACAACCCCGTGAAACACTGAGAATGGAGGGAGCCCAGGTTTGCAGAGCAGAGCAAGAACATCAACAAGTGAAACCAGGCTGAGTTGCTGCTACTCCCAAGATAACCCGAACCCATCCCAGAGATTCCCCGCTGGCAGCAGATGTAGATGCTCAGCACCAATGAATAAGCGACTCATATTGCCCCGAGGATTCCCACAACGCCCGGGCTACAGAAGGGACTGTGGGGGCAAATGCCCAGCTCCTGCTCAGCTCCTGTCCGACCGCTACCCTCCCTGCAGCTGCCTCCGCGGGTGAAGTGTACCACCAGGCGCGCCCTAAATTTGCCCTGTAGGGCTCCAAACTTTCCCTGGTTGGTTAAAAGGAAAATAAAGGATAAACCCCTGCTTGTGAGCCAGAGCCCGAATCTGGGATGGGGCTTGGGAAAGTGCTTGGTCTGTGTCTCCCCGGATCGTCTGTGGGTGCGTGGGGAAAGGGGAGCTACCTCTGCGAGTCTTTTTCGACGGCAGGACCTGCCCTGCGCCCCTCACTAGGGACCAAAAGGAAGGTTGGTTGGAGTGGGAGAGGCGGGGGCTCTGGAAACCGCGTCCGGGAGCGCAGAGAGTGAGCTACCTCCTAGCCGGACCTGGGTGCCCATATCCGCGGCGGAGCCACCTGTGAGCCTGCACCTGAGGAGAGGGATGTACGCAAAAGGGGTCCCAGGGACAACGACCACCATGGTCACCCCGCCTGGCAACCCGAGGGAGCCATGGCTGCGCGCACCAAGCGCAGGTGGCCGCACTTACCCGGATCCTCCCGGAAGACGCGCATAGGGTGGGTGCAGAGCCCCGTCCGCCGCTCCCCTCTGTCGCCTTCGCCTCCCTTGGCTTCCCTGCTCCGAGGCCCGGGCTCCGGCTTGGGCTAGCACTCGCCGCCGCTCTCGCCCACCGGGGCCGGTTTTGTAAGCGCCTGAGCCGCAGCGATCCCAGCGCGCAGCGTCTGCCGCTCAAGGACCCCTCGAGCCCCTCCCTCTCGCCTCTGCACCGGGAGCGGTCCCGCGGAGCGCTCACCGCTTGCGCGCCCTCCGCTTGCGCGCCCTCCTCCGAGTCTCTGGGGGCGCTGGGGCGCAGGGGGTGCTGAGGCGGTCGCGGTCTCTTAGATTACTCCGCAGTGGGCAAGGGGTTCAGGATTTTTAGGCGAACTAAGGGCAGAGAGGGGAAATCCTATGGCTCAGTGTTGCAGCTGGTTCCCGAGGCCTGAAAGTGCTGCCAACTTTGGGGTCATCCATGAGGTGTACCTCCTCCTTCTCTTAAGTTATCTGCAAATAGTAGTCATATTAGTCACACCTTTTTTAGGAGGCAACTGTAAGGCCCGAATGGAATGATAGAAAAGACATCTAGAGAAAAGGCACTGAGGCGGCAAGGCAAGCTGTGCAGCTGTGCAGGCCAAGGGTTCCAGAAGTCTCTGGTTTGGATGGTTGGGGTACTAAAGTGTCCTTAGTCTTGCAGGCTGACCTTTTAGTTCATGGATGAAACTGAGACTCAAGACACACTGCCCTTTGGAGTCACAGATAGGGTTCCAAATTCTGGCCTCAGGACTCTCTTTCCTACTCTATCTGGAGAGCAATGAACTGAGTCAGGCTTGTTGAGGATTATTGGCAAGAATCCGGACCAAAGAGTGTGTGATAAGAGACAAACCCATCACTGAAGGAAGCCCCTCTTACCCAGACACTGTGATAACCCCAGAACTGTCAAGAGGTGTGTACCACATAAAGCCTTGAGGCTGTTCAGCTGGTGCTTTCCACTCTCCTTACCCTCCACCCTTTTCCTGGCTTTCACCCCAGGGCAAAGAAGGGTTCTTCTAGTCCTTGAGTTGAGGGGAATGTTTCTTGCATCTTGAAAGCTTACTACCCCTGACTTAGAGTAGGACTGTTATTTTCAGAACTCTGGGCTCGTTCTTGGTAGTCAAGGGAAGCACTGGGGATTTAGAATTCTCTTTTCTCCCATCAAAACCAGGTATTCCAGACTAAGGATTTCAAGATCCTGTTTCGGAAACCATAGGTTTTTTTTTATCTTTATTTTTCATTTTGGAAGATTTCAAATACAGACAAATATAAGACAATAGTATAATGAACCCCTATGTGGCTATCCCCGAGCTTGAACAATTTTTAACTCACGGCCAAGCATATTTCATCTATACCCCCAATATTTCAAAGCAAATCTCAGACATTATATCATTTCATCTGCAAATATTTTCAGAACGCAAGAAAGTATCAACCACTACTGGGTTGTGTCCAAATGACTCAAGAACTAATTTAAATAGGCTCCACTGGCCACAGATGGGTCAATCTGAGCATCAAAAAAGATAACTGCAGTTGTTTAAAACACATCAGATATGATTATATCTACAAATTTACAATGATTCTAAAATAACCCAAGAGATGATCACTGTTGATGGATGAGAGAGAACCAACACAATATTTTTAAAACTGATGTTTAAAAAAGAAAACTGTTGTGCATTTATGCTGCCTTTGTATACTAATTGGACCTCAGAGTAAGCAATTAGGCTTTACCTCTACCCTGCCTCTGACTCTGTTTTACTGGTTTAACAATCCTGCTCCTCCCTGAGGCAAGCAATGCCTCTGGCTAAATAGGGGGAGAAGATCTTGTACAAGGTTCTGTTTAAAAGAAGATTGTAATATATTTCAAAAAAATTATTCGTTTCATTGTGTCATACTCCTCCTATCAGGATCTTTATAAATGTTAACCGGCTAACTACCCCTTCAGCCCAGAGATTACCCTGAGTCTCCATTTGGTGGAAAGATGAATGAGGCCCAGAAGAATGCCTCATAAATTTGCAGGTTGTATTGGGTGGGATTTGCACATGGCTGCATGTTTTGGGAACTCAACCTCAGTGATTCAACAAAATGTTTATTTTTCTCTTGTAATAAAGAAGTCTGGAAACAGAATATCCAGGGCTTATACAATAGCTCCACAATGCCATAAAGGAACCCAGATCTTTGATCTGTCTTCCTTAATGTATGGCTTTTATCCTCATGGCCACAAAATGGCTGCCTTCTCTAGGCATCACATCCATGTTCCATGCAGGAAGACAGAAAGAAATGAGGAAGAAAGGCAGAAGACCTCCTTAATAGGCTTTGCATATTCATTTAGGAAGAGACATTGGAAAAACTTCACTTATATTTCACTGATCACAACTTGGGTCAATGAACATATCTAGCTGCAAGCAGTATGAAGAATATTTTAATTGGACTCACAGTAACCTTTAAAAATATCAGGATTCTTTCAGTAATATAGAAGAGGGAAATTAATGTTGGGTCGATGACTCACAGTATTTGGCAGAGAGGCAAATAGCAGCTCAATGAAATCCATATTGGACTAAAGATTTGGCAACCTATCAAGAACTTAGCAATCAACTACCATGAGAGTTGAAAAGCCTGGAACTGGCATCAATGTGTTGATGGAGAAAAGCATGGTCTGCCATGAAGCAAGAGAGCAGTGGAAGAATTGAGCAACATCTGTAGGTCTCTCAGATCCACAGATCTTATTGCCTAGTCATGAAAGAAAGGGAGCTTCATGAGAAAAATC
>JAKSZT010054438.1:572094-633292 GCA_026826555.1 Tolypeutes matacus | reverse complement strand
GGCTGAGAGAAATGGGGAAGTTGGGTCCGGGAAGAAGGTGGGGCGTAATGCCCCGCAAACGCCTGAGGCAAGGTTTGGCTTGGGTAAACATTACCTCAGTAGGGAAATTTTTTTTTCTTAGTTATTTCATTTTCCTTCACTGAATATTAGTGCATTTGAAGATCTTTTCATATTTATGATCATAGCAGTTTGATATTGTTTATGAATTCCAAAAATAGACATTGGATTATGTTTGTAAACTGGCCTTTTCCTCTGGACATTTTAGATTATATTGAATTCAGAGGTTTTACTTTTACTTGATTAAATAATGATTAATACTTTAATTGGGCCACATCAGTATGACATTGAGTCCCTGCCTCCTTGGTGGTTGGGGACTCAAACAGAAAATGCACTGCAGAGAAGGGAGGTTGGAGTTTTGATCCTGGAGCCAAGGAAGGAAAAACACAGAGAAGCAGATTCATGAGGAAAGAAAGAAGGCTCTATTAGACATAGCCACGGCCCCAGGAAGAGTGATGAGCCCAGAGAGAAATGAGACCTGGGAAGAGGGGAATCCAGGGAGCCTGAACCCTTGCAGACATTGGCAGCCATCTTGCTCCTGCATGTGGCAACAGACTTTGGTGAGGAAAGTAACTTATGCTTTATGGACTGGTAACTGTGTGATTCTACCCAAAATAAAACCAATAGATTTCTGGTATTTTGCATCAACACCCCTTTGGCTAATTAATATAATGATATTTGTATTAATTATTTCTAAATTGTTTGTTTACATAATTTAATCATTTATAAGACTTTTTAATTCTCATTGGATTACAGACCTATTGATATATCTACATTGTTATGTGATGTTATGCCCAACATGTTCTAAATATAGTCCCTAGTTTTTTATTTGCATTTTATTTTCTTTATGATGGTTTTGCCATGCAGGTTTTTAATGTACTTTAGTCCATCAAATATGTTCTCAGTTCTATTCTTGTGTATTTCTTTACCTAGACTTATCTATATTTTATTCTAGAAGTCTTATACTATTTTAGATCTTTCCTACATCTTCAAATTACTATGATAATTAGCGCATGATAGGTCTGTCATGTGAGATATTAAACATTTATTTCCCATACTTACAAAACTTGAAAAAGGTATATTCACAAACATAATGTTGAATACAGAATACAAACCAAAAATTTACATAGTGCAATTTCATTTTTGTAAATTTTTACAAATGAAAACATCATCTATGCTGTAAGATTTCTTGATAATTTCTATCCCAGGTGTCAGGATTTATTCATTATAGCCAAAAGTTGGAAAAAACCCAGGTGTCCATCAACTGATGAATGGATAAACAAATTTTGGAGTATGCACATGATGGAATGTTATGCAGCAGTAAGAAGAAATGGAGCCATGAAACATATGAGAACATGGATGAAACTGGAGGACATTATGCTTAGTGAAACAAGCCAGACACAAAAGTACAAATACTGTATGACTGCCCTATTATGAACTAAATATATTATATAAAAAAAATATAGTATGTGAAATGTATCAAAAATTGACTTGTTAAAATACAAAAATGTTCTAGAGCAGCACTGCCCAAAAAGAAGCATAAAGTGAGATGAATCAGTAAATTGAAATTTTCTAATAGCCACATTAAAAAAGCAATAAATTTCAGTAAATTATTTTTTATAATATTTTCTAATTTAGGAACTATTTCTTGTCATTAACTCATAGCATTCTTAATTAAATTCTTGCTTCTCTCAATTCTAAATAGCTGTTTAATTGCAGCACAGCACATGTTACCAGATGGGATAGCAAATTGTTGAAAAACCTCTGCTGAAGTATGTTGATCAAGAAGCTGTTGTCAAACTGTATTGGGTGTTGTAATCGTTGGAAGTCATGTCAAACAGATGATGTGGAAATATCTTCTTAATTTGTACATTTCCTTATAAACATTTTCTTGTGATGAAAAGAAGCAAAATGGAATAATAGAAATTAATTTTTATTTATTTATTTTTATTATGGGTAAAAATCAAAATTTTCACAATACATACAAACATTTGCAAAATGATATATAAATATATATGCATATATGTGTATTTGCTTACAAAAATGTTATTTATATATATATATATATATATATATATACATATATTTTAAGAGGTGCTTAGATTACCCAAAATATTACATGGAACCCACTGGGATTCCCATGTTGCCCACCTCCCACACCTCCCACCACATCCCACACAAACATCTCCCACAGTGTGGCCCACCACCCTCAATGAACTTACACATCCTGGAGCCTTGCCACCAATCATAGACCACAGTTCACACTGTAGACCACACTCTCTCCCAAAAGGAGAGTAAGAGAAGAGCAGGCTTTGAGCCATCACCCATATGGACATAATCTATGGTAAAGGGATAGAGTGTGGTTGCATGTTGGGGGATGGGGCAGATGAGTGGTGGTGTTCCTGGGTTTGGTGGTGCAGCACTGAGGGGTGGATGGATTAGGAAGTGCTGGTTCAAATCCCCAGGGCATGTAACTGTGAATCTTGACATTCCATGGGTTGGAAGAGAGGGTTATCACGGGCCCTGGGGGGCTGGGGAGAAGGGAACAGTCAAGATCTAATGGGTTGTTTAGTGGTCATGGGGAAGGTTTTTCATTACCTTACAGTAATGGACACAGCACATGGTAAATATCATCAAAATTATTAAACTGTATCATCTAAATTGTAAACTATACTGTAAATCACTGACAATGTTTAGTTGCTACATTTTGCTATCTGCATAACAGTTATAACAATGCTAACAACCAAAAAAAAAAGAGGGGGGGGAGTTAATATGGGTTGGGGAAGGGGGTTGGTTTGGTATCTGGGAGTCTCTGGCACTCCGTGTGTGACTTTGCTGTGACCTAAAACTTGTTTGAAAATTAAATGAAAAATTGGGAGACAATGGGGATTGAGAGGAGGAAGGTGTCATGGCACACCAGACATCCAATAACACAGTGATAAAGGGAAGGAAATTAATTTTAATATATTTAATTTAACCCCATATTTCTAAAAGTATTATCATTTTAATACATAATCAATGTAAAATTGTGAATTTATATTTCACATTTTTAATACTCCTCCTTGGAAATCTTTTATATATTTTATATTCATAGGATATCTCAAATTGGAATAGCCATATTTCAAATGCTCAGTAGTCACGTGTTTAGTGGCTATGTTACTTGGTTAATTATAGCTATATTTTCTTTAGGATTATATATGTCACATGCTGATTTTATTCCTCCTTTTATCTTTTTAGTTATTGTCACCAAGAATCTTCCTTGCTATGGTCTCCTCAAACCATCTCTCTCCTGTTTTTTTTTCCTTTCAACCTGCAGAATTCCCTTTTATATTTCTTGAAGGGCATGTTTCTTGTCAACAAGCTCTCTTGGCTTCTGTTGGCTGTGATTATTTTGAACTCTCCCTCATTTGTGAATGCCAGGTTTGATGGATACTGATTTATTTGCTGACAGTTTTTTTTTCTTTTGCCATATATTATATATGTGTGTGTGTGTGTGTGTGTGTGAACTTACAAAACAATCACGCACATGTGTAGAATTCCCATAGATCACATATTTACCAAAACATCACACCTTGGTGTTATATTTGTTATTAATTATGAGATAAGATCATCAATACCAACTTATTATATATATATAATTTATATATATATATATATATATATTTAAGATACTTAGATTATATAAATGTTACATAAAATGTATAGGGGATTCTCATATGCCTTGCTCCCTACCACTCCCAAATTTTCCCACATTAACAACATTTTTCATTAGTGTGGTATATTTGTTAAAATTGATGAATGCATTTTGGAGCATTGCCACTAAGTGTGGATTATAGTTCACATTGTAGTTTACACTCTTTCCCACATAATTTTGTTAGATGTGACAAGATATATAATGGCCTGTACTTGTCATTGCAAAGTCATTCAGGACATTTCTCAAGTCCTAAAAATGTCCCCATATTTCACTTATTTTTCCCTCTTCTTCTCCTCATAACCTCCAGTTGCCACTGCGTCTTCATCAATGATAATAGTTCTTCCTTTGCTAGAATCACAATAAGACTATAGTTGAATAACAGTAAGTCTATCCTAGTCCATCCCCAGTCCTGAGGATTCTGGGATGGTGATGCCCACTCTCCCTCTAATTGAGAGGGAGCTTAGATCTCATGCCATACCATTGCCTTCTTGGTTCCATGGTTGCAGATGAGATATAAACACTTAATCTTATCAAACTTCCCTTGTATGTGATGGATCTCTTTTCTCTTGCTACTTTCAGTATTCTTTCTTTGTACTGAGTATTGGACAATTTGATAAGTATATATATATATATATATATTGGGGTAGGCCTGTTAGGATTTATAATGTTTTGGGATTGCTGTGCTTCCTGGACATGTATGTCCTTGCCCTTCAAAAGAGTTGGGAAATTTTCAGCCATTAATTCTTCCAGCTGTCCTTCTGACCCTTTTCCCTTCTCTTCTCCCTCTAGTATGCCTATAATATATTTGTTTGTGCATTTCATGTTGTCATTCAATTGCCTGAGACCCTATTGTATTTATTTTGTCTTCTTATCTATCTGTTCTACTATCTGTCTGATTTTATATGTACTGTTTTTAAAATCATTGATTCTTTTCTCTGCCTCTTCAAATCTGTTGTTATGGGCTTCCAGCATATTTTTTGTGGGTGTTTTTAAAATTTATTTTATAGTACTTCATACATGAACATACACGTATGAAAATATATAAATTATAAGTTGTGAACTTATAAAATAAACATGAACAACATCATACAGGGGTCCCATACATCACCCTACCACCAACACCTTGCATTATGGTGAAACATACATTACAAACTATGCAAGAGCATCATAAAAATATTACTACTAACTATAGTCCATACCTGACATTTGATTTATCTTTCCCCAACACACCCTAATATTTTTTAATATATTTTTATTGCAGAGGTTGTGAACTTACAAAAGAATTCCCATACATCACACATTTACCAAAGCATCACACCTTGGTATTATATTTGTTACTAATTATGAGATAATATCATCAATACCACCTTATTTTCTTGCTCAAATTGTTTCAGTTTGGCCAATGGAAACTCTCTCAGTTGGCTTATGTACCCTGTTAACATGCACTCATCCATTTATTTCTCTGTTTTTACATACAGAGAAATTTTTATCTCCTTATTTACTTTTAAAAAAAAACAAATCAATTTTATTGATACATTTAAATAAAGCGTAAAATTTATCCAAAGTGTACAATCACTGTTTTTTGGTATAATCACATAGTGTGCATTCATCACTTAAATCGTTATTAAAATAGCTTCACTATTTCAATAATAATAATTAAAAAACAAAGAAAGACAATCTACCAAACAAGAAAATTTCTCACCTCTCAATCTCTCTTGTTCCCCTGCTGTACATAGCTGCTATTTCTGGCTATTCTTGCACAATTATTTCTTTATTAGGCAGTTTTATTGAAATATATTCACATACCTATGATCTCTCCAAAGGGTATAATCAGTGGCTTTTTATTATAATCACAACATTGTACATTAACCATCACAAAAATTGTAGAATAATTTCATTACTTCAAATAAAAGAATCCATACCCCTTAGCATTGCTTCCTCAGACCTACATAGCCACTATTCTAATTTAATTATTATAAATTGATTTATATTTAATTTTATGTAAAAGGGATCATACAATATGTAGTACCCTGTGTCTGGATACCTTCACTTAGTAAAATGTAGTTTTTTGCCTGATATTAACATTTTGTACTATTAAGTTATATTTGTTAAGCTTCAAAGAAAAACGGTCTCATATATGAAATTTTATCCATATATATTTATATTTATATTTCACATGATACATTTAGTTCAAAATAGGGAAATCATACATTATTTGTCCTTTTGTGTCTTGTTTGCTTCACTCAACATAATGTCCTCCATGTTCATCCATGTTTCATATGTTTCAAGAGTTCATATCTTATGCCACTGCATAAAATTCTATTGTGTGTATAATCCACAATTTTTTTTATCCATTCATCAATTTATGGACACCTGGATTATTTCCAAATTTTGGCTATCATGAATAATGATGCTATGAACTGTGTGCAGATGTCTATTCTTCTCACTGCTCTCAGTATTTCTGGGTATATACCTAGCAATAGTATTGCCAGTTCCCTCAGCAAGACTATATTCAATTTCTTTAGGAACTGCCAAACAGTTTCCATAGTGGCTGTACCAAAAGTGAATAAGCATTCCTAACTCTCTACATCCTCTGCAACTTTTACCATTTTCTAACTTTTTAATAGCAACCAGTGTAATAGGTGTGACAGTCTAATAGGTATGATATGATATCACATTGTAGTTTTGATGTATATTTCTCTAATCAATAGTGATAATGAACATTTTTTCATGTGTTTCTTCACCATTTGTATTCCTTCCTTGGACTGTTGTCTTTCCAAGTCCTTTGCCCATTTTTTTTATCAGATAGTTCATCTTTTTATTTTTGAGTTGTATGATCTCCTTACACATCATGGATATAAAAGCCTTATCAGATATGTGATTTCCAAATATTTTCTCTCATTGAGTTTCCTGCATTTTTACCGTTTTGACAAAGTCCTTTGAGGAGCAAAAGTTATAATTTTGAGGAGGTCCCATTTATCTATTTTTTTCTTTTGTTGCTCATGCTTTGGATGTAAGATTTAAGAAACTACTGCTTACCACCAGATCTTGAAGTTTCTTCAAGGAGTTTTATGGTTGTTGTTTTTATACTTAGGACCTTGATCCATTTTGATTTAACTTTTGTATAAGGTGTGTGATAGTGGTCTTCTTTGTTATTTTAGGTAATGCTATCCATTTCCTCCAGCAACATTTGTTGAATAGACTGTATTGGCCCAGCTAGATAGGAGAAACAGTCTTGTGAAAAATCGCTCAACTGTAGATATGACGGTCAATTTTTGAGTAGTTGATTCAGTTCCATTGGTGTGGCTCTGTTGCTCCCTCATGGAATCCTATCTCAGCTATGTGATCAAGCCCCAGAAAACCTGCTGGATGATGAAAGGACATGTGTAGGAGAAGAAAGTTGTCCAACTTAAGGTCACCTTAACCCAGCCTATAGCCAATTGAGCCAATAATGAGAGGGCTTAAGGAAGAACATCATCACAGACACTGATGGTTCACATATGATCAAAGATATATGGGGAGCCAGAAAGATTAAAATATCTCCATATCATAAACTGACATAAAGTAATGAACCCATTACCACAATCCATTTATTTTAGGATGTCTTGTTATGTAAAAACTGACAACACAAATCAACACAAACAGATGTGATGAAGGTATTCAGAGAAGTCTGTTGCTTTCTACTACTACATTCTTTTAGACATTTGAAGACTGCATTGATGACCACCAGTTACCAAAGTTTACTTCAGATCATGTACAAAAAGGACAACAATTAATGCTTCCTTTGAGATAACTACGAGAGTTTTAAGGACATATATCTTTGTGTAGGCAGTACTTGAGACCCAGAATCAGAACTCTCCATTACCAAGGGGACTGGAGAGGAATCTTGCATCTATTGGCAGTGCAGATAATCTCATGGATGCAGCACCCAGCCAGGGGTTCTTATTTGGAATAGATGCTCCCCTATGTAAAAGAATTAGACTCATTCATAATTACCCTACGTGTGGCTTTCTGCTTCTTTTGAGCCTATAATTAGCACTATATTTGTTAAATATTTGTCCCAGAGGTTTAAAACTTCATGTGTTCATTAGCCATTTGAGTCCAGAATCTCAGTAGCACTGGAATAACTACTCTCCAGTTTACTGGACTCACCAAACATGACTAAATATAGGGTGATGATAGAGAGCATCTATCCCCAATAAACAGAAAGTATCTACAACACAAGCAAGACTTTTCCATCCATCTGCTCCATGGGATCTAAGCCCCATTTCAACCAGAAGCAGAATGGGCATCACCAGCCTAGAATCCTCAAGATTGGGTAATGAACAAACATAAGGGGGTGAATACAACAATGGACTAAATTAGACATTATTCTAGCAGTGGAAGTACTTTTATCATGCATACAAAGGCACTGTCCTCCAGAGGTTCTGAGGAGAGGGAGAGGTAAGAATAGGTGTAACATGGGGGCATTTTGAAGACATTGGAATTATCCTGCATGAAATTGCAATGACAGATAAAGGCCATTATACATTTTGTCAAATCCTATAAAATTTTGTGGGGCACAGTGTAAATTATAATGTAAACTATATTCCATAGCAAGTAGCAATGCATCATCAGGGGTTCATCAATTGTAAGAAATGTACCACACTAGTGAAAAGTGTGATTGTGGGTAAGTTTGGGAAGAGGAGGCAGTATGGTATATGTGAAACCTACTATATTTTTATTTTGTTTTATTTTTTATTTTTCAGGATACATGGGGAACCGATCCCTGGAACTCACATGTGGGAAGCAGGCATTCAACAGTTTGAGCCAAATCCGTTCCCATATTTTTATATTTTTGATGTAACATTTATGTAATCTAAAGTTTCTTTTAAATAATAATAATAAAAAAATCCCACCCACAAACACCCATAAAAAAAGAATAACAGTGGTTTTGGAAGAACAATTAGAAAGAAATATGGAAAAAAATTTGAGCCACTCATCCTTCGATCCTGAGTTTTGATGATAATTTTGAAAATGAGTGAGATAAAGGGATAATAGAGTAAATAATATATATTTTTTTCTTTCACCTACCCTTTAGTGTTTTCATGATATTCAGTAAAGGGCAGATATTTTGTTTAGTGGAATAAAATGAGTCATATTTGTAGGTATCACTGGAAGTTTTCAAGTTGAATTGGGAATATAATCCAATAAAATAATATAGAATAAATAACACAGTCCTGAACCCCAATGAACATACTCCCCTTATGGGCAACAGGATTCCATATTTCAGAGAGTACATGTACATCATCAAAATGAAATCTTTCTACAGAAAAACAATGGATGATTGAAAATTTTCCCTCTCCATATTTAAGATCCTCTATAATGCTTTGGACATAGCAAATAATATACATATTATATATGCAAATTCATCTTCAAGTAGACTCCACTTCAAAGTGTACATTTGGTAAACATATTTGCTTTAGTACCCCATGCCAGAGACCATCAATGATAATCACTATGGACATTGATCTGAACATGAGAGCAGATACTAAAATGGAGAAAAAAACCAGATGACCAGGTATAAGAATCACATATATGGGAAAGTTGGCAAAGTAGAAAGTTTTCCTAAGGTTCATATAGAGAATGGGACCACAGGCAAAAAAGTGAAATGCTTCACTGACATAATTTCTGTGATGGTTAGGCTAATGTGTCAACTCGGCCAAATTATTGTGCCCAGTTGTTTGGTCAAGCAAACATTGGGCTTACTATAATACAAGGACATTTATGGATGCCAGTCACTAGTGAATTTACTGCATAGGTAACCTATCATATCTACATCAACCAGGAAGATTGCCATCAGCAATGAGTGATGCTTTATCGAATCAGTTGAATGCCTTAAAAGAGGATGTTATTTCAGCATTCAGAGAGAATTTCCCAGCTCATCTTTGGACAGCCAATGTCTCACAGAAACTCATCAAGGACCTTCATTGGACTTTCATTGGAGCCCCTGGTTTGCAGCCTGCCTGCAGAAACTGGACTTGTACATCCCTATGGACACATGAGAGACTCATAAAATCTCATATTATTGACAGATTTCTCCTTCCAGTGATACCTACAAGGATTATTTCCCTACAGAACCCTGACTAATATATTTTCCCTTACATTAAACTATACAAATAGACTTAGGTGAACTGTGTACGTTTTTCCATAGAACAGGACAATTCCCCACCACTCTTAGTAAAACAAAGGAGAAAAGGCTTGTGGTAATAAATGTCAATTGAGGAAACATTAAACCACAATGAAATCCATGCATCTTGTGGTATGGTAGGACTTGCAAATTGTTTCTCATCTAAGATTGAGAATAAAATTGGAAAAGTGGGAAAGTGGAAAAGGGAAAAGTGCTTATTTTCTAAGAGACATGAAAAACATAAAAAATTGTGTAAAATCAAACAAATCAAAGTTTTTAGAAATAAATGTAAAAAGACATTTCTTACTTGCATACTTTAATCAAAGAATCGTAACTTCAGGATCTGTCTTTGAATTCTGAAATCACAGGCAACTCTTCATCCCCAGGACAAATGATCTTTTTATGGCTTCCTTCCAAAGAATTTTTTTAGTGCCTCATTTAAGTTTTTATTCCAAAGACTGTAGATAAATGGATTCATTATGGGAGTGACATCAGCATATATCACTGAGATTGGTGTACTTGAATGTATGTTGTGTGAAGCAGCAAAACTAAACACTTAGGATTGGAACGATAAAATCTTAAGACCACTAAAACCTGAGATGCATAGATGGAAAATGTTTTATACTTTCCCTGAACTGATGAGATTGCATGTATGGAGGAAACAATCTTAGAATAAGAGAAAAGGATCCCAGTGAAGGGAATCACACCTGACATCCCAGATGCAAAATAGATCACTATGTCTTTGATGAAAGTATCAGAACAGGCAAGCTGGACTGTTTTATTCAGTTCACAGAAATAGTGTAGGATTTCCAAGTGTGAACAAAAGGAGAACTGCAATGTCACTGAGCTTTGTAACAAAGAATGTAGGACACTTATGATCCAGGACCCTGAACCAACATTCCACAGAGCCTGGGGTTCATGTTGACTATGTAGCTCAGAGGGTGACAGATGGCCATGAAACAATCATGGGCCATCATAGTCAGGAGGAAATCTTTCAATGTTGCAAAAAAGCACGAAAAAAGACATCTGAGTGATGCAGCCATCATAGGAAATGACTTTGCTGTGTTTCTGAATATTGACAAGCATCATTGGGATGGTGGTGGAGATAAAATAGATATCAGTAAAGGACAAGTTGGAAATGAAGAAGTACATGGGTGTGTGGAGGTAGGAGTCAGTAAAGGTAGCCAGAATGATGAGCACTTTCCCAAAGATGGTAACCAGGTACACAGACAGAAACATCCAAAAAGAGAAGGGACTGCAATTCTGGTTCTTCTGAAAACCCCAGAAAAAGAAACTCTGTGATTTGGATTTTGTTTCCTATCTCCATTTGCCTGATATAACTAAGAGGAAAGAGGTAAAGATCATGACACGGTTTCATACAAACAGGTTGTTTTAATTTGCAAAAAGCTGCTGGAAGCAATATACCAGTAGGTTGGCTTTTACAATGGGAATTTCTGAGGTTGAAAACTTACTGTTCTGAGGCTGTTAAAGGCCCAAATGAAGAAATCATCAGGAGATGAAACACTGGCAATCCTGGAGTCTTCTCTCTCATGGCAAGGCACATGGAAACAGCTTCCTCTCTACTGGTCTAATTGCATCAGCTTCTGCCTGCTCCATTTTTGGCTTCATCTCTCTGAAGTTCCTCTCTGAACTCCTGGGTTCCTTCTCTCAGTCTTTATGTCCTCCTTTCTGTGTGTCTCTGTATGTTTCTTCCACTTATAAAGGACTCCAGTAAAAAGGTTTTGACCCACTCTGGGTGATGACCTATTGAAATGAACTCCTCAAAAGGAAGGTCCCTTAATGTAATCCAATCAAAAGATCACATCTACTGTAAGTTTACATGTCCAGGAATGGGTTAGCTCTAAGGACATGATATTATGGGTTGTACCCAGCTTCAAACTGTTGCACTGGTATTATTAAGTCTAACAGAAATTTTATAGTTACTAATTTTCTTTCCAGAAATTAATTTCTATGTTTTGTTATACATCTGGATGTTGGAGACTTATAGTGCCAAATCTCATTAAGATTTCACGTCCCACTCTCAGCCTTTTCCTCAAGAAGTTATGCATTCTACAACTTTTAGAAAATAACAGTTCATCCACTAGAGGTATCCATTATATTGTCCAGGCACAGTCAAGGCATTAGGAACACAGTCCTAGGGCACCAAATACCCCACAATGTGATGACAGCAAAAGAATGTAAGTAAATAAATAAGAATCTTATAACAGGTCAATGGGTGGCATTTATAAAAAAGGAAAACAGATGCTGTTAACAAGGAGGCAGTGAAAATGGTGGTGCTATTTCTTGCAGGTGTTCAGGTAAGTACAGTAGACACGGTGACATTTCAACATAGGCCTCTTCTATGTGATATTGGGAGCCAGAAGAAAACTTGGAGAAGCAAGTGACCAGCTAAGAGAATGTCTAAGACCCAAGAGCTGCATTAGATGTTCAAGTTAAATGAAGAAGCCTGTGTGGTGAAGGCAGATAGGAAGTGGAAAAGTGATAAGAAATGACATCAGAGAAGGTTTAAGAACAAGGTGGTGATTGTGAGGAGATGGTGGAGTAAAGAGCACCATCAAGCATGACAATATATGCATTATGGGAGTCACAGAAGGAGAAGAATGAGAGATAGGGGCAAAAGGAATACTCAAAGAAATAATGACAGAGAAGTTCCCAAAAAGAAAACGTCTGATTTTGCACATCCATTTGACCCAGAGAACAGCAATCTGGATAAACATGAAGGAAAATACATCCCATCATATATTGATCACAATGTCAAATGCAAAAGGACAAGGAGAGAGATGAAAGTTGCAAGAGAAAAGCAACATGTTATTTTCAAGGGAGTCTTAACATTTTTGAGTGCCACTTCCTCATCAGAAACCACAGGGACAAAAAGGCAGTGGGTTGAAATACTTAAAGTGCTGAAAGAACACAATTTCCAAGCAAGAATAATATGCCTGGTGAGACTTTCTTTTAAAAATGAGGGAGAGATTAAGACAGGCCCAGCTAAAAAAAAGATGAGGGAGTTCATCACCACTAGACTTGCCTACAAGCAAAAGGAGTTCTCCAGACTGAAAGGAGAGGACAATATACAGTGGTTCAAAGCAGAATAAAGAAATAAAGACCATGGTAAAAGTAACCATTTGTGTAATCATAAATGCCAGAATTATTGTATTGTATTGTTTGGTATGTAATTTCACTTCCTACTTCATACAGACACTAAAATTTAAATGCATAAAAAGTAATGACCAATTTATGCTTTTGGACATAAAATGTACAATGATATAAGTGGTAACAAGGACAAAATAATGTAAGGAAAGGGGTATAGGAAAATTGTATATGTATGCTATTGAGGTCAGATTTATATCAAACCAAATACAATTGTCATATATATTTAGGAAGTTAAATTTTAATACCATTGTAACCATAAGGAAATTAGATGTAAAATATATCTCGAAGAAAAGAGAATGCACTTAATAATGTACAATACAAATAATCAAATAAATAAAAATCTAGGAACTGACAGAAGAAATGAGGGACAAATTTTTAAAAACTGACAAAGAATATAGAGCATAGTTTCAGAAGAAACTCCTGCATTATCAGTAGCGTATTTAAATATGAGTGTGTTGGAAATCAGCACCCTGTCGGGCCTTACCTTGGTTATATATGCTAGCCTATCTCCCCAATATATCAGAGTTAGACTCATTTATAATTTTACCACACATGGTTCACCTGCCCCTTTTATCTGAACTTATAATTAGCAATATACTCACTAAATATAAGTTCCAGAGTCTTAAATCTTTAATTTGTTGATAGGCTGGGTGAGCCCTGAAACTCAAATGAATTGTATCCATCACCTACTCTCCAGTTCATTAGACCCACCCCATACAATGAACAAATGGTTGACGATGGGCAACTCCCATCCCCAAAAATATAGAGTATCTACAACTAAAAGCAAAATAGTTCCATCCATCTATGGGATCTAAGCTCCCTCTCAAACAGAAAGTGTGGGCATCACCACCTCAAAATCCTCACGATTGAAGAACAAACAAACATGAGTTGGAATGCAACTATGGACTAAAGTAGACTTAGTATTATTCTAGCAATGGAGGAAATTGTAATATTGATATAAAGACAGTCATCTCCAGAGGTTTTGAAGGGAGGGAGAGGGACATGGGGCACTTTGGGGACAAGACAATTGTTCTGTATGATATTGCAATGACGGATACAAGACCTTATACATTTTGTCAAAACTTATAAATTGTGCAGTGCAAATTGTATATGAAAATGAAAACTATAGACCAAGATTATCATCAGTGCTTTAATATGTGTTCATCAATTGTAACAAATGTACCACATTAATGAAAGATGCTAATGTGGGAACATGGGGGGAGAGGGTGTAGGGTATGGGAATCCCTTATATTTTTTTATGTAACATGGATATAATCTAAAACTTCTCTAAAAATAAACATAAATATTTTTTATTTTATTTAATTTAAAATAAAATTTAAAATTATGAATGCATTAAATGCTCCAGTCATTGGCAAATGGATAAAAAAGCCTGACCCAAACATATTTTGTCTGCAAAAACTCACATTAAATTCAAAGATACAAGGAGGTTGAAAGTGAAAAGAGAGAAAAACCCAAATACTATACTAGTTCTAACAAAGGAGAACTGGGTTACCTATACTAATATAAGATAAAATAGATTTTAAGTAAAAACATGTTACAAAGGGCACCAACTGATAACAGGCACAATTCAACAAGAAGATGCAACAGTTATAAATATATATGTACCTAACTGTAGGGACCCAAAATATATGATATAAATACTGACAATTTGGAAGGAAGAAATTAGGAGACTTTAATACACCACTCTCCTTGTTGATCAAACATGGCCTCTCTCTAAGCCAAATTCACCATATAAGAATACTACCTTCCCCCCAGCATGGGGCATGACTCCTGGGAATGAGCCACCCTGGCACCTAAGTATTACTATCAAATACCAACTAGAAATGCATCTGGAAAAGGATCTTAGCTATAAGAAGGAAATGTTAAATATAAATGAGTTCTTATGGCTAAAAGATTTCAAATTTAGTCTAGAGGTTACACTTATTCATGTCTCAGCAGGATTTCAATGACTGCCACAGTAAATATTCCCTTAAATAGCAGGTCTCCTGAAGGCCTTACAGATATCCAGACACTATAGGCAGGGCAGACAACTCAGGAGTTTGGTGCCCTGCCATTGGGCCTTACCTTGGAACTTATGTACCCCAGTGTGACAGGGTTGGACTCATTTGTGGTTTCCTTACACATGGCTCTTCTGCCCTTTCTGTTTGAAGCTATAGTTAGTACTATACTTGAGAGGTGAATGTTATAGAGACTTTAATCTTTGTTCAGTCCATGTGCCAGTTGGGCCCTGAATCTCAGGAGAGTTGCAACACCTATTCTCCAGCACATTGGATTCACCCAGGACAACTAACAAGTGATGATGATGAACAGCACCCATCCCAAGGAACAGAGAGAGCCTGCAACTGCAAGCAAGGAAGTTCCATCCATCTGCCCCATGGTATCTAATCTCTCTCTTAATTAGAGGCAGAGTGGTCATCACCATCCCCAAATCCTCAAGATTGCGGAATGAACAATGGCTTAAAGTAGACTTATTATTATTCTACTATAGTCTTTATAGTTATTCTAGCAGTGGAAGAATTTTATCATTGATGTGGAGGCAGTAGCCACTGGAGGTTCTGAGGGGAGGGAGAGGGAAAAATAGGTGTAATATGGGGGTATTTTTTGGGATATTGTAATTGTTCTGCATGACATTGCAGTGATGGATGCAGGCCATTGTATGTTTTGTCAAAAAGAACAAAATTGCACGGGACAGAGTGTAAACTATAATGTAAACTATAATCCACAGTTAGTGACAGTGCTTCAATATGTGCTCATCAATTGTAAAAAATGTACCAAACTGATTAAAGATGTTGTTAATGTAGGAAACTGTGGGAATGGGAAGGAATGGGGCATATCAGAATTTCCTATGTTTTATGTAGCATTTATGTAATCTAAAGTTTCTTTAAAATAAATAACTTTAAAAAATAATGTATAGGACATCAAGTAAGAAGATCAATAGGGTATAAAGGACTTGAACAATATTCTAAACCAGCTCATCCTTACAGACATATACAGAAAACTTCACCCAACAATGACACAAAGCACACTCTTTTTGCATGCACAGTAATCATTCTCATGGGTAGACCATATGTTACATCACAAAGTCTAAATAAATTTAAAAATACTGAAGTCATACAATGTATATATTCCAACCAAAATGGAATGAAGGTAAAAACCAATAATGATAATGGAAGGTGGTGATGGTTAAAGTATTGTGAACATAATTAACAGCATTGAAATATATATTTGAATGTGATTAAAAGGGGAATTCTTAGATTGTATATTTTTAACAGAATAATATTTAAAAATCCATATATCTGCACTATAATAAACCCCAAGTTAAACCATGGATTATAGTTTATAGTATAATTGTAAAATTTCCTATCATAAATTTTAACAAATGTTCTGTTCCAATGCAAAGTGTTAATAATAACATGGTATATGGGAATAGCGTATTTTATGCATGATTGTTGTATAAACCTACATCTTCTCCAGTAATGAAAAAAAAAAAAAAGAAAGAGTTGTCCTCCCTGCTGCTGGAACTTCAGGATAAAATAAGCTCTCTTAATAGTATCCTGTGTCTCTTCTCCTTTATTAACTTGGTTTCCAAGGATTCCCATAAACAGAAGTTAATACCCACTTTATTTCCAATTATAGATTAGCATTACAGGGTCTGTATTACATGGGGCATATTTTGGACCATGAGCCAAGATTTCATTGCTGTGAGCACACCAAACGCATGCAAAAATGTGCATACTCACACACAAATAATACTACATGTGGAGAGACACACATAGACACACAAACACCTAGACATATATATAGTACCACATTGCTTCCTTGGCTTTGGCCATGGCCTCCTTGACCTTGACTTTGATTTGAACTTTCACCAGCTCCTTTGCACAACTGCTTCCTTCTGTCAGGGATTCTCCCACTCTTTCAATTGGGATTTTCACCCTTCATATCTGGAAAATACCACCTCCTCAGTCAGAAATGCCTGGAGTAATCACTTTGTGAAACTTTCTTTTAACATCCCCATAGGAAGAAGACAAATTCTTACTTAATTTGGATGGAAATGTCTATGATTATGTTTTTTATGTTGTTAATTATTTAATTCATTTATTTTAATTTTTATAGATAAACTGTGTGTTTGCAGAACAATCATGAATAAAATACACAATTCCCCCATACTGCCCCACCACCAAATCCTTACATTGATATGGAACATCTGCTACAATTTATGATAACACTTTTAAAAAAATTGTACTATTTTTAATAGTAGTTACCTTTGTTAAAATTGATGAAAGATAATTAAAATAATATTGTTATCTATCATCTACAGTTTACATTAGGTGATTTATGCCAATATATCTCCCTATTATTAACACCTTGTATTATATTACTATCATATATTTGTTTTAATTCATGAAGGACCATTCTTATATTTTACTATTAACTGTTATCCACCATGTTCAATAGGGTTAACTGTGTTGTATAGTCTTATGTTTTATTTTTATTCTGGTAACAGATATGACCTAAAGTTCCCCTTTTAATGACATTCACCTTTATAGTTCAGTGCTATAGATTATACTCAGTAATGTGCTACCACACATCATTATGTGTCTATAAGTGTGTTTTGCTTTTATTGAAATCCTTGTCTTTTAACACTGCAAAACTATGAACTCCTTGAAGGATAGAGCAAAATTCTATGTACCTAGCTCTGTTGGTCACTGAGTTATAATAGATAAATAAATATATATTTTGTGAGTGGCAGAATGTGGATTCACAGCAATTTTTAATGAAGAGAGAAGAAGGAGGTAAATATTAGAAATAGTGTGCAGCCTGGGGATTTATCCAGTTCCAACCATGGTGCTGGACCCATTTTCCCTTGACCTCAGTAGAATGGCCAGAAAATTCCACACCCTGTCAGGAACGGACAACTGCCCTTAACCAGCAGGAAACAGCTAAAGAAGAATGACTACTACCATTCAGCTGCTCCACCTTAAGAATAAAGATGTAATCTCTTTGAGGGAGGGATACAGGCAGGTGAGTATATGAAATGAGGGAAGGCCACTTGTCAGAACATATCCACAAAACTCCACCTGGAAATCCCCTGAAGGAAGGCAGCTGTTGGAGAAAAAAGCTGGAACCATTACAGCCAAATACATGCCAAGGTGCTGGTCACAAGGTCCCATTTGAAACTTCTGTGCTTAGAAGAAGCTGTGGATAACTCCAAACAGAAAGGCCAGCTTATTGGTTTCCTGAAAGCTAACAAGTGAAGGTAGGAAGGCAACCAATCAGGACAGCAAGCAGCTGAGATCCCTCCTTAATACGGGAAGCAGGAAGCAGAAAAGCCTTTAAAAAGACCTACCCAGGGCCCCACATTGAGTGTCTCATCCTGTAGCATGCGCGCCCCCATTTCTCCAGTGTTTACTATCTCTTTACTTATTTCTTAATAAACTCTTTTACTACTTCATTTTAAAGAAAATGGTATGCAGGATATGCTAGAAGAATGAATTCCATATCCTGAGATTGTTGCTCATTAGCGTGTCAAAATTGTTCGATTTTTGTTTTTGTTTTCTAATCAGTTAGAACAGAATGGTAGAGTACCACAGAAAATATCATATAGCAACAAACATAGTAAAGACTTGTACAAAATCATTTCACAAAGTATTTTGTTAGTGTGCTTAAGTTGTGTATGTGAGTTGTTGTGTTGGGTGTTTATATGTGAGTGTGTATTTTCTGTATGTCTGTGGGCACAAAAAAAATTGCAGTTCACAATGTAATTAAAGTCTTTCTTACTCTGGGAAAGGGACAATAATTTTTGGAAACCACTTCACTAAAGGCAAGGAAAGAGTAAAAAGAAGGCCAGCGCCTGTTAATGGGAAAAGGGCTTTGAAAATTGAGGGAATGGAAGGGCAAGGTTGGAGAGAGAACATGCAGTCAGGGTGGGAGCTGATGTGCCTGGAAACACAAGGGTGACAGACAGAGCACTTGTTCTTGCTGCTCCTGACTTGCCATGGTCTCCACATCACACCCTGATCTACCTGATATTCCTGGGCCTGTCCCATATTTATTTGACTACAGTGGTTTTTATATGGTCCCATAGCTGATGTCACAGATCTCCTTTTAACTTTTCTTTAGTGGCACTCTTTTCTTTATCATTCTTGGGTTTTAGCCTGCTTTCTGACAATCTAATGGGGACACACCTGTACTGTTCTGTACTTCATACTGTATGCAAAGGACTTCCCAGAACATCCTCTCTAAAACTGTGCACACATCATTACTACCTATTACTTTAATATATCTTCCTCATATGGTATATCCCTGAGGAATTTTGTTACCCACACTTATTTCATTGTACTCTGACATCTCCAGTAAAATGTAAGATTCAATTGATCAGAGAATAAACCTGGTTTGTTCACCTGTGTTTTTTCACAGAGGTTTCTGAATATCTGTGCATTTATATTGAAACAAATTTTAAGTACATTGTAAATAAAGACATTAAATTATGAGTGAAGGAAGCAAACAATCTGGGTGATAGCTCAGCACTGCGCTGTGCAACAATGACCTCATATAACCTCACATAGCTTGGCTTCCATTCTCCCTGATGCTTTCCTGCAGCAAATACTGAGCTCTCCAACTCATCTGGATGCTAACTTTGAGAGAAAGGTCTCTCTGTGAAAGTCCAAATACCTTCCTGGGTTGTTGGTAATGGAAACTGAAGCTCTGTCCACAGACAAGACAATAGGAAGGAGTCAGGCATTCATCACCCTGCCAGACTTAGAACCCCAAAGAAACAACTGTATCCTTTCCAGCTTAAGATTACAGATGAGGGACAGTAGAAGAGGAGCTATTTACAGCTTTCCTTTAGCTGCTTATTACCACATTTTCCTCTGTCCCTCATTAGCACATTTCTTTGTTGCTTCATCCCCTGAGCCATTATTTCTCTTTGGGACACTGTTCAGGAGACAATGGAAATGTTTCCCGTTGACTTTCTGTTCCCAAGAGACCAGGTTGCATCAGGTGAATCCAGCTTTTATTATTCCTCCTCTTTGTGGATTCTACTTCCTTGTGTAGCTCTAACATTCTAGCACCTTTCCCATCCTTTGAATCAAAGTTTTCACTATATCTAATACTGATGAAACCACCTTCACTAGTCCCTTGGATCTCCAAGCATTGACTTGGGGTAAGGATACCACCTTGTTGTTCTCTCCAGAATATTATTTTCCCCTCATCAACAAAGTGAACTGTGCTCCTTGGATATGAAACTATAACCAATAACAACCTTGTTTTGATGATGAAAGATTCTTTCCAACCATTTAGGAATGTCCTGCCTGTAATGTAAGTTTAGAGGTACTATTTAATCTTTCACTTATAAAATGTCTATTAATTAAAAGAGATATATTTCAATCTCTTTAAGCAACATTACTTGTGCTTAACATCTTTATAGAGATTTTTTCATTGAATTCTTATAAAAATACATTCTATAAGAGCAGTACTATTATGATCCCAATTCCACTTTTTCAGAAATAGGTGGAGACTTAGGGCTGAGGATTTGCCTGAATTTATAAACTGAGTAAGGGCTGAGACATCGCTGGGACCCCTGTTAAGATGCTCCAATTCTCAGTCTCTCAGCTAGTGGTTCTCAGCCAGGGTGATTATGGCTCCTTGTGTCTATATGGCAATGCCTAGAGATATTTCTGATTCATCAATGGGGAAGAAGGGGTAACAATAGCAACTAGTAGGCAGAGACCAGGAATGTTGTTAAACATCCTACAATCTTATCAACATTATATTGGATTCAAGTGAATGCTTTCTGAGATGCTTAGGTCTTCTTGTGGTTATTTATTTATTAATTTTTTTGCTTTTATTATATTAATTTAATTATTTAATCATGTAGTTAGTTATTTTTTATCATAGTAACATATATATATATGTATAACATAAAGTTTGGCTTTTATTAAAATGCCAGTGGAGCTGTTTCTCATTTGACCAATAGACATTTCAGATCAGAATCAGTTGCAGACAATTTGCTTGAAGGCTCTAAGTAACTTATGATTCACGAGAATTGGGGTAAATGCTCATCTTTGATTTGTACTGGTTCAAAACAGAGGCAGGGAGATGAAAGTGATGTATGCTGGAAAGGTAGTTTTGTGTTTTCTTGGTTTGCATTAAAATTGCTAGGAGTACTACTACATTACTCAATAGAAAATGGGACATTATTGTACTTTTTGAGTTTACGGCTTATACAAATATTAATCTGAACTTAGCTTTGGTCATTTTATTGAACTTCTTGAGGAAGTTAAACATGTAGGATAAAATTAACATCATACCAATGTCATACTTGTGTTTTATAAAAATAATTATAATATTTATGCCTTAATTATGACAGATATTCATATTAAGACAATGATAGTTGAGTGATAAGGAAAGAAAGGCTTTAGAATTATTTAGTTAAGAAATGTAAACGAATCATGTTTTTTTAACTTTCATCCAACAGTTTCAGAGAAGTCTTTTGACTATAAATAGTTAAAAGAAAGTGAAAATGCTTAGCTCTATAAAGGCAAACAATATCTAAAATTCTTATCTCTGTTGACCAAAGTGTATTTTGCAAATCATATTCTACGTTGAAATTTTCTTTCAAACACATCTGCCAATTATACAAGATTATCCAGGTGGATCTAAAATCCAATGACAAGTGTCCTTGTAAAAGAAACACAGAAGAGACACAGAAGGAAGAGGAGATGGCCATGTGAAGACAGGAGTAGATATTGGGATGGTGCAGCCAACAAGCCCCAGGACCTGCTAGAGTCTGTAGGATCTGAGGGTGGCCTGGAAGAGTTCATCCCAGGAGTTTCAGAATTAGGACAGTCCTGAAGACACCTTGCTTATGGAATTTGGGCCCCATGAGCTGTCAGAGAAAAAGTTACTGTTGCTTCAATCCACTCAATTTGTGATTATTTTTACAGCAGATACAGAACACTAATATACACAACCAGCTCACATCTGCAGTATAGTCTACAGATATGTTCACATACACCACAGGGAGAAGCAGATGGAAGAGAAAACAACACATGATTCAAAAAGCCTAAAATAATTACCATCTATCCCTTTACATAAAATGGCTCCTGACCCGCACGCCAAGGCACTGTCAAGAACTGATAATACATGCAAAGTTCTCTTCAATGAAACGTTCTGAATATCCTACCTGGGTTTATATCCAGAAATTTTTTTTGTGTGTATCCAAGAGGCAAAGACTGAAGAATTGGACCTGGGTATGTGTGCCATGAAAATTCCTTTTCTTTGACCTAAAATGAGCCTGTTTTAACTCCCCTGTCTGCAGGATTTACACTAGATGTCAGAATGATGTGTCAGGGAGGACACTGTTTGGGTTGGTTTTGGCATTGTCACATCTGTGAGTCAGGTGTGGGAATTCAGGGAGGCTTACAGCATCTTAGAGGTTCACGAATGACCCTTGTGGTGTGTTCCACAAGATAGGCCATATCCATATGGAAAGTCTTTTTTCAGGAGGAACGGCTCCATTGATAGAGAAGAAATATGCATCTAGCTTCAAACATGTACTCTCATGGGCCTCCAGGAAACTCAATTGCTAAGCACATCAAGTAAAAAAAAAAAAAAAAAAAAAAAACACACAAAGACAATATATTTAATAAGTAGCCCTGAGAATTCAGCCTCTGGATCTCTGGAGACTATACATTCTCCCTCTGCCACAGTCCTATAGGGCAACAGGCCCAGGCTAAGGGAAGCTCCCTGAAGCTCTGCAAAATGTCCTTCCACTGCTATTAACACTGCCCACAACCTACTTGTGCTTCCTGCATACATTTTCCAAGAAGGACATTCCACTAGATACAAGTCCATTCAATGATGCTGTTGGGAGAAGTCATGTATCTGGTAAGTCTTATGTTCATGGGGCTTGGGGAGAAGGAAAGGTTTTATTAACCTTGTCTTCCTGGAAACAATCAGGGGTACTGAGTCAGTTAATAGGGTACAGAAGAATAGGCATATTGGGGAAGCAATCATTGGCACAAGTATTTATTGTAAGTTTTACAGTGTCCATAACATTAAAACAAGCTGCATTCCTAATAAAAGTTAGGCTCTTCCATATATCAATGCTAAAAAAAAATGACACTAACCCCCTAATTATCTTAAAAAGGATATGTGGTTTGATGTAATGATTAAGATCTTCAGCCCATTCACTCCAGGAAACCAATAACAAATTTCACTGTTTTTGAACTATGTATTACTTTGGGCTGAGGACTTTACACACCAGAACCACCTCTTTAAGGAGCGGGGAGGCAGGATGCTATATCATGGCCCTGACATGCAGATATTATGCATAAATCCACAGAATACCATGAAATGGCACACATGCAAAACCCAACTCAGTAACAAGAGACTTTGGACTCCCTGGTATTGAAGAGATGAGAACTGCACCACCAAAATTCTGTTTTCTTTTGTCTATAAGAGATGTGCTTTTTTAAAAAATTTTATTTTATATATATATATAAATATATTTTAAGAGGTGCTTAGATTACCGAAAAAAATTACACAGAACCCCCTGGGATTCCCATGTTGCCCACCTCCCAGACTTCCCACCACATCCCACACAAACATCTCCCACAAGTGTGGACCACCACCCTCAATGGACTTACACATCCTGGGGCCTTGCCACCAACCATAGGCCACAGAACATAATTCTGTTTTTGAATGAGGTGGGACACACCTTAACTTAAGTAGCCTCATCAGAAGGTACCTCTATTTTTAACATGATTTTGGTGGCTCCAATTATTAAGTCCTCTGATCCTCCTTTGATTTGCTGTTAAAATAGGTGAAGGGTCTGGCTGCACATATTTCCAGGGAACATCATGATTTTTAAACATCAATCATTTATGAGTTGCATTAAAAAAATCTCCCCCTTTCTGAAGTTTATAACCCGAACATATTATTACCAGGTACTGGAGAGATTCATCTGTGAAGTGGGAGATGCTCAGTGAGGTCTGCTGTGAAGCTGGACAGTGGGCTTTTCTCTTTCTCTCTCTCACTGCAATTATTCCCTTGTTTTGAGTCTGTACTCAGGAGATTTAAGCGGCAGTGTTGGATGCTTCTGGGTGTTCCAGGTGAGGTTGTGTGCACTCATGTGGCATGCTCTCAGTTACTTTTAGGGTTGTGGTTATTTTACAAAAATAAATTGTATCTCATATATGTAAAAAAAATCCTTACATTATATCCTTATAAGTTTATGCTGTCCTAAAGATTGAGTTACAGAGATGTTTTCTGATTTACCTGATGAAAAACTTTTAATGATTACCCACCTTTTCATTTGGTTCACTTTCTTTTCATTCATGACAACTTTACCAAACTTTTCTATTAATTCACTGTATGGTTTTTCTTGATTCAGAGCTGTATCTTTTACATGTTTGTAACCACAATGCCTAATATCATTCTTGATATGGTATTTATGCTCAGTGAATATTAGTTGAAAAGAGTGACAAATAGATCATAGGTCATCAAATTTGAGGTACAGTCTGACCCTTAAAATACAGATTTATTGAATTAATAAAAGACTTTGAATTGTATGCTTTATTGATGTGTATCAATAAAATTGATTTGTTTAAAAAAAGCCTTTGGTTTGGCAAAGAACCTCACAGTCATTGAATAATAATGACCATAAAGTGTGTTGGCAAAGTGTATTTGCCAACACACTTTAAGCATTTCATAAACTTGGTCTTATTGGATTATTGCAATAAGTCTTTTATGCAATTAGCTCCATATTTGCCTATTTACACATGAAGCAGTTAGAGCTTACAGTAATTAGGTGTGGTGTTTTTAAGCTGTATGTACCCCTAGAAAAACATGCTATTAAAATTAATCTAGTCCTGTGGGTGTGAACCTACTGTAAGTAGCACCTTCTGATGAGGCTACTTAAGTTAAGGTGTGTCCCACCTCATTCAAGATATCTTAATCTTATTATTGGAGGACTTTATAAGAGAATGAAATTCAGACAGAGTGAAAGCCATGGGAGCCAGAAGCTGAAAGCAAGGAAATCTGGAAGAGAAGGAAGAGACCAGCAAATGCCACCATGTGCCTGGCCATGTGGCAGAGGAGACCAGGATCACTAGCAGCCAGTCTTCAGGAAGAAAGCATCACCTTGATATTAACTTAATTGGATATTTCCCCAGCCTGAAACATGAACAAAAATATTTCCATTGTTTAAGCCATTCCATTTCATGTTACTGCTTTAAGCAGCCTAGGAAACTAAAACATTAGGCATCTAGATCAAGGTGAAATGTTTGGTGAAGAGGCAAAACAAGACCAAATCTGGGTTGTCTGCAATTAGATCACTCTTTTAGTTATCATGTGATACTAATTCCCTTCAATATTTATAGTAAACCCAAAGGAGACAGGAGTTCTGATTTAAACTCCCACTTTAGGAAGACTGCTCATGCCTAAGGAATAGTTCTGGCTCTTGGGGATTCATTCTTACAAATAAATAAAATACTCATTTAGAACTCTCAGTGTTAACCCTTTCCTGGCATTCCATTGGTAGATCATGAGTTTTCCCACTTTATTGCCTCCTAGAAAACTCTGGTTAGTTTTATTTTATTGAACAAATTGATATTGGGGAAATTAGATTTTATAACTTTTTTTTAATTTAGGCCAGCAAAAAGCATATATTTGAAAAATGGGAAAAGAACAGAGCTTGCTTAAAAATGGGAGAGAAAGATGGAAATACACACCAAGACTTGGTGTGCGGCCCTCTAGGCAGAGGGAGCCAAACTTCATAATATTTTAATGTGAGGTTCTTTGATTGTTATACAATTGAGCCTTTTTCTGGTATATGGTTTATTTGTATTTATTCTTTCTGACATGTTGGATCACATCCTCTCAAAATTTATTTTCTTAAATATAATGTTTTAACATGACTTTTTATGTCTACTTTGTTAAACTTTGTACTGAACAGTATGTTCTAAATATTTTCACTAGTTTTATCATTTACTTTTGTTTTCTTTATAATGTCCTGACATGCAGGTTCTTAATGAACATGCACCCATCAATCAAGTTCCCAGTTCTTTCTTTCATGTTCCTCAGATCTATGTTTATGTTAAAAAAAGGTAAGCTATACTGCGTCTAGAATCTCATGTTATTTTAGGTCTTCCCTCCAACTTTAGTTATCATAGTAACTAATATTAATAAAGGAATGTAAAATATTTTGCTTTAAGTGAATAAATAATTGCCTTAAAACCATTGATTTTCACATATTTCATTTTTTATTTTTTTATTTTTTTACTTTTTCTTTTATTCTTTATAAAAGAAGCTTTAGATTTCATAAATGCTACATTGAAAATACAGGGGATTCCCATATACCTACCTCCCTCCCCTTCCCACACTTTTCCCCATTAACATCCTTCATTAGTGTGGTACTTTTGTTACAATTGATGAATACATATTGAAGCATTGTAACTAGTTATAGTCTATAGTTTATATTATGGTTTATACTTTGCACCACACAATTTTATTGGTTTTGACAAAATGTATAATAGCCTGTACCCATAATTGTAATGTCATGCAGAGCAGTTCCAATGTCCCCCAAATGACCCATGTTACACCTAATCTTCCCAATTCCTCCCCTCAGAACCTTTGGTGTCCACTGCCTTTATATAAATAAGTTCTTTCATTACTAGAATAATAAATGTACTTTATTTTATAGTTGCATTTCTACCAGATGTTTGTTCTTTCCTCAATCTTGAGGAATTTGGGATGGTGATGCCCACTCTGCATCCAGTTGAGAGGGAGCTTAGATCCCATGGGGTAGAGAGGTGAAACTGAATCTCCTGCAGTTGTAGATACTCTGTTTTTGGTGATGGCCATTGTCTACCATCATCCTTTTGTTACTTGTCCTGGGTTAGTCTGATGAATTGGAGTTTATGTGTTGGCTGCAACTCTGCTGGGATTCAGGGCTCAATAGATATATGAACAACTGGAAGATTTAAGTCTTTAGGAAATTATTTTATGGGTATAGTGTTAATTATAAGTTCAAATAAAAAGGGGCTTAAAACCCTGTGTAGGAAAATTATAAATGAGACCATCTCCTATACATTGGGGAAAAGGTTATCATATAGTCCAATGCAAGGCCCACTGACAGAGTGCTGAATTCCTAGGGTTGTCTGCCCTTCCTATAGTTTCCAGATATCTCTAGAGCCCTCAGGAGCCCACCATACCACTTTTTTGTTTATAATAACTCATTATTTTAATGCATTTTGTTGTGATTATTATGATGCATTAATATATCTATTTTACCCTATCCATTTTCACAATGTTGTGACAAACATAGCTTAATCACATATTCAATAAAGAGAAAGACAAATCTCCCTTATTTATCCCTCTTTTAAAAATTATCTTGCTTAGTTATTCTTTGTGGAAAATATGGAAAAGTTGCATTTCCATTATATATATGGGCAGCTTCTTTTATAGCAGAAATCTGATTTTTTTTAGTGGGGCAATATACAGCTTAAATTACAATCTAGGCTTTACAATGTATATCAGTTTTCTGTTGTTGTTATAAGAATTGACACCTAATTAGTGCTTCAAACAACATAAACATTATCTTTTAGTTCTTGAGGTCAAATTTCCAAAGTGGTTCAAATTCGTCTACTTTCAATGTGTTGGGAGAGATGTAGTATGTTGTGGAGGCTCTATGGAAATGCCTGTTTTTCTTGCACTTTCCAGATTCTAGGGAGTACCTTTGCTCAACTTTCTATTTCATTTTTTAAGCCAGTAAAGGCTGGTCAAGTCTTTCTCACATCACATCACTCTGTCACAGGCTTGTCTGTCTTCCTCCTGATCATTTAAGGTCCATTGTGATTATATTGGGCCTACCCTGATAAATTCAAGAAAATCTCCTTACCTTAAGGTCAGTTGATGGGCAAATTTAATTCCATCCACTGTTTATTCTCATGCCAAGTAGTTTAATTTATTTCAAAATTAGAGGGATTAGGATGTGCACATCTTTGGGAAGCCATTATTCTGCCTACAATATCATGGGCTTGATTTGGGTTAAAGAGATTTAAGGTGAAATCTTAGGCACAGTGTCTATGTAAACATGTACTTTCCTTATTAGAAATAAACAGTCTTGGGGCAGAGCGACTGCTGAGTCCTACAAGTGGGCTTCCCACTGGGACTGGTTCCTTCACAGCCATTTTCTGTCACTTCACACCCCTGAATGGAGAGAGGAGCAAAGCAGGGCTGCATTGAAGGTTGAAGTTGAACAAAGTCGAGACATTTTTTTACAATGATCCCTAAGCACCACTCACAACACATGCCAATGGTATTTTGTGACAAAGTATGGTGCCAGTTCTACAACAGATGCTTCTCAACTAGGAATTTCTGCAGACTATACTGGATGAAGTCATGTTATACACCTTCACGATGATACTGTGGACAGCATGAAAGTTCACGAAGACACAAATGGCTCAAAAGAAAGTTTTGGAGAACACGGTATATATCTTCCAATTGCAAATGTGGCAAGAAGAATGTAAAATGTCATACCTCAAATAGGAAAGATTGCAAAAGATGCCAAAGAATGTCCTTAAGAATGTCTGAGTGCATTAGCTTTATAATTTCTGAAGCAAGTGAAAAATGCCATCCAGAGAAATGGAAAGCAACCATTGGAGAGGATATTCTCTTTGCCATATCTAATTTACACTTTGACAATTATGTCAAACCTCTAAAATTATACCTTCAGAAATTCAGAAAGGCTAAAAATGGAGAGAAAAAATTGATGGAATAGTCACAGCTACAGAGGGACTCTGTTAAAATCTTCTAGAGGAGGCATATTCTAACTAGTTTCCAGCTAGCTTATAACGTCACATAGTCAACAACAAAATATTATGGTTTGTACAACATCATATAAACAGATTTCTGGTGTTCAACAAATTCAGGTTTCATGATCTGAAGAAATGATGGAATAGGGAGTGTTGAGAAGTAAATGAGGTTGTACGACAAGCACTGATCTTGAGATGAGCATCAGGTAGTGCATATTTATACCAGTGATAGCCTTGAGGTTCTATCATTCTCTTTAAACATATAATTTAACTCTCACTTTATTCTCCAAAAACTGCATGCAATTAATGAGAGAAGAGATGGAAAAAATTATCCTTCACCAGCTCTTTTACTTACCTGCTTCCCTAGGTCAGGATTTCTCCCACAGGTACAGTTGGAATTTGTCACCCCCTCCCATCTGGAAAACTCCAATTCTTCATTAAGGGATGCCTGGAGTCATCACTTTGTGAACATTTTCTTTTGACCTCCCTACAGGAAGATACTTTCTTTCCTGCAACTAATTTGAGAGGATGGTCTATGACTTCTGTTTTCCTTTTACTAGATTCCATGTTTTTTTTAATTCCCCTAGACTGTGAATGCCTTAAAGGATATAACAAAGTGCTACATACATAGTCCAGTTGGTGGCTGAGTTAAAATAGATGAATAAATATATATAGTGTGAATAAATAAAAGAATGTGGTTTAACTGGAAATTTCAATATGAGAGAAAGAGAAGAAACAGGGAGTTGGTGTCAAAAAATACTAGAAGCATCAATTCCATATTTTGAGATAGCTGCTCATTAATGGGTTTAAATTATTTTTTCTAATTAATTAGTATAACAGTGATCCATCGAAAATATTAGCAGGAAACACACAGTACAGGTACATACAGTCATTTCTCAAAGTATTTTGTTTGGATAGGTGTTTGTTCTGTGTGTGTTGTGAATGTATGTTGTATGTATGTGCATTGTATGTATGTGTGTTTTGTTTAGGTTAGTGTGAGCACAAAAGTGCATTGTGGATCACAATGAAATAAAAGTATTTTTTGCGCTGGGAGCTGGCAATAATTTTTGAAGCCACTTCACTAAAGGTTAGAAAAGTTTACAAAGAAGGCCATTTCCAATAAGGGGGAAAAGGCATTTGAACTGAAAGCCAAGCATAAGAGCAAGGTATGAGAGAGAATGGGCAGCATGGGAGCTGAGGGTGCTCCAAACACTAAGGCCACAGACAGAACAAGTATTCTTGCTGTACCTGCCTTGTCATGGTCTCCACATCATGTGCTAATCTATCTGCTATTCCTGTGCCTCTCCCATATTTATTTGACCAACCTAGTTTATATATTTTCCCATAGCAGATGCAGCATGTCCCTTATTCAATGTTCTTTGGTAGCATTTTCTTCTTTATCATTATTGGGCTTTGAGTTTTGTTCTGTTTTATGAAAATCCAATGGATACAACACAATTCTTTGTCTGTACCTAACCAATATGCATAGGACTTCCCCAACCATTCTCTATAAAACCCTGCACATGTCATGACGATCTACTACTTGGGTTTATCTTTCTTCATGTGCTATATCCCTGAGGGAATTAAGTTGCTTGCACTGGGCTGTGCTACATTGACTCTCAGATGACATCAGATAAATACTATTGGTTTCCATTCTCCCTGATGATTTCCTGCAGCCTCAACTGGGCCCTACACCTTAACCAGATGCTACCTTTAAATCTCTAAATTTCCTACAGAGTGGCTCATAATGGAGACTGAAGCTCTGTCTCCAGACAAGACAGTAGGAAGGAGTCAGACATTGGTCTCCTAGCCAGATTTAAGAACCCAAAGAAACAACTATGTCCAATCCAGCTCAAGATTGCAGAGGATGAGGGACAGCAGAAAAGATATCTACAGAATTCTTTTAGCTGCTCATTACCACATTTCTCTCTGGATCCCTTATTAGCACATTTCCTTGTTGCTTCATCCCTGAGCCATCATTTGCCTTTGATACACTGGTCAGGAGACAATGAATATGTTTCCTGCTCACTCTCTTCCCAAGATACCAGTTTGCATCAGGAAAATGCAGCTTTTATCACTCCTCCTCCTCATGGATTCTTATGCCTTTCATAGGTCTAACCTTCTAGCATCATTTCCACCCTTTAAATTAAAGTTTTCAACATATTTACTCAAAAAAAGTCATTTTCACTAGTCTCTTGGAACCCAAGGCATTGACTTGTGGTGAGGATACAAACTCTATTTTTCTTTCTAAAATATTGCTTTCCCTTTTCAACAATGTGGATAACTGTTCCTTGGATATAAAACCATATGTAGTTTACCCTATGATTTGATAATACTTTTTTACCTGTCAATTAGGAATGTCCTACCCTTAATGCAAGTTAGGAAGTAACATTTTTCCTTTATTTAAAAATATTAGCTAATTGAAAGATATATATTTGTTCTCTTTTTGCAACATTAGCTGAATGTAGCACATTTACAGGGATTTTATCATTGAAATCTTACAAAAATCCACCATAAAAGCAATACTATTATGAACACAATTCTACATTTGCAGAAAGAGGTGGGGTTCAAAGATTTAAGTATCTGACTAAAGTTACAAACCGAGTAAGTAATTTCTGGGAACCTTAAAGGTTTTTCCAGTTCTCAGTCTCTCAATCAGTGGATTTCAATCATGAAGGATTCTGGCCCCATGGGGCTCAGTGGTAATGCCTGGAGATATAGTCTGGGTAAGTGCTTGTCTTCAATTTTTCTGTTTCAAAATGGAAGCCATTTTCTAACTATTTTTGCTACTATGGTACTGTAAAGTACTGAAGAATGTCCAGAATAATGAGTTAGACTAATTTTTACAAAATGGCAGAATACAATGATTTGACAAATCAACACAGTTTCTAGCATTACAATTATACAAACCATAAATGGTATCTTAGAATTCTTTAAAAATCTTAATTTCTATTGATATTTCATTTCTTCCTTTATTAAGTTTTTATTTATTAAAGAATATGTGTGTCTAAAGATTCCCATACACCATCTTATTAACAATTTTCATTGGTGAGGTACATTTGTTACAATATACAAAAGTACATTTTTAAATTATACTATTAACTATAGTCTGTGATTTAACTTAGGTTTCACATTTTCTGTTGTGCAGTTCCATGAATTTTTTGTAGGTTATATTATAGTACCATACATACGATCTACCATTTTCCACTTCAACCACATTCAGATACAGATTTTAGCGCTGTCAATTATGTTCACAATGTGTTAATATCACTACCATCCATTACCAAAATTTCTTATCACTCCAAAGGAAATCTGCATTTTAAGTCTTAACTCCCTGTTCCCTAGCCCCAACCCTCATCTTCTGGTAAACTATATATTAGATTCTGACTCTAAGATTTTTCTTATTCTAATTATTTCATATCAGTAATGCCATACAATCTTTATCTTTTTGGATCTGGCTTATTTCACTCACATGATTTCCTCAAGGTCCATCCATGTAGTGACCCCTATCAGAACTTCATTGCTTTTCCCAGCTGAATAAAATTTCATTGTCCATATATATCACATTTTGTTTATCCATTCATTGTTTGATGGACACTTGGGCAGCTTCCATCTTTTGGTAATAGTGAATGATAGCTGCTATGAACCTTGATATGCAAATATCTCTTCCAGTCCCTGCTTCAATTCTTTAGGTCCATACCTAGAAGTGGAATTGCCGGGTCATATAGCAATTATATACTTAGCTTACTAAGGAACCACTAATAGCTGTTCCGTTTTACATTCCCACCAACAATGAATGAGTATTCTTATTTCTCCATATTTAATACACATTGTCTCATTCAAATTTTTATAATTTTTCATGTGATTAGTATTATTGCCCCTTAATTACAGATGAGGGAGTAAAAGTTTACAGAAGTTAGTTAACTAGCTCAAAGTCACACAGGTGTTGAAGAGGAAGAGACAAGACTGAAACTCAGAGCTATCTAAAGTGATCCCTTCGGCATCACATATTGACTCCAGTGAATCACGATGACAGTAATAGTTAAAGGAAACAGGAATCCTTTTACTTTAAACTCCCTTTCCTTGAACACTGAATTTTTGTTGATGGAGTGTGTCAATATACTTAGTTCTAAACCACAATCTCACAGCCATCCCAGGAATCCAATGGTTATCTTATGTATTAGTTCCTAGTTCTTCTGTAACAAGTTATTCCTAGTGGCTTAGAACAATAGAAATTTTAGATCTGTCAATCCTGGAGGTCAAATGACCAAAATTATTCTCAATTTGCACAAAATCATATTATATGTAGGGCTGTGAGATTTTCCAGAGTCTCTAAGGAAGCATCCTTTTCTTACTTTTCCAGCTTGTAGCAGCTGCCCACTTTTCTTATATCCTGGCCTCTGCCATCTTCAAAGGCAGAAAAAAATTGTCCTTTGAGTTTTTCTCATATTTTGACAGTTACTTTTCTGCCTTTCTCTTTCACATTTTGGTCCTAGCCCAATAATCCAAGATAATCCCCCCAAATAAAAGTCAGCTGATTAGCAACATTAATGCCATCTGATGATTTAGTTCCTCTTTGACATGTAACAACATATTTAAGGTTCCAGGAATTATACAGACATCCTTGGAATGCCATTGTTATATCTCCCTTATCATGTGCAAAATTTAGGCCAAAGAAATGTAATCTGAAGTCTGTTATAGGAGTTAGTAGGAAAATATGTATAATCCTAATTTAAAAAGAAAAAGAATATTCCCCCTTTTATGGGACCTGAAGAAATTGTAACAGTAAGGTGGAGCCAGTGGCTACTAGAAGCTTTTAGGCAGGGAGGGGAAGGGCAGTTGTAATATAAGGGCTTGATCAGGACTCAGGCATTGTCCTGAGTGACCTTGCAGTGACAGATATAGGCCATTTTATATCAGCATATACCATGGAGAACTGTTTGGGAGAGGGTGTGGCCTACAATGTGAACTGTGGTCTATGCTTAGTGGCAAAGCCCTAGGATGTGTATATCCATTGCAGGTGTTGTGCCACACTAATGAAAGATGCTTATGTGGGGTGTTATGGGAGGTGTGGGAGGTGGGGAACATGGGAATCCCTGTAATTTCTGTGTAACATTTAGGTAATCTAAGCACCTTTTAAAATACATATATATATAAGAAATTACATTTATGTAAGCAAATGAACATATATGCATATATATTTATATATCATTTTACAAATATCAGTTTGTATTGTGAAAAATTAATTTTTACCCACAGTAAAAAAAAAAAAGAAAAAGAATAAAAAAGAAATGAGACTCACAAAGAGAATGCTGACCAAAAATTTGGACACATAAGAATGTACATTACATGATGCATTATATAAATGTCAAAAAGGGCAGAAATAACCTCTTCTGCTTGAATTCTATAAAGTGGTTACAACTGGGTATGGGACTTTAACTGGCACAAAGAATCTTCTTGGAACCTGGCTATGATCTGCATTTTTCTGGCTTTTGGTTACAAGGACTATTTTAGTTTTTGAAAATTCATTGAATTTATGAAAGGACATTTTCCAATATATATATGATGGTTCATTGAAAATAATTTCTTTTAAATTCCAGCTGACACTGTCTCAGTTTGCCAAACTGCTGTGACAAATAATTCACAATGGGTTGGCTGACAAACTGAATTTTTTTGGCTCACAAATTTGAAGCTAGAGGAAGTCCAAAATCATGGCACCAGCAAGGCAATACTTTCTCACCAAAGTCTGTAACATTCTGGAAATGGCTGCAAGTGATCTTGGGTCTCCTTGTCTTTTATACCTACCTCACCTAACATGGTGAAATCTTCTCCTTTCTCTTTGGGGTTCCATTGGCTTCTGGCTTCTGGTTCCTCCTAGTCATTTTTCTTACTCTGGGTTACAGTTTCTACTTTTTTGTCTGAATTTATTCTGCTTATATACAACTCCAGTAATCTGGAATAAGACCAACCTCATTTAGTTGGGCCACAAATGAACAAAAATAGCATCTTCATTAGATCATATTTACAATAGTTATTGTGGAATAAAAATATTTCTTATTAGTCTGCATAATTCAATCTATCTCATCCTTCTATAGTGAGAAATTGTAGAATATTCTATTTGGGAGTCTTATTCATCAATACCCATTTCTGCCTGGATTTATTGTAAATAAATCCATCCTTCCCTCCACACTGCTTCCCCCAGGGCTTTCCATGCTTTTCTGGATCATCAATATTGCATAGGTAAAACAAGAGTTCTCCTGGTTTATTAATCAATAAGCCATACATGAGGTCCCTGGGCTCACTGTGGAATCTCGAAGGAAAGGGCTAATTTTTCTTAGCCTAGGAATGATAAGATGGAGGTGAGGGAAAGGAAAGTATTATTTATATTTGAATGAGCCATGACATTCTGAAATAGAATTTCCATGGCTTTATATTAAGTATATAGTTTTATTCTCACCTTCTTCACCAAGACATTAATTCAGCTGCTGTGGGTAGAAGTGAAAGTGTTGGGTCTTAAAAGGTCCCTATAATATTTTAATGAATTGTTTAGAGGTGTGGTAGATGATTTGCAGAGATGAGCACAGCTTTGAGACTTTCTCTGAATCCATCTATTTTCCATGGGACTCTGCAGCTACTTCTATCAAGAAGTGAATATTTTAATGAACTTTGGAATTGGAGCTTGACTTTACTGTCTTATTTATTCTGACCAAGAGATTTTAGTGGAAATGACAGCTTGCCTCAAGAGACCTTGGGGTGTTTCTACTTCCCTTTCAGGAAACCTGCACCTGCCATTTCAACAGCTCCAGACTACCAGCTAGAAGATGGTGGGACACATGCAATAGATAGCAGTTGTCTCAGTAAAAGTCACCCTAACCCAGCCTCTATCCAAATAAAAACACAAGTATGAATGTGGGTCCAGTTAGAATCAGCAGAACCTTACCTGTTGACTCAGCTGAATACAGCCCATAAGGAATGTTATTGACAGCAACACAAATCCAATATTATATGGCTGCAGTCATAATATTAATATATATAATATTATCTTAAACCCTTTATTTTGGAATGGCTTATTACGCAGCAATTGCTAACTGGTATCAATGTGAACAGAATAATCAGGTGCTTATTTTTAGGATTCCTTCAGATATTTGAAGACAACATTCATGATCACACTATTATTCCAGGTGATTTCAGATAAGTGTATTAAAAAATTGACTAGTTTTGAGATTCCATTCAGGTAAAGCAGTGGATGTTGAATGGGCATGCATATTTGTTCAAGAATACCTTCTGTGCTGACTCAGAACACTCCATTCCCAGGGTAATCAGTGGGCTGGATTTCAGTCTCTTATGTAAGTCAGCCTTACATCATGAATCTTAAATAGAAATTTGAACATTAAGACTTTATTAATTGGAAGATAAAATCAACACATAGAGTGTACACTAATGAAACCTTCAATGTTTATGAAGGAATTTAGAGAAAAGGCAGATGTTTTGTTTTGAGGAATGCAGAGAGACATTTATTTTCCACTAAAATAATACAGATCATGCAACCTAGTCCTGCACCCAAATCATAAAACATCTTGCATATGGAAACCATGTAAAACAATTCTTTTCTTTAATAATAAAATGCAAGATTTAAAATTTTGATTCAACATATTTAAGGTCAGATCTGACTATTAAGTAGGTTCTCATTAAAGAAATTTTTTAAAAACCTTAATTTTACATAGAATCATAATTTCTGAGGGTTTCATCCCTGCAGTCGCATCACTTTGTCAATTCCTGGAACAATGCATTTTATGACTTTCCACTAAATAATATTTTCAAAGCCTCTTTATGTTTTTTTTCCCTCAAAATGTACATGAAAGTTTTCAATGTATGTGAACATAGCATACATCACCGAGGCTGGTGCACTTGTCTTTGCATTATGTATAGCAAAAGAACAAATATACACTCTAAAAGTCATACCATAAAATAAAGAGACATCTATGAGGTGAGACACAGGTGGAAAAGACCTCATATTTCCCCAGAGATGATGAGATTACACGTATAAAGGAAATAATCTTAGAAAATGAGTAAATGATGCCAACAAACAGCCCATAGCCCAGAAGCCCAGCTGCAAAATATATTACCATGTCATTGAGGAAGGTGTCAAAATAGGCAAGTTGGACAATCTGATTATATTCACAGAAAAAGTGGGGGATATCCAGGTGTGTACAAAATGACAGTTCCAACACTAGTGAGCTTTGTACCAAAGCACAGGGGAAACTTATAATCCAGTACTCCAATACTTGCAGGTTACAGAGTTGGGGGATCATGATGATCATGAAGTACAAGTGATGACAGAAGGCCACGAAGTGATAATAGGGCATTGGGCAAGGAGGAAGATCTCCAACACTAAAAAGAGTAAGTAAAAGTAATATCTGGGTGACAGCTTCCATAGGTTATGACTCTGATCTGCATCTGCAAGTTCACTGGCATCTTTGGGATAGTGATGGAGGATAAACAGATGTCTATAAAAGATAGATAGGAAAGTTGAAATTACATTGGAGTGTGGAGGTGGGAGTCAGTGATGGAGACCAAGGCTGATGAGCAGGTTCCCAAAGATGGTGACCAGTACATGGACAGCAAAGAGATGGGACTACAATTCTGATTCCTGTGAAAATCCCAGGAGAAGAAATTCTAGAACTGTGTTTGATTTCCTGATTCCATGTGGTTGGTGTGACTATCTGGAAATAAAGAATATGATTAATTATAAACCAAGCATTACTAATCTACCTATAATTTTCCCTTTTACAAATGGGAAATCTATTTCTTAATTTTGTCCATGATTCTGGTCCCCTTTAGGTGATCCTTTGAGCAATCTCCAATTAGGGATTCCTGTCCCACTTTCAGGTAATTCTTAAAACAGTCATGTATTCTATGGAACTGAAGAGAAATTCATTCTCTTAGAAGAATATGTATTGTGTTCTGACTTTTTGTCAGTCACTGTCTAGCAAAATGTTTAAGGTATGAAAAAAGTGTATGCATTCTGTTGAAGAAGAAATAATATAAGCAATAAACATATAACCATAGCATTCCATATTATTACAAGTGCTGCAATGAAAAGAAAGCAGGTTAAAAAAAAAAAGAAAGAAAATGATGAGGCCATGCTATTTATCCCACTGGTTTCAGGCAATACCAACATACATGGTGATCTCTGAACAGTGACTTCATATAAGAGAAAGCATGAAACACTAAGATATCTAGGGAAGTGTGTGCTCTTCAGAGGGAATGCCTCAGGCAAAAGCCCTAAGGAAAGGCAGTTTTATGATGTTCAATGTCAACAAGGAAGCTAGTGCAGCAGTGGAATGTGTAAGGAAGAAAGAGATGACAGATAGATTCTGAGAAGTTTAAAGAACCAGGTGGCCTCACTGCTGCTGAAACTTCAAAACATAGAGAGTTTCTACTACACATGATATAACTCTTGCACTTTATTAATTTTGTTGCAAATATTCCCCCCCAAATTTAAAAAAGAGTCACTTCTATTTCCATTGTTAAGTTTGCATCCAAAGTTTGTATTTTATGAGACAAATATTGGAAATTATGAGTTCAGATATTCCTACTTTGTGGATGGCTCTACTACTCACCTGGATGGTTACTCAGAGAGGAGTTTTCCAGTTGGAAGTCTAAATTCCTTCGTGGGTGTTTATTATACTAACTGGACTTCCATTCCTATTACCCAGTTGTTAAAAATGACCCCCTGAAATGCTAAATTCAATGGAATCTTCCTTTTATAAAATAAAATAAATATAAAATTAATTAATTAATTAAGCAAGGAAGGATATTTCTCATATCTGGGTTAGACAGAATTAGCTCTCAGATAAGCTCAAATAAAAACTCTCAGCTGCCCTTCAACCTGACTCCATCCTGTCATATCTAATTGACTCTCCCGCTCACCAGGATGGTTTCTCAGAGTGAAAGGTCTTGAGGTGGAAGTCTGAATTCCTCCTGAGTCTTTGATGATGAATAACAAAGCTTCTTCTCCAAACAAGACAGCAAGAAGGAGTAAAGAATCAGTCCCCCAGCCAGAGCTAAGACCCCAAAGAAACCATTATGCCCCATCTAGCCCAAGGCTGCACAAGGTGAAGCACAGTCACAAAGGAGGTATTTACAGTTTCCTCATACCTGTTCCTTCAGCACTTTTGCCTCTTGTAACTCCAACCACTGATCCATCATATCCAGTTGGGAAACTAATCTGAACAGAAAAAAAAATCTTTGCTGATTTTCTGTTCCATTCCATAGATCTAACCACATAACAGCCTATCCAATCTTTCAAAATAAAAATTTCTCCAAGTCTAAGACTGAGGAATCTATCTTGAGTAGGTCCCTTGGATCTCAAAGCACTGACTTTGGGTGATGGCATTCCCAAAATTTCCTATTCTTCTCCTCAACCAAGAGGAGAACTGGGTTCATTAGATACAAAACCATGGATACTCAACTTCTTTGCTTGAGGACGTTTTACCAAAACTATTGGGAATGAAATGATTATGACACAAATTAGGACCTGTTATATATTCCTTCATTTATAAAAAGTTTATTAATTATAAGAAATATATTTAGAGCTTGTATAGATCATGTCCTGTTCACAAGAACTTCTAGAGAATGTCTCATTTAATTTGACCCCCATATTCTTGTTTGGTGCTAAATTTTTTTTGATTAATATAACTAATATCATTTCTATTCATTTAAAGTATAGTACAAATAAAAATTTATATGTGTATATATTAAATTTTTATATAATAACAGAAATATAACCAAATAGTTAAAATCTTTAACACTATGAAGTTTATAATTCTCTGGTTATAATTATATTCACTTTTTTGGGCTAGCATCACCAATGTCCCTAACCTAAATTCTTTCATCACCTCAAACAAAACCTTTGCATCCATTAAGCAATATCTCTCCATTGCCCTCTCACGTGATCCCTTGTATTCTATAATACGTTATCTATGTCTATGAATTTGCTTACATCTGCGTATTTAATAAAAGACAGATCTTGTAATATTTATCTTTTTGAGTCTGCACCACTTCACTCAAAATGATATCTTCATGTTTCACCCATTTTGGAACATATATAGATATTTCATTCTATTTTATTTATCATTAGCATTCCATGGGATATATATACCCCATTGTGTTTATCCATCTATTAGTTGCTATATAATGATATTGCATTTACCTTTTGTTAAATAGTGAAGAATAATTAATGACATAAGGATGAGAATGGAAAGGTAGAACAAAGATCAGACCTAAAGAAGGAAAGCCCCAGCTATGGAAATAGAGAATACTCAGAAATTTAAATGAAGCATGGCAAGTGGGAACAGAGTGTGGTTGACAGAATGAAAGAGTAAAACCCATATGGCTTTCCATGGTTAACCATGCAAGAATATTCTATTTTGATGCCTTGTCAATCACAAGTCTACTTTTGTGTCTTTGGAGTAACTTCAGGTAAAACTCAACAAGCCTATAGTCACCTAATCCCCAATATGTGGGTGAGCCCATCCAATACCAGCAGAGCCTCCATGGCTGACACACAGCTGGCTACATAACAATAAATAGCTTTGCAGGGATCCAAACATATTCACATCACAGACTTATCAAATAGTAGTTGAAGAATCTGTGGCAGATGGGGATGTTGTATGTAGCCTTTGGTAAGCCCATATAGGCAAATTAAAAATATATATCTTGAGGATGTTGGAGCAATGTTATGTCACATTTTGAGGAAAGCAAGGAGTGAATTCAGAAAGATTTTATGGTTTTCTGTTATACCCTAGTAGAGATAAAGCCTTAAATTTGGGCTATCAACATACCATGCAATCCCAGCTGTACATCATGAACCCAAAAGCCTTAAATTTGGGCATACACAAAACTGCTCTAAGTGAAAGCAGTATACTCGAGATCAGGTTTGACCAGGTACTGAAGTACAAGTGAGTTGGATGAGCAAACAGTTCAGATTCCATGGCTCCTACACTTCTGAGCCTATACTAATGGCCTCTTGGGAAGAACCTTATGATTAGCAGCTAAAGAAGAGGAACATCAGGGTTGATTAACAGATGGTTCTGTGAAATTCTAGTAATATTCAAAAAGGACGATGCAGAATTACATCTCCAACCTGTAGTTACAATGATGAACAGAAGAACGGGAACTCCTCTGAGCAGGTATAAGTTTGAGTAGTAACATTCATTGCTTTCAGTTTGAAAGGAAAGTTGGACAGAAATATTGATTTACACTAAATCATGGGTAGTATTTACAGTTTTGTGGAATGGTCAGAGAAATGGAAGAAAATGATGTGAATGAGTACAAAACATGAAGATATTTGTGTACTATGCAAATACTCACAAAGAGAAAACTCAGTGGGAGAACTTGTTATCAAAAAACAAGTTTCCTCATACCAGCTCATGAACTCAGTCATTTTCTCCAGTTACATCGGTTGCATCTGTCCTTATCCAAAGGATTCAATGTTCTCAGTGGTAGGGATGGAGGTTATGCCAGTGATGAAGAACATGGTCTTACACTCATCAAGCCAGATATGGTTTTAGTCACTGTTGAGGTGACCAACAGCCAATAACAGAAGAAAAATGAACAACTGATATGGCAAGATACCTGGGGGGATCCCTCAGTCACCTACTGACACATTGACTGAATTGGATCACTTCCATTATTGAAGAGACCAATGCCTCTGATTAATTTTTGCCTTACTCACTGCTAGATAAATTAGATCATGGGCTATCAAACGTGACCATCTCAATGCATAACCTTGGACTTTTGTTAAAATGTAAATTAGAATCCAGTAAGTCTGGGTTCATGTGCTAGAGAGTGAATTTCTGGGACACTCCCAGGTGAGTCTGAGGCTGCTGGACCATGGAGAATTCTTGGAGTAGTGAGCATTAATTATGGTGTGCATTTTTAGCATTATATTATCTTACTAATGCAGGGGACTTATTCATGATGCTGCTGAATACATCAGCAGGGTGCAAACACATAACAGGGGTGCTTAGCTCAGCATCTGTCACTGACATCTAATTGTACAGGCAATGGAAAACCCTACCTCCTTGTCTCCTAGATGCATGTGATTTACTAGTTTAGGTAAGAGGTAGTTAGTGGATATGGACCCTTGCAACAACTCATATAAATGAAAGTCCAGGCAATGATAGTGATTTTATTCCAGTTTCATGCACCACTACTGCCAACAGGCTAAGCACTTTCCATATTTCTAACAGCTTAGTCTATTGTTTGCCTTTTTAAAACTACAAAAAAAAGAATTGCAATATGTTCATTCTTTTGTGTTTGGATTTTGTGCTCAGCAGTATGATCCTGAGTTAATCTTTAAATTTATTTAAGTTAAGAAAATACATGTTTACCTAATAACTCACACAAAAGATGAATATTAATAACAATTACTGTAGTTCTTTGACATTGGAGAAGAATGTAAAATCACACAAGACTTCTAAAAGAATATGTAGATAAACCTAGGTAAAAGAAATACAAAGGAATAGGATTTAACATAATTGATGGACTCAAGAACAATAAAACCCTGCATGTCAAAAAAATCATGAAGAAAATAAAATGCAAATGAAAAATTAGGAGTATATTTAGAATATGTTGGGCATTACAACACAAAACATAACAATGTAGATATGGCAATAGGTCTGTTAGTCTAATGAAAAAAAATTCTCAAGAGAAATATTTAATGGTTGTAAACCAACTTAGAAAGAATAATACAAATATCATAAACCTGAAAATAAGTCCATATTCATTAGTAACAAAAGGAGGAGAAAGGAAATAATTAAGGAAACCAAATTTTCCAACCACCAGTTTTGTAAAATAAGATAAAAATATCCAGTTGTGGGTGAGCCTGAGGTAGAACAGAAAAACTTGTCAATGGAAGGATTGTCAATAGAAAATGGCTTACCCAAGAAAAGTGCTTGTACTCAGAGGTCTTACTCTAATGTCTGACCTATTTCTAAGACTGACACCTCTGGAGAAAGAACATTTCTTGATCAAGGAAGAGAATTCAGAATGGAAGTTTTAAATCAGATAGACTCCTTTTTTCTTTGAGATTTAACTAGTATTATTATAAGACTTAGTGTCAATATAATGATGCTTAAGATACTGGCTAAATAAGATAATTTAGACAACCTGGGTTTGGCCTTTTCTCTGTTCATCAAAACTGTGACCTTGAGCTAGTTGCTTTGTTCCTATAAGCTCTTACTCCCTCATCTTTAACTAAAGGAACATGAAAGTTGTTAGATAGAAGAGATATTGCAAGAATTTATTGAAACAATGTGTATAACATGTTTAAGTGTTGCCACATAGGGAGTGTCATGGTTTTTATTATTCAATAGAGATTAACTAATTTTCTTCTTGAAAAGCTTTTATTCATTCAATGTTTGTATTTCTGTGTGGCAGACACCACTTCATATTTAACCATCCATCCCTCCTTGTCACTCCATTCAACAAATATACACTAAGCATATGTCCCATACCAAGGACTGTACTAGGCATTACACTTACAGAAATGGATAGATGAAATCTGAAATTCAAGTAATCCACATTGGGATGAGATGAAAAATTCAGGAAATTTGACAGAAATGATAAAAAAAATGAATGAGATAAAAAGAAGGGAAATTTTGTGACTAATTTCATTGACATAACTCTAGAAAATCATCTCTGTAAATGAGTTTGCAGGGGAGCATTAACAAATAGAAATAGAAACAATCAGCTCTGATGACATATATTAAATGTGTGAGATAAGATTCATTTTAAATAAAATTCAAGTCATTAATATAAATAGCTGAGTGTTAGTCAAGTTCAATTCACCAAACTTAAAATTTCCAAATAGGAAGTGGAAAAGGAGACCCAAGATATGACTATAAATAGTAGAAAGCAGGGCAGGAAAACCCCAAAGAAAGACTCAAGGAATTAGTTGTTTAAAAATTTGTAATATCAGATGAATTCAAAATGCCTATTTCTGGCCCTCATTATTTTGATCCATGCTACTTGTGACATTTCTACAACGTTCCCTTCACTGAGAAGTATTTTTCTTGGGGTAGGCCTGCTAGGATTTGCACTGTTTGGAGTGTGCTGTGCTACCTGGACATGTACATCCATGTCTCTCAAAAGATTTGGGAAATTTTCAGCCATTATTTCCTCCAACACTGCTTCTGCTCCCTATACCTCATATTCTCCCTCTGGGATGCTTCTAATGGATATGTTTGTGTGTTTCATGTTTTCATTCAATTTCCTGAAGCCTTGCTGAAAATTTTCTGTCTTTTAAACCATCTGCTCTCTCTGTGTGCTTTTAGACATACTATCTTCTAACTCACTCATTCTTTCCTCTGCCTGTTCATAGCTGTGGTTATGTGCTTCCAACATATTTTTACTTTATTTCATTGTACCATTCATCCAGTCAAGTCAGTTACATTTTTATGTATGTTTGCAATTTCTTCTGTATGTTCCCCCAGTGTCTTCCTATTTTTAATAAATTTATTTTTAAAGAAGCTTTAGATTCCATACATGTTACATAAAAATTTAGGGGATTCCCATATACCTGACCTCCTCCTTCTCCTACATTTTCCCAATTAACAACATCTTTCATTAGTGTGGTACATTTTTTACAATTCATGAACTCATACTTAAGTATTGGTAGTACCCACAGTCTACAATTGACACAGCACAGTTTTATAGGCATAGACAAATATATAATTGTCTGTATCCACCATTGCAATATTATGCAAAACAATGCCAATATCCTCAAAATACCCAATGTTACACTTATTCTTTCCTCACCGTCCCCTCAGAATCTCTGGTGATCACTTTCTTAATATCATTGTTATGATTTCTTCCATTGCTATTATAATAAGTCTACATTATACCATAGTTGCATTTCCTCTTATGTTTGTTCATTCTTCAGTCTTGAGGATTTGGGAGTGGTGATTCCAAAATTTGCTTCCCATCTGCTTCTGATTGTGAGGGGGCTTAGGTCTCAGGAGGCAGATGGATGGAACTATCTTGCTTGATATTGTAGATACACTCTGTTTATTGTGATGGGCATTGGCCACCATCATCCTTTTGTTACTTGTCTTGGGTGAATCCAAGAAACTGGAGGGTATGTGTTGACTGCAACTCTGCCGAGATTCAAGACTCAAGTGGCATATGAACAGCTGGAACATTCAAGTCTCTGGGACAGATATTTAATGGGTATAATGCTAGTTACAGGTTCAGATAAAATGGCATAAGAACCATGTGCAGGAAAATTATAAATGAGTCCAACTAATGTATTGGGGATACATTATCATATATTCAAATGTAAGGCCCAATGACAGGATGAAAAATTCATCCACTAGTGTCTTCTTCATATCTTTTATCTTTTCCTTTGGTTCATTAAGTTGATTCAGGATATTTGTCTGTACATCCTTGCTTTCTTTTTTCCATGTTATGCATTTCCACTTCTTATTTTTTTCATTAGACTGGGCCATGCCTTCTTGTTTCTTAGCATGTCATTAATTTTTTGCTGGTGTCTAGGCATCTATTTATCTTGATGGGCTTATTAAGATGGTTAGCTTTTCTTTCATCTCTAGGGTTTTGTTTGTTTTGTGTTAAGTTTCCTTTTTGGCACCTGGTTCCATTTATTCTATATCTTTGTAATTGTACATGTTTGCCCCAATAAATATCGAGATCATTGAAAAGGAAGGGAAAGAGAAAAAGAATTTTAAAAAAGAAAAAGATGGAAAAGGAACTCTAAAAAACACAAGGAAGAAAAGAAAAAATAAATAAGTAATATGAGTAAAAGTCATAAATAATTATAAAGGATTAAGAATTAAAAATGTGGAGTAAAAAAGAAACAGAAAAAAAAAAGTAGACTAAAAGACCAGAAATATGAGCAGAAAGAAAATGAGGAACAATGAAAAGAAGGTGGAAAACTAGAAAAACAACAGAAGCGGGAAAAATGAAAGAACAACAATAAAAAATAAACCAAGGAGAAAAGAGAGAATAATGATGGAAAAAAGCAACTACAACAACAGCAAACAACAAGAAAAAACAGGCTTCCTTCTCAGACCAGAAACAACAAGAAGGTAGGCAGCCTTATCAAATGTCTAGCAAATGTCTCAGGCTGCCAGTCCTCACCAATCATCTTTCAGCCTGCCTTTTCCAGGTAAGGTCCTGGGGTGTAGAGGAAATAAGGAATACAATAATAGAAAATAACAAATCAAATAGCCTAAATAAATCTAACTTCCCATCCTGAAGATGCTTGCCCTTCTATTCCTGCTTCCTGCAGGTCCTGGGGTGCCTCTCCTTAACCCCTTATCACTCAGGTCAGTTAGGTTATTTTTTGTCAGAGATAGCTGGTATTGAACCTGGGACTTCATTTATGTTAATCAGAGTTTAACTCCAGAGCTGCACCAGCTGCACGTGTTAGGTTAGGCTTCTGAAGGCTTCTGAAAGCTTGCGGGTTACCTCTGCCTGCCTTCTTTTTCCTCAGACCATTTGGGCTTCTGATGATATGCCCATTGCCTTTTAGGCCCCCTACTCTGTCAGGCTGTTAGGTGCCTGTCAAGCCACACCCTCATGGACCCAGTTCCTCTCTCTACCTGGAAGAGTGGGTGTGGCCACATCCCTGATCAGTTCCCCACATCTCTCTCCCTGGAGGTGCTATTGAACTGGCTGGCATCCTTTTTTGTCCACCCACCATATCTCCACTCCTCCTATACCTTTCTCCCCCTGAGTTGGCTGGGTGCTAGTCCCCACATATGTTTGCCCTGCAGTTCTCCCACCTCAAGAGCTTGCTGGGTACTTGTATGTTCCCCTGGTTGCCCAAGTGTGGGGGACATAACTCACTCTAGGAGACTGCTGATTGCTCATCTTTCAGCCAATTCACTTCCCTGGATTCCCTCTCCCTCTGAGCCAGCTTGAGTACCCTATCTCCGATGATTCCTTTCCCCCCTGGACAACTGGGTCTCCACTCTCTAGCTGTGAACTCCATTTGCCCACACGGTCCAGTGGCTTCCCTTCTCCTGATTAGGCTGCCTACTTTCCTGCTGTTTCTGGAGAAGGATTTCAGCCTGCTGTTCCCTACACTGACATCTTGGATCTTTCATTTAGTTTTTAAGCTAGTCTATTCTACCTTTGCAGAAACATGACTCAAAAAATGCAAGGTATCTGCTCAAAGTTATAAACCCAGAAAAAGATGAAACTTTGATTGAAACTCTGTCAAGATGTTTCCCGTTCTTAGCTCTGGAACAGTGTTAACAAATTTTTGTGATTTGGAACCCCTGAGGTTTTTGGCAATGTATGGGAACATTTATGAAAGTCTCTACTGGCATCTGGTGCATAAGGACCAGGATGCTATTAAACATCCTATTATACCCAGGGCTACTTCCACCACAAATATTATCTAGTCCAAAAATTTAAAAGAGAGACCTTGCTCTTGATCAGCAATTTACTAGCTGATGCACTGGAGAATTACCTGGCTCTTGTTCAATGCAGATTCTGTTTCTAGAGGACTGTGTCACTCACAAGCACCCAGGTACTGCAGGTCCTGGTCAGTGGCTGAACTGGTGATTGGCATTCCTGTCAGACAGGTTGGGTAGATATTTTAGGTATTCTCCAGCAAGAATCTTCCTGCCAATATCACATCAGATTCTAGGTGATTAATTATTGGACTTGCAATTTTAGCATCTGTCTGTTCTCATTTACACAGCCACGTGGTTTCTTACTTCTTCACAGGAAATGAACTCTTTAGGACTTCGCTTCCTTATCTAAGATATGAGTGAAATGCCATCTCATTATGGTGTCGATATGAAAATTAAGGGATGGAATAATTTCTTTTTTAATCTGAATTTTGTATTTTTTATTACAGAAATTGTATGCTTACAAAACAATCATATAAAATGGGCAGATTCCCATATATTACTCCCCCACCAACACCTTGCATTGTTCTGGAACATTTGTTACATATTATGAAAGAACATAATCAGACTATTGACACTATGGTCCATAGTGTACACTTGGAATATTTTTCCATAAACCCCCTATTATTGACACCATGTATTAATATTGTACATGTGTTATAGTTCATAAGAGAATGCTCTCATATTTGTACTGATAACCACAGCCCATAAAGATAGACTACCTTTAAAACTTATTGAAAACTGCCTGGCTTAGAGAAGATGGTCATTGAAAGCAGCTACTGAGACTATATTCTAGTTCAGCATTTACTAAACAATTTGTGTCCTCTGATAGGTGTTCTGGACAGGAAGTGAGTCTGGTCATGCCTTACTCCCAGGAGACAGCAAGGTGTGGTCTTGGACAGGCCTCCATTTGGAGCACAATGCCCAAGAGATCAATTGTTATTGGGTACATATTACCCACAGAAAGCTATCAGGTCCCAATCCTTGGGTAGTAAAAGTGCTGCCTTGTCTGGTGAAGTGGCCATTGCACATTTGATTTATTTATGGATCTTGGCTTGGATTATAAGGAAGGGACTTCAGTCCATTCACAAGTGCCTTTACAAGGGTGAGTCAGAGGGAGTTCACACACAGAAGAGGAAGAGAAAAGGTCAATGGAGATGGAGACTGGAAAGTTGCAGCCAAAATCACAGACTGCCAGAAGCCACCAGAAATCAGAGGAGGAAAGGAAGAGATTTTCCCTAGAGCTATGAAGGATCCCAGCTCTGTTAACACCTAGATTTTAACCCAGTGAAGCTGATTTCAGACCTTTGGCCTCTAAGTATATAGGAGAATATATTTTTATTATTTTTCAGCCACCAACTTTGTAGTAAATAGTTATAGAAGCCAGAGGGAACAAATACCCCCTTTATCTACATTGTTACATTCATGGACATAGTCTCTGACCTCTTCACTCCAAGTAGACATGTAAGAATTTTAAGATTTTTGCAACATGTTTGTATATGATCCACTCTGGTAATATCCATAAGGCTGCAGTTTCTCAGTCACTCAAATTATCCCTCTAACTGTTTCTCATCCTCCAGCTTAGAAAGAAACCCAAAAGTATATAATTCATAAATATTTGTTAATAACTCAGACATGAAAAGCTTGATTATCTTATCTTATTAAACTCTCTAATACATCACATTCATGTGGTGTTTAAATCAATTAAGAATAATCACCAGCTAGATTTAAGAATAAAGACTACTTATATCTCTATCCTCCAATGATTTGTATATTGGAATTTAAAACTCTCCAAAATAAAGTTTGAACTTTAAGATATGGAGAATATATTCAAAGGTAACTATGGCAGTTTTCTTCTCTTCTCCACATACTGATTACAAATCTGTATGAATGATAACAAGAATGATAATCATATAATTACAAATACAAATTGTCTTCTGAAATCATACACTTCTTGCTATCCAAAATTCAAGAACCAACCAGATTTGGATAGTATGGAGTTACTTACATTTCCCCCTCTACATTATATTAATTTCCTTGACATATGCATATTTTATTTGTCTCATTCTCTCAATATCTCTCTCATTCCACATCTAATCTACCCTTCTATATCCCTCCTTCCTTCTTACCCTCTCTCTCCCTATCTCTTTGTCTCCTTGTCTCTGTCTTCCAACCTCTTTGTCTCTCTCTTTCTCTCTCTCTGTTTCACTATCTCTGTCTTCTGAAATCATTATACAATCATTTACATAGTAAGAATGTAGAAAACTAGAAAACACATCAGTACCACTATAATATGGAAAAACCAACTAATTTACAAAATCAAGATATTTAATGAATCTGTCAGAAATCTGAGGTCACAGAATAAACAAATAGCCTGAAATCTAAAGAAATTCAGTGTTTCCTAAAGAGGATGAATTGTGAGGAACGGGCTGACTGTGAAGAACATGAAGGAACAGAGCATCAACATACAATCAGATATGATTTCAGGGAAATTTTAATGAATCACTAAAGGATTTTTGGTTTGGTCTGTCTACCACAATGAAACAGTCTTGGGGATATTACTTCTTTGGACTCTAAGACCAATAGTCATGTGTACAAAAAGAGATCTTGCCCCAGAACAAGGCAAAGAGAGTTGTGAGTTGGGTAAAGAAGAATCAGAAATTGTAAAGGGTCAAGGAGATAAAGGTATGACAGAAATTGCATCAAATATAGAACAATAGAATGGTCCATTCCCAAGGGCTATTTCGGAGACAACTTTCCTTGAATTTGATGATATTGATGAGCCCATTTGTGTGGATTTCTCCATTGGTGTGTGATGAGCACATGGGTGTGGGAAGCACACGTGGTGAGTGACAATATATGAGCAAATTCAGAGCTCAGTTCACAAAGGAAAAATGAAAAATAGATTTTGGTTAGCAGAAAAATGTTCTCTTATGCTCATATGGATTTATGACTATCATTTCTAATTAATGAAAAGAATTTAAGGAGTTTAATCAGAAAAATATCACAATTACATTCATGACTATGATCCAGGGCTAATAAATTATTGATTATGTGATTTTGTGTATTGCATGATATTACAACAAATGTACCTAACACATCTTGTTCATATAGCATTTTAAATTTTTAAGATTTAACTAGCAACAGGAAAGTCACTGCATGATTTTTGGTGCATGAAATCAATCCTCAAATAAGGTGGGCTCATTTACATTTTTTATCAATATACCTAGTTCTAGCACCATTTATCAAAAGATTTTCTTTCCTCCTTGAATTGTGTTAGTCTCTGATGAAAATCTGTTAAACATATATGTCTGGGTCTATTCCTGGACTGTCTTGTCCTATTGATCTGTATGTCTATCTTTAAACTATTAATGCAAAGTCTTGAAATTAGGTTGTGTGAGAACCCTAATTTTGTTCCTATTTAAAAGAGTGAACCTATTCTCTACCCCTCTAGTTTCCCTATATATATTAGAAAAGACTTGTTAATATCTACCAAAATAAAAGTATGCATCAATTTATATGAATTTCACTACAAGTATAGATCAATTTATGGTTAATTGACATATATACTATAGGGAATCTTCCAGTTCATTAACGTGAATTCAGATGAGGATCCTATGATTTCTGATCTCCCATTATGAAAGATGAACATTCACATTTTCTTGAGAACAGGTGGGTCTGTGAATGTGATGGATTTCACTTTGTGATTGTATTGCATTTTATGACAATTGGCAGGAATTTTTCCATTGAAATTCAGACCCATATACATTCCCTTTGAGTTTATTAAAATAAAGTGCAACCAGACTGGATCTAACCTAAATTAGTGAGTCATTAAAAAAAAGACAAGGTCCTTCCTGAAGGGAGAGATTCAACTCCTGGGACAGACTCTGCTGCTAGCCTTGAAAAATAACCTAAAATGAAGTGAGAGGGATATATGAATAAGACTTGAGAGCATATCCAGGAACTGAGAGTGAGTCTCAGCTTACAGTCAGAAAGATAATGGGAACTCAGTCCTACTACCACAAGGAACTGAATTCTGCCAATAATCTGAGTAAGCCTGGAAGAAAATCTGGAGATCCAAATGATAACATAGCCTGTGTGTCTCTGGGCCTGTTTTTGATGGGAAAACTCACATGGGAAGTCTGTCTCTGGGTGAATCCTACCACCAAAATTAACCCTCCAAGTAAAAGCAACTATAGAAAATTGCAAGAGTATTAAAAATAGAGACAGAACCCCAAAGTAGCAATTCTGAAAATACATTCTGTGTGTTCTAGAAATAAGCAAATAAATAAATACATGGGAAAAATTGAAAAATAAAATAAATTGTAACATTCCTGGTGGAGCAAAAAGGGTAAGTTTCTGCTGGAGCTGAATTAAGTGCACAAATAAAGCAATCTCAAAAATTATATCATAAATTCAGAACAAGGATAAGATGAAGAGCTGTAAAAATCTGATTAACCACAAACTTTTATAAAAGCTAATATACCTTGAGCAAGTATCAAAGAGGAGCTATAACACAAAGCCAATCAACAAGAAAACCCTAGAGAAGAGAGAAAAACTGAAACCCCAAATAGACACATGAAGAAAATCAGATGCAAACACATCAACATAAAATGACAAAATATGCTAAAAAAACAGGAAGATATGGACCATTAAAAGGAACAAAATAAACCTCCAGACAAGATACAGGATTTAGAACATCTAATCAAAGATGTTCAAAAAATATCTTTAACAAATTCATTACTTAGAAAGTTTAAGGAATGAAGAAGACACTGGAGTGGATTTGGAAGAATAGGAACAAGCATCCACTCCTGGTGGGAATGAAGAATGGTGCAGTCATTGTGGAGGATGCTTTGGCACTTCCTCAGGAAGCTAATTATAGAATTTTCATGTGATCCAGCAATTGTAATTCTAGTTATATACCCAGAAGAATTGAAAGCAATGACACAAACAGATATATGAACACCCATAGCAGCATTATTCACTATTGCCAAAAGTTGGATGCAACCTAAGTGTCCATCAACAGATGAATGGATAAGCAATATGTAGTATATACATAAAATGGAATATTACAGGCGGACAATATGGATGAATCTCAAAAACTTTATGTTGAATGAAGTAAGCCACTCACTAAAGGACAAACATTGCATGGATACACTGTTATGACCTAAATATATTGAGAAGACTTACAGAGGTAGAGTCTGGTAGTTTGATTACCAGGAGTTAGGAAGGGAGTATAAAGTGGTGAGTTGATGCTCAATCTGGGCAGAACCTATGATAAGGTGGAAGGGGGAGTTGGTGCAGGGATGTGAGTGGGGTTGACAGTACTGTAATGTGAGGGTGAGAAGGTGTGGGGCATGGGTTGGGCTATAGAAGGAACTAGCAGAGGGGTGGAAGAAGGAACAGGTGAACTCTGGGCAGGTGGAGTTCTGTGGCTGAAAATACAACTGTGGCCATTGTTTGTCCTGCATAACTTTGAAGTAATGGATACAATCCATTGTATATTTTCTAATATATTATGAAATTGTGCAAGACAAATTGTAAAGTATACTGCAACTCTAGTCCATGATTAGTAATAATGCTTCAATAGGGATTCACCAATTGTAACAAATGTACCACACTAATGAAGGATGTTGTTAATGTGAGAAAGAGTGGGAAGGGTAGGGAGTGGTGCATATGGGAATCCCTTAAAATTTTATGTAACATTTATGTAACCTAAAGCTTCTTTAAAAATAAAAATAATTATAAAAAATGAATAAAATTAAGAAATGGAAAAATAATATTGTGGGAATATTCTTTTGGCAAATATGGCAGGAGAGCAAAACTGGTTCAGGGTGTCAGTGATGAGGGGATGTGTGGAGAAAGGTGAACCTGGAACATGCTTCTATGGAATATGAATATTTTCATGTTGTAAGAGGGTATTATCTCAGTGTTTGGAGAAACACACAACAACAAAAAAATATTGAAATTCCATCTTGGTCAGTTCTGCTATGTTCTCAAATAGAGGGGCAAGAATCTTTTGAGTTTATAGGCTGGGCATAATAAAAGAAAACAGACCAATATAACAAGCCCTCAATATTTATGCATGATTCTATGAACCTTATTCTTGTAAAATTGCTATGTAGCCTATTAATAACTATTGCCTAAGTACTACCTCCTGAAAACATCTTTGGTTCTCAAACGTGACCTCTCTGTCAGCCAAACACAGCAAATAAATACACAACATTCCCTCCAATCTGAGGCATGACTCTTGAGGATGAGTCTTTCTGTCACTGAAGAATTAATACCAGGCACCAACCAGTGATGCTGTAGGGAAAAGACTTTGATAGCAGGAAATATTAAATACAAAAGCTTTTAAGGCTACGGGATTTCAAAATGACTTGGGAGGTCAATCCTGAGGTTACACTTCTTCATGTCTCAGGCAGAATCACTGTCAGTATAAATAAAGTCTGAAATAAGGGTGCTCCTGGTGCTCTAGAGCCATCCAGATACTATGGACAAGGTACACAAACCCCTGAAACCAGCACTTCTTCAGTGGGTCTTACCTTGGAATATATGACTACCTATTTCCACAATAACAAATTTTCACTCATTTATAAATTACTTTAGACATGATTCCTCTACCCCTCCTACTTGAGCTTAAAATTAGCACTATACTCATTACATATATGACTCAGAGACTTAAATCTTCATTCTGTTCATATACTGATTGAGCCTTGAATCTCAGAGGAGCTGCAGCCAACACCTACTCACCCAGGACAACTAACAAAATGATAACGGACTTCTCCTATTCCAAAAAAAACAGAGGTTCTACAACTGCAAGCAAAACAGTACATTCCATTTGACCCATAAGATATAAAACTTTTCTCAGAGACAGAGCAAGCATTACCATCCCAAAATCCTAAAAGTTGAGAAATGAACAAACATGGGGGGGAAGGGAGAGGGAATGCAACCACTGACAATGTAAATTTATTAATATTGTAGTCATGGAAGAACATATAACACTGATCTTAAGAAAGTGGTTATCAGAGATTCTGAGGATAAGGGGATTGAAAATTTGGTGGAACATAGGACATTTTTACGGCATTGGAATTAAGTACAAACCACCAGGTGAACTAAGGCCTTTGTTAATAGCCATGCTTCAATATGCATTTTTCAATTGTAACATATATACTACATGATGCAAGGTGTTATTAAGAGGGTAAGATGGAGAAGGGAAGGGTTTGTGGTATATGGGAATCCCTCATATTTTTTATGTAACTTTTCTGTAATCTAAAAACTCTTTGAAAATAATATTTATTGTACATAAAATAGAAGACACTGGGGGAGCTAAAACAATAATATGAATGCTTGCAACAAAAAATATCATGCTGCATGTAAATAAAGGTAAAATAAATTATATTAAAAATACAGTGGAGGTAAACAACAACAGATATGAGGTGGCAGAACAAAGGAACAGTGAGCTAGAAGATGGGGATTCCTAATTAGAACAGACAAGAACAGCTGTAGAAAAAAACAAACAAACAAAAAATTTTGAGCAAGCTCTTAGGGAAAGAGAGCACAAGGTACAGAAATATATGTGCTATGTATATTCCAGAAGATGAAGAGGAGACAAAAAGGACAGAAAGAAAATCTGAGGAAATAAGGGTCAAATATTTCTTGAATCTTTTGAAAAACATAGATATCTACATCCAGGAAGTGCAACAAACTCCAATCTGAATAAATCCAAATAGACCTACTCCAAGACACATACAAATCAAATATTAAATGCCAAAGATGAAGAAAGAATTCTGAAAGCAGCAATATAAAAGTGATTCATCATATACAAGGGATACTCAATAAGAATAAGTGTTGATTTCTTATAAAAAAACACAGAGGTGACAATCAGCAATGTGATAAATTTAATATTCTGAAAGAGAAAATCTGCCAGTCAAAATTTGTGTATCTGGAAAAATTGTTTTTCAAAAATGAGGGAGATAATAAAAGATAAACAGAAACTCAGAGTTATCTTCTCCACAAGATATATAAAGGGATTCCTGCAAGATGAAAGGAAAAATAAAAAACAGGAAATAGGCTTGGAAGAGAGTATGGAAATGAAGATTATATAAAAAAAAATAAGTAAAAGGGTAAAAAGAGAAATGAAAATAAGAAATATCATAAGGTTGAGATAAATGAATGAATTAAGTACTGCCTTTACAATAATAACATTCCATATCAATGGAGAAAACACCCCAATCTAAAGACCCAGAGTGGCAGAATGGATTTAAAAAATATGAGTCATCCAGAGACTTCTGGGAAGACAACATTGGAATAGGGAGGCAGGTCTGAACTGTCACAAAAACAATTGAGAAAGGACAAAAAGCTGTCAGACCTGCTTAGGGGTTCTGCAAATTATGAAACTGCTGTTTCCTCTTCGGAATGAGACAGACAGAGAGAGGAAAATCCCAAAATGACAACCGTGAGTTACTAAACCTCTGCAGTGGCTGAGAATGGCACCAATCCCCCACCCTCAAGGTACAGCTTGATCAATCCTGTGGCACAGTGCAGTCAACTGAGAGGGGAAAGGAGTTCTTCCTCCTTAGGAAGAGGGAGGGCACAATAGAGGGGAGACAGGGGTTTCTGTTCAGTGAATTTTGCCAGCAGATCCTGCTTTGAATCTCAGCTCTGGCCAGACCAGAAGCACAAGCAAGTGGAGGTTGAAATAGTCTTCACTATTAAAATGGTCACTGACAAAATCCACCTGCTGGCCCTCCAGGAAATTGGAAGGAAAAAATTGTTTTTCAGTCACCCTTGTTGCCAATCCCCAGAAGAATATCTGTACCCCATTAGTAAGTCACTGGTCTGAATTTCATAACTTAAGCTGAGCAATTTTAAAGACTGAAAAAATGTTAAACATAAATCCAAAAAAGCCATTAAACAAAACTGGTAGGTAAGAGGGAGAAATTGACTCTCAGAGTAAATACTCCAACAAATTCAGATATTTAGGCATCAGCAAAAAATTACAGGCCATATTGAGAAACAGGAAGAGATGGCATAGCCAAAGGAGCAAACCAAATATCCTGCAGAGAAATGGATTTAAGACAACTAATAAATGAAATTGACATAAATCTCCTAAGTCAACTCAAAGAGTTGAAGGAAAACATGACCACAGCAATAAATTATATAAGAAAACACTGGGTGAGTATAAAAACAATCTGAAAGCCTGAAAAGAAAAGTAACAGAGCTTATCAGAATGAAAGTTACAGTGGATGAAATTAAAAATACAATATAGTCATAAAACAGTGGATTTGAATTGATTGAAATTAAAATTAGTGATATTGAGGACAGAACATCTGAACTTGAAAAGACAGGAGAAGATAGAGAGAAAAGAATGGGACAATTGAACCATAATATCAGGGAACTGAATTGAAGCAGTCTTCATATAGGGAATCAATAGATGGATCTAGAACCTGGAAAGTCCGTGTGGACACCGATACCCCAAGATGGCTGCTGGAAGACCCTTGCAAGAATTCCCCCACCTAGAACGCAATTCCCAGAGATTCCCAGGAGAAGATCATTCTCCCGGGACATTATCATTGGCCCACCTGAGGAATAGATGCATGGGGTAATCAATCAAAACATCAAACACCTGGAACTCCTCCCATGCCATTAGCAAAGGGATGTAATAATTAATAATTTAAAAAGCAGGTGAAAACCTTTCTCAGCCCTGTTGCTCTCGGCCCTCCTGCTCTCGGCTCTCGTGGCTTTTGCACCCTGCTCTCACCATGTCCCCCCTGCATGGATCAACATGCAAGTTAAACCTGGGCATTTATAATCTATAATGGGAAATCATAGTCTATAAAACAGCCCTCTTTATCACTCTTCAGCTCCTTACCCTCTACCAGGGCCCCCTGATCTGCTATCATTCTCCCATTTCTCTTCTCTCCCTACCTCAATAAGTTACTGGCCTCACTAACTCACCTGACATGCTATGAAATTCATTTCTGCAGCATAAGTCAAGAACCTAGATTAAATCCACTAACAGAGTGATGTTCCAAAATTCACAAACAAACTCATTATCAGTGTCCCAGAATAGAATAGAAAATTGACAGAAAGAATATTTGCAGATATAATGACCAAAAACTACCCAACCTTTATGAAAGAAGTAAATATCATTATCCAAGGAGAACACACCCCAAACAGAATAAATCTCATTGGATCTACTCCAAGATACTTAAATTTCAGAATGACAAATATCAGAGATAAAGAGAGGACTCTGAAAGAAGTAAGAGAAAAGCGATGAATTACATATAGAGGAACCTCAATATGATTAAGTTCTGACCTCACATCAGAAACCTTGGAGGTGATAAGACCATTGGTATGATATATCTCAAGTTCTGAAAGGGAAAAAAAAATGCCAGCAAAGAATTCAGTATCCAGCAAATCTGTCCTTTGAGAATAAAGGAGATTCAAAGTTTTCAGAGACAAACAAAAGTTGAGAAACTATGTTACCAAAACACCAGATCTGCAAAAGATACTAAAGGCAATGTTGCAACCTGAGAGGAAAACACAAGGGAGAGAGATTTGGAGAAAGTGAAGACATAAAGATTATGACAAAGGGTAAATTAAAGGGTAAAAAGACAGACAAGCTCTTAGTTCTGAAGTATAGTGACAGCATCCTCAGTAGAGACTTGCCACCATTTTCTTTCCCAATCTATTTAGGTTCTGCATTGTCTGTTTAATTTTTTGACTGTTCAAGAGTAAAACACCAGAGGAAGACTGTCGGGAGCAAAAAAAAAAAAAAAAAAAAAATGATAATGAAACCACTGGAATCAGTTACCTTCAATCACTTGGCTATAGACTCCACCGAGGAAGAGTGGATTTATTGCACACAACACACAGAAAGCTGTTCAGAGATGTTATGCTGGAAAGGATCAATCATCCGGTGTCAGTAAAGTATCAGTTCTGATAATCAGATGTGATTTTTCAGATGGAACTAGGGGAGGAACTGTGGAGAAAAGGATAAGATAAACCAAGGCCAAAGTCCAGGTGGGAAAAATAACCACAAGAAACAAGAACTAATAACTTTGCAACAAATCTGCAAGAAAGACATATCCACCATACAGTCAAAGCTGATTTCTTACACTGGAGAGGATCCCTTTGAAATTAAAGATTTGGGAGAAGATTTCACTCACAGCTCCACATTGACTCAGTATGTGCTAACTGACATGGAAAAGAAACATTATATGAGCAAACAATTTCAAAAAGCCCTCAATTACCAGTCATCCTTTAGTCAACATGAGCAAATTCATATTAAAAGTAAATAATATGACTGTCACTTATGTGGAAAAGCCTTCAGAAGTAGTTCTGGCCTTAGACAACATGAAAAAACTCACACTAGAGAGAAGCCATATGGCTGCCATCTATGGGAAAGACTTCACTAATTGTGCTAATTTTAGATGACATGAGAGAACTTACACTAAATATATTGTAAATATGGAAGAACCTTCAGTCACAGCCATACTCTTTAAAAAAATTAAAGAACCCACACAGGAGTGTAATCCTATGTCAATATAATCAATGTAAATGCCTTTATTTGCAATCTATCCTTAAACAACATGATCATACTACCCTGGGAGAAATCCTAAGTCTTTAGTTATGTATAGTTGATTTCAGCTCAGCTCTGGCCCTGTTTTGAACAACAATAGTTTAGAGTAGGAATAGCTTCTAAACCATGAAACCAGAATAAGTCTTTAGTAGAAGAAGGAAGCTCTAGAGGAACAACAGATAATTTTTGCTGGAGTAGTTATTCAATGAAACAAATGTGGAAAATCCTTTACTTATTGAGAAAAGTTTGTAAAATATGTGAGGTTTCATATTGTATAAATCACTCTCTTTGTAAAGAATGAAGCAAAGTCTTCAGTAGTTTTGAGTTCCTTCCTCATTGTTCAAGTTCTCATATTGAAGAAATGTCAACTGTAAAATCAAAGTGAAAAAGCCTTCTACTAGAGCTCATGTCAGAAATATGAGATTGAGAAAAACATCTAATGAGATGCTTTAACATACAATTAAACCATGAATCAGAATTTTGCCTAATGACTCATTAATGATAAAATAAAAATATAAGATTGTGAAGTGAGCTGGAACTGTTGAATGCAAGTTTTGATAATAGGTAGTTGGCAAGGATATTAAACTTCTCTTCAATAGATTAGTACTTGTAAACACTCATGAAGTAAAACCTGGTCTGAAAATTCTAAAAAAAAGTAAAAAGATGTGATTACAGAAAATCAAAGAATAAAATCGACAAAGTAAGCAGTGCCTTCACAGTAATAACATTGAATGTTAATGGACTGAATTCCCCAATCAAAAGACATTGATAAAAGGATTTTTAAAAATTAGTCATCTATATACTTTCTAAAAAAAAAAAAAAAATAACTCAGATGTAAGGACACAACCAAGTTTAAAGGAAAAGTGTGGAAAAAGATATTCCATGCAAACAGTAACCAAAAAGAACTGGAGAAATGATACTAATATCAGACAAAATAGATTTTAATTGCAAAACTGTTATAAGTGATGATGAAGATCTTTGTATATTAATTAAAGGGGCAATTCACCAGGAAATAATAACTATAATAAATATATATGCTCCTAACTGGTGTACCCAAAGATACATGAGACACACACTGCCAAAACTGAAAGGAGAAATACATGTCTCTACAATAATATTCGGGAACTTCAATACAACACTTTCAGCATTGAATGGAACATCTGGACAGAAGACAAAATAGGCAACAGAGAGCTTGACTAATATGATAAATGAACTAGTTCTAACAGACATTTACAGAGCATTACACCTCAAAAGACCAGTGATCATGGATCCTCCTCCTCTATAGACCATATGTTGGGTCACAAGACTGGTCTCAATAAATTTAAAAGCATTGAAATTATACAAAAACATTTTATGTGATCATAAGGTAATGAAGCAGGGAATCAATAATGGAAATAGGGAAAATTCACAAACATATTGAGATTAAACAACGTACTTAAATGATCAGTGGGTAAAAGAAAAAAATGAAAGAGAATTCAGTAAATATCTTGAGACAAATAAAAACAAGAACACAACATATGAAAGCCTATAGTATATATATCAAAGCAGTGCTGAGAATGAAATGTACAGCTTTCAATGCTTACATAAAAAAGGAATGGAATTCCAATAACTAAGTGCACACTTGGAGGAAATAAAGAAAGAACAGCAAACGATTCCCCAATGACACCAAAGGAAAGAAATAGTAAAGATCCAAGCAGAAATAAATGAAATTGAGAATACAAAAAGCAATATAGAGGATCAAGAAAACCAAAGTTTTGTTCTTTGAGAAGATAAACAAAATTCACAAACCCTTAGCTAGAATGACAATGAAAAAAGGGAGATGATGCAAATAAATGACATCAGAAATAAGAGGGGGGATATCCCCACTGAGAACACAGAAATAAGAGAGAGCATAAGAACAACTGTATACTAAAAATCTAGACGATGTTGATAAGATGGACAAATGCCTAGTAACACAAAAGCAATCTACACTGACACAAAAGAAATACAAGAATTCAACAAACCAACCTCATATGAAGAAATTGAAACATTCATCAAAAACACTCAAAGATGAAAAGCACTGACCAGATGAATTCTAGCAAGCATTCAAAGATGAACAAATATCAAACTTGCTCACACTCTTTTGAAAAATTGAACAGGAAGGAACCCTACCAAATTAATTCTATGATGCCAACATCAACTTAATTACAAAACAAGATAGAGATACTACAAGAAGATAAAGTAAATTAC
>JAKSZT010054438.1:550249-571994 GCA_026826555.1 Tolypeutes matacus | reverse complement strand
TCTATGATGCCAACATCAACTTAATTACAAAACAAGATAGAGATACTGTAAGAAGATAAAGTAAATTACAAACCAATATATCTAATATATATATATATTTGCAAAAATCCATATCAGAATAACTGCGAACTGAATACAAATGCACATTAAAACAAGTTTACACTGTCATCAAGTGATTTTTATCCCAGGTATGCAAGGATGGTTCATAACAAAAAATCAAATAGTGTTATAAGCCACATTAATAAATTGAAGAAAAAAAAATCACGAGTCTCTAAAATTATGCAGAAAATGTATTTGACAAAATATAGCATCCTTTCTTGATAAAAACACTCCAAAAGATAGGAATAGAAAGATATCTCAGTATGTTAAAGTTTATATATGAGAAACCTATAGCTAGCATTTTACTCAGTGGTGAAAGACTGAAAGCTTTTCTGCTGAGAACAGGAAAAAGACAAGGATACCCACCATCACAACTGTTATTTAATATTGAGCTGGAAATTCTAGATTGAGCAATTTGGCTAGATAAAGAAATTAAAGGCACCCAAATAAGAAAGGAAGAAGTGCATATTTTGCTATCCTATCATTATATGGTCCTATATCTAGAAAAATCCACAACAAAGGTGATAGAAGTAATAGATGAATGCAACAAAGTGGAGGGATATAAGATTAATACGCAAAAATGGGTAGTGTTTCCATACCCTACTGATGAGCAATCTGAGTAGGAAATCAGAAAAAAAAATCTATTTATAATAGTGGCTAAAAGAAAGTAAAAATTAGCCAATGCAAAAGGCAAAATATTTGGAAAACACATAACCTATAAAGTTTTCATATGCATGTTATATAAAGAGATCCTACAACTCAATGATAAAAAGACAAGCAACCCAATTAAAAAATGGGCACAAGACTTGAATAGACATTTCTCTTAAGAGGAAATAAAAATTGCCAAAATGCACATGGAAAAATATGCAACATCTCTAGTTATTAGGGAAATTTCCGTCAAAACTACAATTGGATACCACTTCTCACCTAATATAATAGCCATTATTAACATAAAGATTACTCCAAGTGGTGTGTGCTGATTTAAAATGGCCTACATCCATTGCCACAACAGTACTCAGGACAACCTCCAACTCCCAAAGAAGCCCCTGTATTTCAACTGCACATCCCCTCCCTACCCAAAAACTGTCAAGTGGCCAATGGCATCACCTCATTGTTATAATTTCTTGCATTGCAAGAATCACCATATGTGAGCAAGAGAATACCATCAAGTCCACTCTAGTCCATAGTTCTTCCCCCAATCCAGAGGCGACTGGGATGGTGAACTGAGTGGGAGAGAGTGTGGTCTACAGTGTGAACTGTGGTCTATGGTTGGTGGCAAGGCTCCAGGATGTGTAAGTTCATTGAGGTTGGTGGGCCACACTGTGGGAGATGTTTGTGTGGGATGTGGTGGGAGGTGTGGGAGGTGGACAACATGGGAATCCCAGTGGGTTCCATGTAATATTTTAGGTAATCTAAGCACCTCTTAAAATATATGTATATATATCATTTTACAAATGTTTGTATGTATTGTGAGAATTTTGATTTTTACCCATAATAAAAAAAAGAAAAAAAAGGAAAAAAAAATAAAAAAATAAACTAAGCAGCATGCACAAGGACTGCACTTTCTATTACTTTAAAAAAATAAAAATAAAAAATAAAAAAAAAGATTACTCCAAGTGCTGAAAAGGACGTGGAGGAACAGGAATACTCTTTTACTGTTGTTGCTAAAGAATAATGGTGAACCCTCTGTGGAAGACAGTTTTGCAGTACCTCAAGAATCTGAATATAGAACTGCAATATGATCCAGCAATGAAATATTGTATGGCCTCACTTATATGATCTATATAGGAAGAATAAACTCATAGATATAAACTCTAGAGCATATGTTTCTAAGTAATAGAATGTGTTTTGAGAATAGGAGATCATGGTCATTGTATGTAGAATTTTTAATAAAATGTATTGTAAAAATGTGGATATGAATAAAGTTGATGTAACACATTAGAGTGGGTATAACTAACACTATTGATTTATATACAGGATTGTTGCTGAAAGGGATAGTCTGTGGATGCAAATGAAAATTGAAAGAAAACTAGAGAATAATGTATAAGAGTGATTTTGGTGGTGGATGAAGATTATATTTAATCATATAAATAAAAGAATGCTCTTATTTCACAAAGAAGATGAAGATTATTGTTTACAGTAAAAATATAAGAATATTCTTTAAGAAATTTTAATAATATGGATATACATGGGAAAATTAATAGTGTAACTTTTGGACAATAGTTGACAGGAATATTGTAATCGTTATCCAGCAATGGCCAAGATGTTATTATATGAATTCTAAGGCATATCAATAGGGAGGTATAAAGGCATATAAGATTTTTCCTTTTGGAGTAATGAAAATGTTCTAAAATTGACTAAGATGATGATAGCACAACTCTGTTAATAAAATGACTGGCCCTGACTGTACACATTGAATGGACTGTAAAAGATTGAGATTGGATAACACATGGAATCAAATCATAGAAGACAGACTGTTGTTAACAAAACAAATATAAGAATGTTCTTTTATGAATTAAAACAAATATATAATAATAATATAGTTAATTAATCATCAGGTGGGTTGGAAGAAATACACCAAGTATAAGATATGGACTATAGGTAGTAGTAATATTTTGACAATGCTATTCCATAGTTTGGAACAAAAATGTCACCACAATGCAAGGTATTGTTGGAGTGTTTTTAGGAAGCCCTCTATGATGATATGTATGTTTGTTTTTTAAGTTCACAACTATTACTACACAATTTTTGTTTATGTATGTTCAAGCGTGAATGGTATACTTCAATAAAATTTTATTTTAAAAAGGTAAGTTGTTATAAGAAACAAAGAAGAAAACTATATATTAATAAAAGGTGCAATCCACAAGAATATAACAATCATAATAATTATGCCACTGTAAATGATGCCCCAAAATACATGAGGCAAACACTGTCAAAACTAAAGGGATAAGGACAACCAGCAAGATGGCAGCAGAGTAAAGAGCTCTGAAAATCAGCTCCTGCTACAGGGCAGTGGGTGATCACCCGCAACTAACTAGAACACTTATTTGGGGGCTGCAGGAGACCAGAAGTGCATCCTGCAACATCCTGGAAAGAAAGGAAGTAGGAGACTACCCATCTGCAGAGAAGATTCATAAGTAGAGCACTCTATGCCTTGGGGGCCAATGCCCATTCTCCACTGGATGCACAAGCCACATCTGGAGCTATTCTGAGGCTGGAATTGAAAGCTCCACTTCCCAAAATGGGCACCAACTTCAGCTACTGATTAGTAAATTCAGCAGGCTAAAGTATAATCCTAAGAAAAGCTAAAGTTTGAACATGTGCAAGTAAGAAAGTGTCAGTGGCTGCCATCTTAACTTTGCAACTGACATGAGGGAAGCGGGGCAGACTAAAAATGGCAGTGGTGGGAGGGACTGGCTTTTTGCCATCTATATCAGATTGCCTGTCTAGCCTAAGCCCCAGGCCCACCTTGGGCAGGGAGGAAGTTGGGGGGGGGAGCTGAGCCAGCCTCTCCGGAAAATTATAGGGCATGCCGAGGAGGCCAGTGATCATCCTACTTTGGCAGCACAAGCCACCCCAGGAGCTATTCTGTGGCAACAATTGGAAGCTCCATTTCTGAAAAACAGGGGAGGAAGAGATGATTGGCTATCTATTTCAGTACTTATTAGTCAAATTGGCTGACTAACATATCACCCTAAGAAGAGCTAAAGTCTGAGCCTTTCCAAGTCAGAATGATGCTGATAGCCACTATTTTGATGCTACTCCCTGCATGAGGGGAAGCCGGGCTGACTGAAAATCACAGTGACAGTAGAGACCAGTTTCTTTCACCCAGATTTGCCTGCAGTCCTAGCCTAGGCTTCAGCCCCACCTCTAGCAGGGAGGAAGCTGACAGGCCCTGCAACAGCCTATCCAGGTGACTGCAGGTACAGCTGGCACAGACTGAATAATTTGAAATCTACCAGAGCAACTGTGGCTACCTTGGACATGAACTGCATAGATTGCAGCCCATACCTACAACTCCATCACTGCCCCAGGCAGGGGAGAAAGGGACTTGAAGCTTCATCAGTCTCTCTGGGCAACTATAGTCTAGGCCTGAATGATTTGTATTATTCTGCACAGCTTTGGATCTGACACTACCCCTGGCAAAGGAGAAACTGGGGAGAAGCTGCATCAGTCCTTGGGGCAATGATAGTAGTTTGAGCCTCCACAGCTTATAGCATTATCTACCTCTTTGGCTTCTACTACACAACCAGCAAGGGAAAAAGGGCAGAAAGCCCTAAATTAAAGAGAAAAAAATGCACCCAGAATATATAATCTAGTAAGCCAGATACCAAGACACCAACAAAAAGTTACAATCCACACCAAGAAACAGGAAGATATGGCCCACATAAAGGAACAAGATAAGCCTCCAGATGACATAAAGGATTTGAGGCAACTAATCATAGATGTTCAAACTTCGTTAATAAATTCAATAAGATGTCTAAACAAATTAAGGATATTAAGAAGACATTGGACGAGCACAAAGAAGAATTTGAAAGCACACATAGAAAAATAGCAGATCTTATGGGACTGAAAGGTGCAAAAATGAAATTAAAAATACACTGGATTCATATAATAGCATATTTGAGGAGGCAGAAGACAGGATTGGTGAGCTTCAAAAAATGGCCTCTGAAAGTGAACATACAAAAGAATAGATGAAGATAAGATTGGAAGATAAGATAAAGAAGGTCTCAGGGAACTAAAGGATAACAAGAGATGTGCAAACATATGTCATGGGTGTCCCAGAAGGAGAAGAAAAGGGGCAGAAGGATTATTTGAAAAAATAAAGGTAGAAAATTTCCCAGCCCTATTGAAGGACCTAGATATCCATGCCCAAGAAGCATGACATATTCCCATCTTGAAAAAAATCTGAATAGACCAATTCTGAGACACATATTAATCAGAATGTCAAATGCCAAAGACAAAGAGAGAATTCTGAGAGCTGCAAGAAAAAAAACAATGCACAGCATATAAGGTATAACCAATAAGATCAAGTGCCAATCTCTCATCAAAAATGATGAAGGCAAGAACACAGTGGTATGATATATTTAAGATACTACAAAACAAAAACTTCTAGCCAAGAATTTTATATCCAGCAAGATTGTCTTAAAAAATGAAGGTAAGTTTAGAATATTCACAGGTAAACAGAAACTGAGAGAGTTTGTGACCAAGAGACCTGTTTTGCAGGAAATACTAAAGAGTGTGCTACAGCCTGAAAAGAAAAGACAGGAGAGAGAGGCCTGGAAGAGAATCTAGAAATGAAGATTATATCAATAAAAGTAACAAAGTGTCAAAAAAGTGGCAAAAATAGAATATGACAGGTAAAACCCAAGTATTCAGGAATAAACTTAACCAACACTGTAAAGCTCTCGTACTCAGAAACTACAACTCAGTGTTAAAAGAAATAAATAAAGATCTAAATAATTGGAAGAACATTCCATGCTCATAGATTGAAAGACTAAATATCAATAAGATGTCAATTTTTCTCTAAAGGAAATACAGATGGTGGATGGATGTGGCTCGAATGGTTGGGTGTCTGTCTCTCTTATGGAGGGACCTGTGTTTGAACCCAGGGACCTTCTGGTTAAAAATAAATAAATAAAAAATTTTAAAAAGGATAAACAGATTCAATACAATCCTGATAAAAACTCCACCAGCATTTTTTAAATAAATGGAAAACATGTTTTTCAAATTTACATGGAAGGGTAATGGGTCCTGAATAGCCAGAAACATCTTAAAAAGGAAAAGCAAACTTGGAGGACTCTCATCTCCAGATTTCAAGTTGTATTACCTAGCTACAGTGGTAAAAACAGCATCGTATTGGCATAAAGACAGACACATAGACCCAATGGAACTGAAATGATGGTTAAAAATCAGACCCTCACATCTATGGTCAAGTGATTTTTTTACTAGCCTGTCAAACCCACCAAGCTTGGGCAGAACAGTCCATTCAACAAATGGTGCTGAGAAAATTTGATATCCATAGCAAAAGAAGGAAAGAGAACCCCTATACAAAAATTAACTCAAAATGAATAAAAAACCTGTATATTAAAAGCAAGAACCATAAAGCTTCTAGCAGAAAATGTAGGGGAATATCTTCAAGATCTGGTGGTAAGTGGTGGATTCTTAAAGGAGATAAGAGGAGAATTGAGATGGACTACTCATATTTAATGCATGTAGAGGTTTTAATTAGCTTTACTGTAAAAGTGTGGAAATGTACAGATTTGATGGTAACACATTATAGTGAGTAACAGCTGGTTTATAAATGGGGATGTGACTGAAAATGGTAGTCTAGGGATGAAAATACCAATTGACAGAACGCTAGAGAATAATCTAGGGACTGAATAGCACAGAAAACCCAGAGGTGGATGAGAATAGTGGTTGATGGTAGAGATGCAAGGGTATACTTTGTGAGCTAGAGCAGGTGTACATCAGTATTACAGGATGGTGGGAATGTGGAGAAACATGGAAAAAATACAACTGTGGTGACCTATGGAGTGTGGTTAACAGTTATAATGTAATATTCTTGTCAAAGGTGTACTGTGCCAAAGATGTACTGTGTTGATGATGGGGCAGTATGGAAAATGTATTCCAAAGTGTGTGCTGTGGAACTGGTAATAATTGGATGATATTATTTCATAATCTGTAATAAATGTTCCACCACAGTGTGGTGTGTTGATAGAGGGGTGTTGCTTGGGAATTCTGCACATGTGAATGATGGTTTTGTAAGTTTAAACTTCTGCCATAAAAATATATTTAAAAAATAATATTATGGTGGTTTGGGGGAAAGATACACAAAGTGTAAGATAAGGACTATAATTTGCAGTATGATTTTGACAATATTCTTTCATAATTTGAACAAATGTCTCACAATAATGCAAGGTGTTAGTGGAGGGTTGATGTATGGGACCCTGGTATGATGTTATGAATGTTTGCTTTGTAAGTTCACAACTTTTAGTATATATTTATTGTTTATGTATGTTCATGTATAAATGATATAAATAATAATAATAATAATTGGGTGGGTTGTGGAAAAATACTCTGGTTAGTAATAATACTTTAAGGATGCTCTTTAATCACTAGTTAAAAATGTTTCACAACAACTCGAGGTATTGGTGGTAAGGTGAGGTATGAGAGCCTTGTATGATATTATATATGTTTGTTTTGTAAGTTCACAATTATGATTATACACTTATTGTTTATGTGTTTTCACGTATGAGTGATAAATTTCAATAAATTAAAAAAATCTAAAGGGATAAAATTTATACAATAATAGTAGGAGAGTTCAATTCACTGCTCACATCAATAGACATAACATCTCAACAGAAGATTAATAAGGACATAGAAAACTTTAATATTTTGAGAAATATACTAGACCTAAGAGACATATATAGAACAGTTCACTTCAAAACAGCAGGATGTTTATTTTTCTCTGGTGCTCATAGATAATTCTTCAGGATAACCCACATGTTGGTGACAAAAAATCTCAATGAATTTTAAAAGATTGAAATCATACAAAGCACTTTCTCTGACCAAAATGGAATTAAGTCAAAAAACAATAACAGGTGAAGGACTGGAAATTGCACACATTTATAGAGGATAACAACATGCTCTTAAACAATCAGTAGGTCAAATAAGAAATTGCAAGAGAAATCAGTAAATATCTACAAGACAAATGAAAACAAGAACACAACATACTAAAACTTATGGGATGCAGCAAAGGCAGTCCTGAGAGGAAAATTTCTAGCCCTATAGCCAACATTATAAAGGATGAAAGAACTAAAATCAAAGATCAACTTCACACCTGAGGGAACTAGAAAAGAAATAGCAAACTAATCCTAAAGCATGCAGAAGGAAAATAATAACATAGACTACAGCAGAAATAAATTAAATGGAGAACAAAAAAATAAAAAGCAAATCAACAAAACCAAAAACTGCTTTTTTGAGACTAACAAAATTGATAAACCCATAGCTTGATTGAAAAATAAAACAGAGAATGTACAAATAAATAAAATCAGAAATAAGAGAGGGGTCATTAACACTGACCACATAGAAATTTAAAAACTCATAAAAGGATATGATGAACAACTCTACACTAAAAACTAGACAACTTATATGAAATTAACAGTTTCCTATGAACCCAAAAACAACCTACACAGAACCTAGGACAAATAGAAAACTTAAACAGAAAACACTAATAAATAGATTGAATCAGTCATCTAAAACCTTTCATCAAAGAAAAGCCTAGGATCATATAATATCATAGGTGAATTCTACCAATCATTCAAAGAAGAATTAATACCAATCCTGTTCAAACTCCTCCAAAATAATGAAGAATAAGTAACACTACCAAACATTCTATGAGGCCAACATCACTCTAGTAACAAAGCCAGATATAGATACTATGAGAATATAAAATTGTGGACCAATATCTCTAATGAATATAGATCCTAAAACTTTCAAGAAAATAATTGCAAATCATATTCAAAAACATATTGAAAGAATTATAAAAAGTGATCAAGGGGGGTCACTCTAGGTATGGAAGTCTGGTTCAACAAGAGAAAAACAGGCAATATAATATATTATTACATCAAATGAGAAAAAGAGCATGATTATCACAATTGATGCAAAAAAAAAAGATGTGTGACAATCTTTCTTACTAAAAATACTTTAAAAACTAGAAACAAGGAAACTTTCTGAACATGATAAAGGGCATATACAATAAAACCAGCAAAAGTTCTGTTCAATGGTGAAAGAATGAGTGCTTTCCTCCCTGAGTTCAGGAAGATTCCAGGATGACCTCCCATACTACTGTTATTCAGTATTGTGTCAGAAGATCTAGATCGTGCAAATATGCAAGAGAAAGGAATAAAAAACATCAAAATTAGAAAGGAAGAAGTAAAATGTTCACTATTCACAAATGACATGATCCTACCCATAGAAAGTCCCCAAAAATCTACAACAAAGCTACAAGAGCTAATAAAAGTCTTCAGTAAAGTGCCAGATAAAAAGTTAATATGGGGATATCTGGGAAAATAGCTTCAAAATAAGTACACAGAATTCAACTATCTCACTCACAAAAAATGGGGAATGGGCAAAAACATAAATGAGAGAGCTGTTTAGGGTATCTGCATAATAGAAAATTTTTGTGCATCACACAGGAGGGAGCTTGACAGAGTGACAGAGGCTAAAGGAAAACCATTAGTTACTTGCCCCTGTGGCTGGGAATGGCACACATATCCCACCATCAAGGAAAATAATTTCAATAAAACCCCTGGCACATTGCAGCCAAGTAAGTGGGAAAGAACATACCTGGAGAGGAAGAAAGGTCTGGCAGATGGTAGAGAGTGGTTTCTTTTCAGCAAGTTTGTTCAGCTGACCCCTTTGTATCTCAAAAAACAAACAAACAAACAACAACAACAACAACAAAAAACAAGCCAGCACTGAAGCAGTCTCAGGGATAGGAGAGAGGTATCTTATCAGTCATGCTGTCACACCCAGCCACCCTGGGAGAGAGGAATTAGATTAGCAAAGGGATGGTGATAATCTCCTAAGCAGCCCTGATCTGGGAAAGTGTTATCAACCTAACTCACTTGAGGAAATTAGGGCAAGAAATGCCAGATAAGCTTTCAGAAGACTTCTTAACCTGTTGGGTTGGTATAGCTCAGTGGAAGAACTTTTGCCTTGCATATATGAGGTCCCTGGATTGATTCCCAGTACCTACTAAGGAAAGGGATCCAGAGAGTGATCCACAGGGTTATCAGGCACCTAGCTGGAATCTTAATACACAGAACATATAGACTGAGATTTTTTTAAATTAGTTTTAAAATTTTTTATATGATATTTTTAAAAATTTTTCATCAGTACTTTTTCCCTTTACTTTATTCACTAAAACCAGGTACCTCACTTGTGGCAGTCAGCCTGCAGGGTGATTAATTGATCAGCACAGGTAGCCTGAGAAGCTCCTAAAGGCCTAAGAGTGAAGGTTGATTCTTTAGTCTTGTTTTTGTTTTTCTTGTATTGCATCTTGTTTGATGTCTTTTCACCTTCATCATTTCCTTTTTTCTTTCACTTATCATTTTTACCTACATCATTTCTTTTCTTTCCTCCTTTTTTCCATCTTCTATCTTCTATTACTTTCCTTTAATTCCACCTTTTCTGAGGTCTTCATTTTTCCTTTTTCTTTCTACATTTTTTCCTTCCCTTCTCATCTTTCTGTCCTTTTAAATCATTCCATTTTTTCGCTATATTTTCTAGTTCCATTTTTTATTCCACCTTTTTTATTGTAATTCCTTTGAATTTTTTATGATTCTTTAATTATGTAAAATATTTTATCTAGCTCTTGTATGGTTCTTTTTCTACTTTTTTTAATTTTATTATGACTGATATTCATTTTCTCTTCTTCTCCCTTTCATTTTCACTGGTCCTAGTATTTTTTCAAGGGAACACAGACAACGGCAAGTGTATAAAATAGGAGGAAACAATTGTCAAAATGGAAACTTAACACACACACACAAATCATAGAGTAGAAAGAGAAAATAAACAACTGAATAAGGCCATCAAAGTAAACAGAAGCCTAGACACCAACAGAAAGTTATAAACCATATTAAGAAACAGGAAGACATTGCCCAGTCTAATGAACAAATTAAAAAACAGAAGGAAATGCATATCATCAACAATTAATCTGGGATGTCAAAACAAATATAAATGAACATAATGAAGTGAAGTTAGAGATAAAGAATATTAAGAAGACACTCGGCCATCTATTCTTTCCTCCCTTCCCCTCCCTTCAGGACCCAGTGCAGAACATGGTTTATATTTACTTGCAACAACATTGACACCTTGACATACTGGCCTGTACTCCAATATTAGGCACTTCTCATGCTTTCAAGATACTCCTGACCCTCTATTTGAGATAATAACTGGACTATCCAGGATGGGAGTCTAACACCTTACCATTCATCATGTGGGTCTCCACACACTGATACAACACATTATGACAAGATGAGCAATCACACACTCCCTAGACTCCTGCACCAAATGCACACAGTCCTGCATATCCCCCCAGATCCAGCACTCTAAATGACTAACACTCCCCTATTACCAAAAGGACATGACCAACATTGTAGTTTGGGAGAGGCAAAAAGAGGTGTAATATGGGGGTATTTTGGGGACTTGCAAATTGTCCTGATTGACATTGCAAGGACAGATACAGGCCAATATATATCTTGTCATAACTTACAATATTGTGTGAGATAGAGTGCAAACTACAATGTAAACTATAATCCACACTTAGTAGCAAAGCTTAAAAATGTGTTTATCAATTGTAACAAATGTGTCACACTACTGAAGAATTTGTCAATGTTGGAAAATGTGGGAGCAGAGCATATAGGAATCCCCTACATTTTTTATGTATCATTTATGTAATCTAATTATCTTTAAAATATATATTTAAAAAAGAAGACACTTTGGGAATAGACTGAAGAAATTGTAAACATACATAAAAAGATAAAGGATCTGACAGTGATGAATGGCAAAATGCAATAAATAAAAAATATCCTGGAAGCACATAACAACAGATTTGAACAGGCAGAGGAAAGAATCAGTAATGTCAAAGACAGCACATCCAAAATCAGAGAGATAGTAGAACACATAGATAAAAATATTTTAAAAATCCTTCAGGGACTCAGGGATTTTAATGACAACAAGAAATGCACAAATATATGCCTTATAGGCATCCCAGAGAGAGAAGAGAAGGGAAAGGGGGCAGAAATATTTTTAGAGTAAATAATGGCAGAAAATTTCCAAACTCTTTTGAGGGACATGGATGTACATGTCCAGAAAGCAAAGCACAACGCAAACAGTATAAATCCTGACAGGTATAACCCAATATATATACATATCAAATTGTCCTATGCATAAGACAAAGAAAGAATACTGAATGCAGCAACAGAAAAGAGATCCATCAAATGCAAGGGATGCTTGAAGAGATTTAGTGCTGATACCACATCTGAAATGATGGAGGCAAGAAGGCAGTGTTATGACATAGATAAGGTGCTAAAATCATGGAGAAATGAGGAAATAAGAAAGATTAGAGCAGAGCAAAATGAAATTGAAAATAAGAAAACACTAGGAATAATTAATAAAACCAAAATGTGTTTTTTGGGGGATGATTTATAAAATTGACAAAACATCAGCTAGACTAACAAAGAAAAAAGGAGAGAAGATGCAATACATAAAATAAGAAATGAGGAAGAAGACATCACCATTGATTCCACAGAAATGAAGAGTATCATATCAGAATACTTTGAAAAAAATTATGCCAACAAGATGGATAACAGATGAAATGTACAAATATCTAGAAAAACACAACCAGACTTCATTTATGAAAGAATAAATTGATAAACTCAGCAGGCCAATCACAAATATTGGGATTGAATTAGTCAGCAAAAATGTCCCAACTAACAAGAGCACAGAGCTACATGGTTTCACAGGTAAATTTCATATTCAACAACACAACAAACTAATTACACATCCTGACACAGTGGATTTTAGCCTTGGGATGAAAGGATGGTTCAGCACAAGAAAATCAATCAATGTAATAAATCACATTAAAAGTGATGAAAGGTCAAAACCTTTTTTTATATTTTTTATTTTTTAACACTCAAATCTTTTAATTTAATTTTATTTTTAGTTTTTAATTTTTTAAATGTATTTTATCTCTTAGACTTAAACGTATCATTATTATTTCACTTTCCTTTTAATTGTATTCAGCTATTATAATGGCTTCATCTTTGAAGAAGCTTTGGATCACAGAAAGTTTACAACTCAGGTGGGGGATGATCTTTGGTGTGGGGTGTCAGGAATAGGGGATGCATGGAAGGAAGTTCAACTGAGCATAAAGATAAGGTATATAAAAATGTTCAAATGTTCCCAGGGCATTGTCACAGTGGGTGGAGAATCACTCAATAAATGAGGGAATACTGAATTCCCATCCTGGAGAGCTCTGCTACATTCTCTAAGGGAGCAGCAACAGTCCCCCAAGTTCAGGGTTAGTGACTGGTGAAGGAGGGTGACCACTGATGGGCCCTTGATATTGATAACTAGCAACATGAGTCTTTGCTCTTGAAATTGAAACTTAGCCTATTGTGATGGGGTGCCTAAGGGCTGACTCCCGAGAGCCTCTTTGTTGCTCAGCTGTGGCCTATCTCTAAGCCAAACTCAGCATATGACTGCATTACCTTCCTCTCAGTTCAGGACATAACTCCTGGGGATGAGCCTCCCTGGCACTGAGGGATTGCTACCAAGCACCAACTGGCAATGTGACTGGAAAAAGACCTTGAATAAAAGGGGAAAATATAAAGACAATTTAGTTTGTATGGCTAAGAGGCTTCAAAATGAGTTAGGAGGTCATCCCAGAGGTAATGCTTACACATATCTAAGTAGGATCTCATAGAATTCTAAAGTGGATACTACCCCAAATAGTGGGGCTCCTGAGGGCTCTGGGGACACTCAGGTCCTATGTCAGGGCAGATGGCTATGGAGCTCGGTGCCTTGCCTTTGGGTCCTACTTTGGAGTTTGTTCTCCTGAGAGTGATAGAGTTGGACTCAACTATGCCTTTCCTGCACATGGTTCATCTGTCCTTTCTATTCAAACTTATACTTGGTGCTGGAGTTTGTAGGTGTATGTCCATAGACTTGAGTCTTTGGGCTGTCCATGTGCCAGCTGGGCCCAGAACATCAGTGGAGTAGCAAATCTTACTCTACAGCTCATTGACTCACCCAGGACAACTGGTGGGGAGATGATGATGGACAACAGCCCTCCCAGGAAATGGAGAGAGCCTGTGCTGCAGGCAGGATAATTCCATCCATCTTCCCATGGGATATAAGCCCCCTCTCAATTGGAGGTGGAGTGGACATCACCATCCTTGACTCTCGTGACAGGGGGAAGAGCTATGGACTAGAGTGGACTTACTGGTATTCTACGATAGACATATTGTGATTCAATCAATGGAATTGTCCCAGCTTGGGACATGAATCCAGGGATGAACCTCCCTGGTCCTGAGAGATGACTACCAAGCACCATCTAGCAATGCAACTGGAAAAAGACCTTGACCAGGAGGGGAAAAAAGTAAAGACAAATGAGTTTATATGCTTAAGAGACTTCAACATTAGTTCAGTGGTCATTCCAGAGGTAACACTTATGAATGTCTCAGCAGGATCTCTTTTACTGCCAAAATAGATACTACCCCAAATAGTGGAGCTTTTGAGGGTTCTGGAGACATCCAGACACTATAGTAAGGGCAGATAACTCACGAGTTTTTTGCCTTGCCAGTGGGCACTACTTTGGTATTTATTCTCCCAAGAGTGACAGAGTTAAACTCAGTTTTGTTTTCCCTACACATGGCTCTTCTGCCCTTCTCTTGAACCTGTAATTAGTACTAGACTTTGTAGATGTACATCCAAGAGACTTAAATCTTTGGGGTCTTTATGTGCCATCTGGGCCCTAAATTGCAAAGAAGTTGCAACACCTACTTTCCAGTTCATTGGTCTCACCCAGTACAACTAACATGGAGGTGATGATGATCAACTACCATACCAAGGAACTGAAAGATTCTGCAACTGCAAGCAGGAGAGCCCCATCTATTGGTTCTATGAGATCATAGCCCCCTCTCAATTAGAATTGGAGTACACATCACCATCCCAGAATCCTCAGGATTGGGGAATAAAATATGGAATAAAGTAGACTGACTGGTATTCTACTATGGACTTACTGTGATTCTAACTATGGAAAAAATATATTATTGCTGTGGAGGCAGTGGTCACTGTGGGTTCTGTAGGCAGAGTGAGGGAAGAACAGGTGTAATACAGGGGCATTTTTGGGACTTGGGAATTGTCCTGAATGACATTGCAATGACAGATAAATCCATTATAAATCATTCTGTAACCTAGAGAATTATGCAAAAGAGTGTGTAAACTACAATGTAAACTTTAATCCATGCTTAGTGACAATGCTTTAAAATGTGTTCATCAGTTGTAATGAATGCACCTCACTAATGAAGAATGTTGTCAATGTGGGAAAATGTGGGTTTGCGGAATGGGGCATATGGGAATACCCTATATTTTTTATGTGGCATTTGTATAATCTTAAGTATATTTTTAAAAATAAAAAAAATAAATTAAAAAAAATAAAGTTGATTGTAGTGATGAATGCACAAGTCTTTGATTATACCAAAAGCCATTGAATGTAAACTTTCTATGTATTGTATAGTATGTGATTATAACTCAATAAATTTGGTTTTAAAATAATTACTGCCATTAATGTCACTGTCTATGTAACCAGGAGTGTTTGCAATGGCGTGAAGATTTGTGCAGGAGTAACTGATGCCTGTGAATTGGAACAATCCATTGAAAGAGGTATGATAGCCAGATTTTCGACCACTTGTGTTTAGTTATAATTGACCAAGAATATGCATAGACATTGATGAATGCAGAATTATGTGATTATACAAAATACTATTAATTTTACACTTTGGATGGATTGTACGCTTTATTAATATGTATCTATAAATTTGATGTGTTTAAGAAAAGAATGTATAATAGAGATTTGAATATAAAAGAGATAAAGCACTGGCTGATAGAGTAAATACCTAGGTTGTAACTTGTCACCTCTTTACATTTTATAACAGTTTTGAACAAGGGCAGATATTCTATTCAGAGAAAATCAAGGAATTGTAGTCATAGGCAGCACTGAAAGTATTCAAGCAGGAACAGGGAAGTGATCCAATAAAATAATTCAGAAATTGCAACCCATTCCTGTACTCCAAAAAATAAACTTCTTAAACATCTACATGAAGCTTGCATACTTCAAAGAGAAAACTTTCCTTATAAACAGTAAAATATTGCTGTAATAACACAGTGTATAATTTAAAATTTCACTTCATCATATTTGTGATCATCTTGACTCTAGGCTGTTCTGCAGGCACATACTGAGCAAATAAAGCACATTTATAACAATAAGCATTTAAGAGCTGCCAGATCTGGCCTTTTAGTTGCTACAGGACAATGAAACTTTGCAGGTTTTCCTACCAAAGCATTTTTTCAGAGCCCACTTTATGTCTTTATTCCTCAGACTGTAGATGAAGGGGTTCAGCATGGGTGTGACTAAAGTGTACAACACTGAGGCTGATGCACTTGAATGTGTGCTGTGTGAAGCAGCAGGACTAAGGTACACCCCTATGGTTGTACAATAAAATAAGGAGACCACTGAGAGGTGGGATGCACAGGTGGAAAATGCTTTATATTTCCCCTGAGCTGATGAGATTCCACGTACACAGGAAACAATTTTATAGTAAGAGAAAAGGATCCCAGCTAGGGGAACCCCAGCCAGCACAACAGCTTCAAAATACATCACTAAGTAATTGAAGAAGGTGTCAGAACAGGCAAGTTGGACCATCTGACGAAGTTCACAGAAAAAGTGTGGGATTTCTCCAAGTGAACAAAAGGACAGTCGTAACACCATTAACACCTGTAAACAGGATTGAATAACACTCATGGTCCAGGATCCCAGAACCAGCAGGACACAAAGTCGGGGGTTCATGATGACCATGTAGTGAAGGGGGTGACAGATGGCCACAAAGCGGTCATAGGCCATTACAGCCAGGAGGAAGTCATCTAACCCTGCAAAGAGCAAGAAAAAGTACATCTGAGTGATGCATCCTATGTAGGTTATAACTCTGCTCTGCACCTGGATGTTCACCAGCATCTTTGGGACAGTGGTGGAGGATAAACAGATGTCACAAAGGGACAGGTTGTAGAGGAAGAAATACATGGGTGTGTGGAGTTGGGAGTCTGAGATTATGGCCAAGATGATGAGCAGGTTCCCAGTGAAGTTGACCAGGTAGATGGAGAGGAAGAGCCCAAAGAGGAGGGGCTGTAATTCTGGGTCCTCTGTAAATCCCAGGAGAAGAAATTCTGTAATCTGTGTTTCATTTCCAGGTCCCATGTGGTGGATGTTACTAATAGGAAATATGAAAGGAATTGGCTAGTTTTCACATAAAGAAGCAGCACTATCTAAATAGAAATGCTACAAATGGTCCATTTTAATGAAAATTTTAATTTCTATATTATTTACACAGATCTTCTCTCTTTAGCATATTTTTGTGCTACTTCTTATTAGTTATTCCATCCCCAAAACTCAGCCTTTCTCAAGCTTTCATGAACTCTACAGATTTTATGAGAAATTTATTCATTTGTTGAATAAGTATCCAGTTGTGACTAAGAGACAAGTATAGTCGAGGCAATGAGTCTACAGTGCTGAAACCCAAAAGCCCCAACACTCTGAAGATAGACAGAACATGTGCAAATGAAAACATAATCATATTAGAAATCAGCTGATTAGAGGTGCTTTAAGAAGAAGAAAATTGACCAATATGTCAAACCCTCAATATTAATGCATGTAACTATGAACCTAAATCTTCAAAAATTGAAATTTAAGGGTTACCATAGGTTCCAAGAGGAGGGGAGGGGAAGAATAGGTAGACCATAGGGCATTCTTAGGGCAGTGAAATTTTTCTGCATGATCTTGCAATGACAGATACAAGCCATTATACATTTTGTCAAAGACAAAAGTTGACAGTGTGAAATGTAAACCTTAATGTTAACCATTGACCATGCTTCCATATTTGTTCATCATTTGTAACAAATGAACCATAATCATGTAAGATGCTATTAAAGGGGAAAATGTGAGAGGGGGAATGGGTGTGGTATACGGAATGCCCTATATATTCTATGTTACTTTTCTCTAACCTAAAGCTTCTTTAAAAATAAATTGAAAAAATAAGGCACTGGTGGAAAAGAAAGAATATATGAAAATATAAACATAATCATATTGCAAATCAATTGATTACAGTTGCTTTAAGGAAAAGAAAGCAGGTAAAAGCAGAGTGAAGTGAGAATGCTGTTTTTCACTCAGTGTTCTGGAAAGACCCAGATATGATATGAAATTTGAAAAGGCACCTCATGGAAGAGAAGGCAGGACACATGAGGATATAAGAAGAAGTTTGTGACCAGAGGAGAGAACATTCAAGGGAAAGACCCTAAGAAATGACTTGTTTCAGATTTTCAGGGTGAATAAGAAAGCCATTGTAGCAGGGAAATGAGTAAGAAGACAGTAAAGAGAGGTGGATTCCTAGAAGTGTTAAGAACAAGGCACCAACCATGTGAGAAAGGGCTTATATCCCATGGATATGGTGGGTGGGATGATCCTGCCTGCAGATGCAGGCCCTCTCCATTCCCTGGGATGGCCATTGCCCATCGTTGTCTCCTCACCAGGTGACTTGGATGAGTCCTTTGAGCTGTAGGGTAGGAGTTGCAGCTCCACCGAGATTCCATGCACACCTGGCACATAGGTAGGCCAGAGGCTCCAGTTTCTGGAAGTATACCTAAAAACTTCAGCATCACATATAGGTTTGAATAGAAGGGACTGATGAACCATGTGCAGGGAGGACTTATTTGAGTCCAATTCTGTCACTCTCAGGAGCACAGATTCCAAAATAGAGCCCACTGATAAGGCATCAGTCTCTGGGTGGGAGGTGTGAGAAGTGGGCAACATGGGAATCCCAGTGGGTTCCGTGTAATATTTTGAGTATCTAAGCAACTCTTAAAATATATTTATATATATATATAAATAACATTTTTGTAAGCAAATGCACATATATGCATATATATTTATATATCATTTTGCAAATGTTGGTATGTATTGTGAAAATTTTGATTTTTACCCACAATAAAAAAAAATAATAAAAAAAAAAAGAAAAAGAAAAAGGCAGGCTTGCTGCTGCTGAAACTTCAAACTCAGGGAGCCCTTTAGGCATATGATGAACATCTCATACTTCATTAATTTACTTGCAAAGCTATCCTAGCAAATGGAATGGCACTATTCCAATTGCCATTTGTAGGATTGTGTCCAGATTCCATTTTATAGGAGACATTTACTGGAATGTATAAGTTCAGATACCCCTGCTCTGAGGAATGCTCACACACCATGAAATACAGACATCACACACATGCACACACATGCTGAATGCACACTTTGGCATATAGGGACAAATTAACACCATGCTCTTCTAACACCCAGCCACACTGATTATCCCAAGAATAAATCCAATTCAAGATGAGAAAATCATATTTTCTATTCCCCAAATATTTAGAAATGGTGCTCTGAAATTCCAGTTGATAAGCCTTCCTTGGACATGTAAATATATTGTTCTCTTTTGTCATAGGCACTTTATGCTCTTTGTTTAAAGAAACATAAAAAGATGCTTAATAATGAAAGAGAAAGGAATTGAAAGGACTTGGAGGAAAAAGAAAGATACAAACTAAGGTATTCCCTGAGAGACTGTGATGTAGAAAACCTTCCTTGGTACTGATGGCATTCCAAGTCCAGTTATATAGCCTTGAATCCCAGAAAAACTAATAAAAGAACAAAAAGCAAGTCAGCCAAAAGACAAATGTAGTGATATCTTTTTACACTGATAAGACACTTAACAGATTGAATACTCCAAGAGTAAAATGACCAATAGGAATAAGCAAACATTTCACAATAGAAAATATATAACAAGTAAAAAATAGTTGGGATTTTTTTGGGTGAAGCATCTGAAGGGTTTTTAAATGATAATTAATGCAAAATTTTTGGAATCAGATAAACCTGACTTAGAATTTCAGATGTGCAATACATTAGGTGGTAAATTTTGAACCTTAAGATTTTTACCTATATAGTAGGCATTATGGCATCCATCCTTCTATAACATTTAGCAGACATAATCAATACATGTGTAAACCTCAGAATCATTCTATCCTCTTGGTAAAGAATTGATTATCACTGCTAATGAGTTAAGGTACATTTTTCTACTAACTCTCAAATACCTCATATTTCTGCCTCTCTCAAACTTATTCTATAGCCCTATTTTAGTTTCTCAGAATACCTTCCAGCAATAGCATACTGGAAATGATTCTAGATTATGAAAACAATAAAGGCAAACTATGGTCCAATGGAAAGAAAAATACCTTCCAATTGATGACAGAAGGTGATGCAATTTCAAAGATATATCTAACCACAAAAGGCCAAAAGGCACAATAAGGAATACAGATATGAAAAACAGGTGACAATAAGTATAAAATGATGATCTATTAACTCAGTGGAAGCAGAAATTTCTAAGTTTGAAAAACAATGAAAGAAACATAAAATATAACACTGAAAGATGTTCACACATTCCCCCAAACATGTTTATACAGACATAGTACAACTAAATGACAAATAACAAAGTTGTAGAAAAATCTGCAGTTCCTTGAAAGATTATTTTTTAAAAAGAAGATAAGGAAGAAAATCAGGTCCTAGTATATAAAAATAATGAATTGAATAAAAAATTCACAATGGGGAGAGTAAATGACAAAGTTTTAATTAATTTCACCTATAAAAGTTTAATTGCCAAGTAAATGTTGTAGTGTATCCCATTCAACCCAGTAAATCAAAATAGCATTTTTAGGTGAATATCCAGTGTAAGAGTATATGTCTTGAGAATTGCAAGGAAATGTCTAACACAATTGGATATTTCCCAGCATTTCAGACACTTACTTAAATACACCTCATGTGAAATGTTAAAGCAATGCCTCACTTCACTGCACATTCTGCCACTGCTAATATTTCATGTCCCTATTCCCAATTAACCGCAAAGCTTCTTCTGCAGATATTCTGCTTTTCCTGAAACTGCTGTATCCCCACAATTCCCTTTTCTACTTAGGCTTCCATTCCCATCTCTTATTCATCCAAATTGAGCCTTGCATTGCTGACTCAAATTGACACTGCTTTTAAAAATAATAATAAAAACTTTCATTAACTGAACAAGTGGGAAAACAAGTACAAGGATCTCTCTGGTCTGGGCTAGGCTGGATTGGCTTCCAGATGAGCTCAGGCAAAAGGTTTTGGCTTCCATTGACCTGACTCTTCTCTTTAGGATCTACTGGGCTTTCTGACTCACCTAGATGGAATCTGTAAGAACCTCTTTCTGAGGAAGTACAAATTCCTCCTTGAAAGGTTGGTGATAGTGAATGAAGCTCTATCCCCAAACAAGACACCAGGAAAGAGTCAGGCATCAGTCCCCAAACCAGACATAGGACCCCCAAAAGAACCGTATGCTGCCTAGTCCAAGTATACACAAGATAAAAGATAGCAGGAAAGGAAATATTTATAGCTTCACTATATCTGCTCATTAGGTATCTTTCCCTCTTTTCGCTCCAATCACTGAACAATCATTTCCCTATGGAACCCTGGTCTGGACAGAGTAAAAGTCTCTGTTCTCCAAACAACAGGTAATGAGTCAGGGGAATCCAGGTTTTATTATTCCTCATCCAAGAACTCTCCTGTCTTCCATACTTCTAACCCGGTGACAATTTACCACATCCATTGACTTAAAATTTAATCCAGACTTAACAATGGGGGTCTCATTCCAAAAGACTGGGTCTCTTTTTTTCTCCAAAGCACAGACATGGGCTGAGAATATAGGCATAATAGTTGCCATCAGAAAATTACTATTCTCCTCTTCAACAA